>OW026521.1:16048485-16468485 GCA_932274085.1 Protocalliphora azurea | reverse complement strand
GATATGGAAATGCTATGGCACCTCACATAGGCAGCACGAAATTAAATATAATTGGCATAATTATTTAGTAGGTGTTTGTAATAATTAATAGAAATGTAGAGACGCATCAAAAAATTTCGAAAGTTAAAAATTAAGTTAAAAAAATAAATATATTTTCGTATAGTATAAATATATAAATGTAATATATAAATATATAAAATATGTTACATTAATACCATCAACCTTTGGAAATATTATAACTTATTTGAATAACTCAATAGGTTTTTTTACCAGAATTTTACATAAACTTCTAGTTCGCAAAAATGTTAATATGTTCAACTTGAAACCTTGTTAACATGCAATAGAGCCACTTTATATTTATAAAAATGTATTTTATGTGCCATCAAAAAATCAAATTTTTTTTAAGGCCTAAAATCAAAAAGTTTTGATAATGGCCCATATACAAACAATAAATTAATTGGTATTATATTTATGCTGTAAGTTTTTGCAATCATTTAAAAATTTATCTCTCTTATATTAAATTCCAAATTTCATAAAGGTTTTACGTATAGGAACCCTTAATTTAAGACTAATAAACGATTATTAATATTGGTATCTAGTTTTTAGCACATGAAATTTGCCTAATCAGCGGTAGGATGCACTAATTTTACATAATAGTTGTTTTTTTTTTTTTGTAATTTATGTGATATCAACATTTAATCATTCTGATAATAATTTCATTCTGAAATTTAAAAAATTCAGAAGTAAATTTAAAGTTATAGTGTATAACATTTATGATCAATAACAATTTTTAAAATTAAAATGCCTTTTAAAACAAATTTTTCTTACAAACTTTGTCTCAAAATTTATTTTAAATTTCAAATTTGTTTGTGAATACGGGTGTAAATATTTTGTTTTTAAAACACTTTCGATTTCGAATGTCGAATATGATTAAATTTTTTGTAGCAGAAGATTCAAATACATTTCCCAATTCTTAAAAAAATAAAGAAATAAAGTATTTTCTTTAATTAATATCGTTAAAACCTAGTTTTTAATAATAGACCCTTAATGTAGGAGATATTACGAATAATTAAAGAATATCGTATTAAATTTAAAAAAATAATTTATCAAATATTTAGGAAATCATATAACAACTAAACTTTATTGCCTTAGAGTACTAAAAATGCTCACATAATTAGTTTTTTTTGAATTTAACCTTTCTTATTTATAAAAATTTTATTAAAATATATGTTTATAAAACATTAGAAAAAATATTAAAATTTCTTTAGGTTTATTCATTAGTACCACTTCTTTATACTTATTTTAAAAATTAACAAAATATTCGGAAATTTTCTGAAAACAAATTAGTAATCTTCAACAATTTTTTCCAAAAAGAAAATTCTCCAAAATATATAGCATACAAGAGAAAAAAAAACAATTTTATTACTTTACAAAAATTTACAAAATTACAAAATTTAATTAAATTTCAAAAACAAATTCAAAAAACTAGCAAAATCTCAATTATTTTGAAAATTCTTCCAAAAAGAAAACTGTATAAATCGGTACAAAATTCCCTAAAATCCTTTTAATATCCTCAAATCAAAGTCAAAAATAAAGCAAATTAAATTTAGTAATTAACGTTTGATCAAACGGGTAAATTAATTATGATTAATTCGATGCTGTTTTTTTATAAAGAAAGTGAACCTTCGCCCACGAACATGCATTTTTTCCAATTTTAATTGGCGAATTTGTTAAATTTACGGAAAAGGATGAGCATACTATGCAAATAATATAATTCGTAGAAAACTGTTGTTGGACGGAATCTAAGAATTTAGATACTTTTTTGAATTCCGTATGAAAATGTAAAACTTTTTTTTTTATAATTTATCTCTTACTTAATTTATGGCGATAAGGTCCTTCCTTGGCCACTAGTAGCTAGATATTATTGAAATAGTAATCTGCTGGGAATAGCCAAAAAAAAAAAAAATCATAAATTTAATTAACAGTTAAGAATTACTTAAATGCTTCTCTCTAACTTACCTTTTTTAGTTCCGGTATTTATTCTTAAAATAAATTCTTACTTTTTAAAATTCTATATACTATATATATATATATATATATATATATATATATATATATATATATATATATTTCTGAAACGTTCAAGTTTTTGTTAGAATTGCATTTTCTGATTTTACTTATTCTGCTTATTAGGATTAATATTTTCATACATGCTCCATACCTGCTTTACCATGTAAATCAAAGATGTATGGATGTTTGTTCAAAGGCTGCCGGTTATACGATGGTCCATACGACGTTACTTAGTACCAAATGTTATGAAATACCAAATGTGCTTTCAAATACAACTCTAATTAATAGTATTAATTGATAAACAGTGCTATAATTAACTCCAGCGGCAATACTACGAAACTTATGATTAGTAAATTCAACAACCTACGATAGGTTCTCCAAATAAAGACTTCTTATTTACTGATTATTACACCCAGTTGTCGTCATATCCCATATGGTCTAGTGGCTAGGATATCTGGCTTTCACCCAGAAGGCCCGGGTTCGATTCCCGGTATGGGAAGTTCTTTTATATTTTATTTTCAAACTAGATCTGTTTTTATTTTATCTATAATTCTTAAAATATTTTATTTATTTTTCTTTATAAGAATATTTTGCTGCCCAAGGCTTTTCTTTGTTGCTATTATTTTCTATTTCTTTTAACGCCAATAATTTATACATGATTGTTGTTATTTTATTTTCTTGTGTTTGTTGTTATTGTTGTGTGTGAAAACTAGTAAATTGTTGATTTCATGTTGCTAGTTTTACTTAAATAAAATTGCCTTCTGTTCTACCTTTAGATACGCTTACTATGTAAGTTATTGTAGTTGCAGTTAGTAAATATTATGGTTTGTTGTTGGACCATAATAGGAGAAAACAATAACAATTTTTATAAAAGAAGAAAATGTCTAAATAAAAAAAAAAAAAAAAAAAAAAAAAAAACGAAAAGACCGACTCTATGATAACCTACACCATTGTGTACGAGCATAAACATTCGGAAAGGGGACTTATATTACACCTGTGGCCAATTTTACTAAATGTAAAATAAAATATACAAATACAGAATAATGCGTTCATACTAACATCTACATGATTTTATATATTTTAGGGCGATTCCTGGAAGTGGGTTTATGTGGGAGCTATGGTAAATTATGCACCGATTCTCATAAAAGTTAGCAATGTTGTTTCTACTTACATAAAACTTATTTGTGTCGAATATTAACTTGATATTAACATTCGTATGGGATTTATGCATGTTAAAGTGATTTTCGGAAGAGGGTTTTATATTGGAGGTATGGTCAATTGTAGACCGATCTTCATAAAATTTGGTACAAAGATTGATACTTGTACAGAACTTCTTTGCACCGAATTTCATTAAAATATTTTTATTTTTAAGGCATTTCAAAGTGTTTAAACTCCATTCCGTGGGGACATTTGTTTGGGGGCTAGGTGAAATAATGGACCGATCAAAACCAATTTAAATAAGCTTCGTCCTCGTATCATAAAAGTCCTACGTGTAAAATTTCATTGCATTATCTTTAAAATTGCGACTCACACTTTGTGCACATGGTTTACATGGATAGCCAGCCAGACGGACGGACATCGTTAGATTTTAAAAAGTGATTCTGAGACGATTGGTATACTTTAAGGTGGATGTTGGATAACTCTTTCTATGCATTACAAACATGATCACAAACGCATAATACCACCCAACCAATTATGGTGGTGTAGGGTATAAAAAAAAACATGATGGAAACAAGACTAGAAAAAAAATTCACACTGTTATCAAAATGTTTAGTTACGCATAAAGAATATTTATTAATCATATAGAAAGTTTCACTATGTATTTAGTACATAAAGATTATATAGTAGAAAATTAAAAGCATATCATTCAAATTTATTAATTAAAATTTTCCTGACCTAATGTTGATAAAATAAGAGTATTATATTTATATAATCGCTTAAATTTTTTTTGAAATTTTTATGAAAATACTTTTAGTACAATATGAGACATTTCACCAAATAACATTTTTTGCTTTATTATGATTTTATGCACAGCAAAGATATTGTTTCAAGATAGTCACAATTTGTTTTAGGAATTAAAATCTCATTATAGCCCACACCACTATAGGTGGTTGGGGTATTATGCGTGTGTGATGATGTTTGTAACGCACACAAAAAAATCATTCAACACCCACCTTAAAGTATACCAATCGACTTTTTGAGTAGATCTAACGATGTCTGTTCGTCTGTCCGTCCGTCTGTCTGGCTGGCTATACGGCTGGATGGCTGTCCATGTAAGCCTTGAGCACAAAGTACAGGTTGCAATTTTGAAGACAATTCAATGAAATTTGGCACGTATGACTTTCATGACACAAGGACGAACGCTATTGAAATTGGTTATGATCGGTAAATTATTTCACCTAGCCCCCATACAAATGTCCTATCGGAATAGGGGTTTAACGGTCAGAAATGCCTTAAATATAGCAATATTTTAATGAAAGCAAGGAAGTTTTGTATAAGTATCAATCTTTGTGCCAATTTCATGAAAATCGGACCATAATTGGCCATAGCTCTTAATTAAAACCCTTTTCCGAAAATCACTTTAACGTGCATAAATCACATACATATAACAGTATAAAGTTTATATTCGACACAAATAAGTTTTATATAAGTAGAAATCACAGTATCAAATTTTATGAGGATCGCTCTATAATTTACCATAGCTCCCATATAAGCCCACTTTCGGGAATCACTCTAAAGTGCATAAATTCATATAAATATTAGTATTTATCTAATATTCTGTATTCGTATATTTTTTTTTACGCTTAGTAAGAGTATCGGTCCACAATTGTTCACATGTCTAATATAAGACCTTTCCATAATTTGGAGTATTATATGGTTGGGCTTGACCGACTATATCTTTCTTACTTGTTCCTTTTGAGTTTGGGGACATGTGTCAGGCAAAACAAACACAAATAAAGCTGTACATCAATTTCTGCTTAAGTATTTTAAAATATATTTTTTTTTCTATTTTTGGAAAATAATGAAATTTTACTTATTACTCAAAAAAGCACAAATTTTAATTATTCACAGAGAAAAAGGTTTTTAAAAAAAAATTCTCAAAAAAGTTCATAAATTCTAGATTTTAATAGCAAATTTGGTCATATTGCTTTGAAATCTTTCAGAAAACGAAGAGAGCTTAATAGTCCAAATCTTTACTGAAACAAGGTTTGGTTAATAACGCTGTGTGACAGTGAAACTATACTTTAAAAATAACCTAGTGTAGGTTATTATAGGAAGTGCAGTCAGAAGTAGGGAAAAAATCCTACTTGTATGTAGGTATTTTTGTAGGTAATTTCGCAGCGTAGGGAAAACCGGACAGATTTTTTTTTTTTTACTTCAAAATGTAGGCACTTTTTCTGAAAGTCCACTTTTTTTTCTTAAATAAGAGTCTAAAGAGAAGATATCAGAAAACAATCGTAAGAAGCTAATATTTTAATTTTTAGCTAAGAAATTGATCAAAAAAAATATTTTAATCATACGTAATTTAATGTCAGTTGACTAATTTTGTAACGGTAGCAGAAACTTGATTGTTTGGTTTGACCGTCAGAAATTATATTGTCAATAAATCGGTTGCAAACGCAATTAGTTAAAAAATACATATTAGAAGATAAAGTTAAATAAATTCAATTTCTACAAATTAATTTTCGGAAGTCGATAATTAGTATTTTTATGTGAAAAAATTTGATTCAATTACGGAACGATTCTATATAGAACATAAAATGGAATGTATTCTAAAAGTTTTAATATAATATACATACATATGCACATATGTATATTATTAGTATGTTAGCAATTCTTTTATTAATTTTACATATTAAAATAAATAGGGATTTTTTTTAGGAGAAATTTTTTTACCATGGGATTTTGGTCCACCAGAAGATTTTAAGATCATTTTTGAAAATTCTTATGTCTCTAGGTTTTTAGACCCACAGTTTCTATGGGAAGTTTTCTTAGAATTCTTCGTAGATTACATTTTTGCTATATACCTAGTTAGGGTGATCGATGCGGTTTTCTAGCCGGTTTTAAAACTCTGTTTTTTCGGTTTATATACTGTCGATTTTTTCAAAATATTAATTTTTATTAATTAATTTTTATTAATTAAATATATTTGGAATAATACATGACTTCATTTTTTAAAGGAGTAGTATTTGGAAGAGGTCTACCTGAAAAATTAATTTCGAAAAAATTGAGAAACCACTTTTTCACACTAAGCCATAGCATAGTGCGAGATTTTGTAAAATTAGCTGGCCAAATTTCAAATTTTTATTTTATTGAATTGGAATTTGCTCTAAAATATATTTAATACATAGTAATCAATGTTTTGTATAAAAATAAGATCGGGTCATATTTTAGCCTATAGTCTTTATAAATCATTCCCCTGAGAATCATTTCAGAGCTCCTAAATGCTTGAATTTCTTGGTATCGAAATTTAACTCAACGAAAGTAAATTTGAGGTATCAGAAAACTATTTTAAAAATTATTGTCAAATCACAGAAAAAACTATTGAAAAATTCGGTTCCAATAAAATGTTCTGACGTTTCAAAGAATGATTTGGCATTTTAAAAATAATGTTAAAATATTTACTTTTGGTTTCTGTAAAACTTAATCTAATTTTTGATGATTACTTTCTTAAATTAATTAAAATTTGTTTTTTAAATAAATAACCTCAATATTATAACAATTGTTGATTTTTTTAGAGGGGTGTAGAATTTTGATGGATATATTTACTTCTGAAAAAACCCAATTCCCAATTCCAATTATTCGAAAACCGATTTCTCCAAAAAGTCGAACAATCGATAACCCTGATAATACATATATTTCTAAATAAAATCTAAAGCAATTTTTTAAGCATTATTTAATAATTGGAACCTTTTTAAGAAATTGGAACTTTTTTGAGCTTTTTTTTATAAAAGTTTTTTTTTTATTTTTATGTTTTTTTATTTTATTTTTTTATTTAATATTTTTTTGTAAACTAATAATTTTTAAAATTAAAACTTTTTTTATTGTTTGAAAATTAGAACATTTTTTGAATATTGACACTGAAAAATATGAAAAATATGTAGGTAATTCTTACTGGTGCTTTTTATACATATAACAAACAAAAAGATGAAAGTTCAAAAAAAAACTTTAATTATCCAGCATATATATATATATATATATAATATATATATATATATATATGCTGGTCCAGTATATTATATATAATATATATATAATATACTGGACCTTTATATGTTTGGGAGTCGAAATAACTATGTCCGTCTGTCCATTGAAATCAACTTTCAAATGCATAAGGACCGAAAAATTCGCTAAAAGGAAAATACTCTTCAAAGTCAAAAAAAATTCACCAAAATTGAAAAAAGGCTAATATTAGAAAATAAAAAATACAAAATTAAAAAAAAATCGCAAAAAAAAACAAGAAAAACCAAAAACCAACAAAGTTAGACATAATACGTTATTATATATGTATATTGGAGTAATTTCTTTGGGCGTTACAAACATCAGAACAAACGCATAATGCCCCAACTATCTCAAATACATTTTGTTTTCTCAAGAAAAAATAAAATGAACTGAAAAAATAATACTCATTTTATTTCAATTTAATTTTGTTAACATTTTTCTTTATTTCATTTATAAAAGAGGAATTACCCATATGTTTTGCAAAAAATGTACACAAGTGTAAGATAATTTCTTTGACATCATTATATTAATGATGGTAGATCAAAACACAATACCATCACTGACATGATAAACCAAAAGATCATTATTGATCACATATTAGAATTATGCTTACCAAGGAGAAATGTAGATTAATTTAAAATCACAGCTTATCATTTAATTTGGCCTAAAGCATACATTCATAAATTGAAAAACTTTAATCATGTGAAATATAAATTAATTAATTATTAAAGTAATTAACAAGAAAAGTAAAAATGAAAGTTTAACAAAACTTATTAATTGGCAACAATTTACAAAATCAATAATAAATTCCGTTTTAAGCAGACGTTAGCAAAATATTTTTATAAATCAGTAAGCAAACCTCTTAAAAATTGTTCTATTTAAAAAGAAACACACAAACAACTGAATTTTTTTTCAAATTTTCAGGTACCAAAAATGACAAAATTGTCTTTTAAACCAAGACAATTATTATTGTGTTTTTAATAAAAAATAAATGCAATATAATGTTACATTAGCTTTACTAACATACACACACTAACTGACTGGCTGGCTGAGTTTAGTTTGCAATTCTTCTTTAGTTGGTAGCAAATGAAAAGTAGCCAATATCAAAAAAACTCTTTTTTAACTCTAAACAACTTTTAACAAGTCGGCTAAAATCAGTCTGCGATTGAGACTTAAACCAAACACAACACACATCTCATAATTTTTGTCGTCTAGCGCAGATACGCGCGTAAAAGTGCAATACAGAGCCGGTTAAGAAACGAACAAACAAACAAAATAAAAAGTTTTAAATTATAGAAAAACTCTTTGGTTAACTTGAGATCACTGTTTTTTTTTTTTAATTTAGATACTCTCGTATATGCAGTGCCATTTTAGCCATAAACATTATTTTATAAACACATATTGTTACATTAAAGCTCTTTTAACAATGGTAAATTAAGTTAAATGGTTAAAAAGCAGTTTGATAAAAAAGTGTATAAAATTTTATATAGAACAACAATAATATTCCATACAAATAGCAAAAAAAGAAACTAAACCAAGAGATAGTGTACCACCAGTCAAAGATGTTATTTTGATATTGATTTCATTGTTATGTTAACGATTTTATAATTCATCGAGAAAAAATAAAAATAACGTTAAAATAAATTATTTATAATCAAAGAAATTTTTGTTTTATTTAAATAACGAAAAAAATAAATTTTTCCAGAAACGCTTTAAAAAAATGTTGATATTATGATAATGATGTTTGAATTGCATTTTATCGGTCTAGTTAATAATGTGCACTTTTAACGTTTATAAAAATAAATAACAAAAAATTTAAAATAACAAAATAATTCCAAATAAAACATAATTACAACAACACCATTTTCTATCAATATTACAAACCGAAAAAAAGGAAAATTTTAAAAATTCATAAGAAGTAAATGTTTTTGTTAAGATAACAAAGAAAATATAATGTTTGAAAAAATAAGTGAAATTTAAAAATATATTCGTTTAGTGTTGTGCTAATCATTAAAGCTATAAAAAACTATAATTTTCAAAAAATTAAAAAGTTTATATTTAAATAACAAAGAAAGCTGAAAAAACAAAATTAAATTTGTAAACGGCGAATGTTAATAATTTAATTTATATGGTTAGTATATATATATAAAAGATGTGTGTGTTTTTTTAAATAAAATGTTATATTTAAGTTCTTTTATTGTTTTGATCAAATATTTAAATAATAAATAAATGAAAAAAAGTATTTTTGAAAATTGAATTTTCTAAATATAGTCGAAGACGGTTATAACGAACTATGGCTATAGCGAACACTTTTCTTTGGTCCCATCAGCGTTACCAGAAACTTTGGCAGAAAAATCATCATTTGAGCAATGAAATATCATAACTTTGTTGTAAAAATCATTAAAATTATTATTTTGATGATATACGAGAATTTTTGGGATTTAGAAATCCCGATTCTCTTGTATTTTAAATTTCAAATCCCGGGATTTTTTGGAATTTCTAAATACCGTTTTTATGCTTTTTATTATCACAAAACTTATATTTTACATGTTATTTTTGAACCCACTTTTAAAAAGTTTAAACAGTAATAATTTGGTAATATTTAGATAAAAATCAAATTGAAATTAATATCAAATTTATGAGTGATAAAGCATGAAAAATATTAAAAAATAATTGAATAAATCGCGGTTCACATATAGCAACTCTTCTTGCAGCAATTCTGAGTTCATAGCAGAGAGAAAGAGAGAGAGAGGAGAATGGAATACTAAATTGTTGCATACTCTTTATCTCTCTCTCGCCTACTAAGTGAGAATTTCTGCAAGAAAAATTGCAGTGTGTAAACCCCGACTAACTCCAACTAAAAATTATAACGTATTTATTTCAAAAGTTGACCAAAGAAGAAAACGGCTAAGTTTTGAATTTAATTAAAAAAAAAAGAAGAAAACAAAAACAGTTTAGTTGGTTAGAAATTTCTAAAACTTTATAACGCTTAAATTTTCAAAAATCAATCGCGATTGGCACTTCTGTACATGATTGAACTCATCACTATTAGAATAACAATATTGCGTGATTATTGTATATATCGATGTGAAACAAAACTTTTCAATGTATAAATTCTACAAGTTTGAGGTATTTTTTATGGATTCAATATGAAGGAATCTTTCAACACTCTAACTAAGTGATCGATTTTCAGTAATAATCTTATAAATTAATTTCAAAAATATTATAAATTAATATTGGACAGAAATTAGAGTCACCATTCTAAAAAGTACAAGAGTAACAAAAAAGCAAAGTGCGTGATGACATCCTTTGGATTACAAGTTATGATCATCCAAATTTGTGAAGAACTTCGAAAGTATTATTGCTACTCTCAGGTAATCCTCATTGGATAAATACGTAGATATTTATTTGACCTAGTGAAGAACCGATCATTACTCTATTTGAAATACTGGAGGAAAGTTAAATGAAACAAATAATAGAGAAGTAAGTACTTTTACATGCTTCCTATGTAGATATAGAGGTTGCTAAAGGTTTTTTGACGTGAATCTTTGTCATTAAATTTTAAATAAAACAAATCATCGTCTCTAAAAAACGTTGCTTATGTGATTAAAATAAAAATCATATTTTGTAATAAAAAATCATCAAATCATATTTGGATTAAAAAATCATTAAAAAATATGATATAATCATCATTCTGGCATCGCTGGTTCCCATTGATTTTACCGAAATTTTCGACATAAATAACTACGTTTACAACGAACACGGTTATAACGAACTTTTTCTACAACGAATACGTTTTATAACGACCTCCCATAAATACTTATTTTTTTATAAATAAAAAAATGTTTAAAAGATTTAAAAACTAACATAAATAAGTTTTATTTATTTCAATTTTAAATATTAAAAAAATGGAAATAATTTTCATCAATTTTAGTTTCAATTATCGGCAAAAAATACGAGAAAAGAAATAAAATTGAAGTTATAAAAAGATTAAAACTTATATATCAGAATATCGCTAAAAGAGTAAGGATCTCAAAACATGCCAATTTAAAAACCTCGATAATAACTGAAAACATTGAATTAATATAAAAAATATAATTAACCTCAATTTGACTGATTAATGCAAAAAAATATTCTTCCTGATATATTTACATTAATAATACATGTTTAAAAAACATAAATACAGCCCATTTTCCTTCGAGTTCGTTATAACCGTGTTCGACTGACAGGGCACCCTCGATGTGTATAACAATAATCGATTATTGCGACAACTGCATTGTGATTGATACATTTCATTTTATATATTTTTTTAAGGCTAAAACTTTTACTTTATTAAGATTGATTTCTATAAATTTAAAGAAAAAGTGGATAAATTTTTCATTTTGAACTAAAAAGTTTGTTTTTTCGTTTCTTTCTTAACTTATACGAAGATCGTTTTTACTTCAGACTTAAATAAAATACAACTTTTACTTCATAGATTGTTTTAGTTATAAAAGAAGTTTATATATTTCGAATTTTAATAACTTGATTTAATAAATTTCATTTTACTCCCCAGTTCTTAATTTAACTTTTAATATCTTATATAAATGTAAATCGATTTATTGTCCAAATTGCACATTAATTCTCTTGTTTGAAACTTATCAATAAACAGAAAGAACAAATTCCGTTGGAATATCTGCGTTAGTTGTGTTGCTTATTTGATACTGATCGTGTCAAACATAATGTTATTTAATAATTCGACTTCGATGTGGTATTAAACTGAATGGTATTATTATGTATATGGATGTGCTCATAATTTCTCCATTTGTATGATTAACATTTTTACCTTAAATACAAACTGAATTATAGTTCAAAACTTGCCCTTTATGATAATTATTTTATAGCCCAAATCCTGTCATATCATAGATCTGTTAATAGTTTAAATCTTGTCATAAACGTAAGCTGCGTATGCCTTTAACCTGACATTTTATTTTGTAAAATATGACCTTTGTCCTATCCTTAGCTTTTTTGTAATAATGTACTAAATACCATAAATTTACACACATATTCAATAGAGGGTGAAAATTAGAGATTCCGGAAAAACTGTTTTTAACATTCTGAGCAAAAGTATATATATAATGCAAGAAAATTGTATCGATTTTTTTTTAAGTGATCGCTTATAGGTCAAAATTTTCGCAAAATAAAATTTATATATTTTTTTTCATAATGATCTCAAAATTACGATTTTTTTTTTGTTGAGAAATGAAATTTTAAATTTCACCAAAAACAGATCCATTTACAATTCCATTTTTGCATAAATCGTAGACCGAGTTACGGGTAAAAGTTGTCTTTATATGTAGACCAATTTATAGTTCAAAAATTGTTTTTTCATTTATCATTTCTTACTGAAAGTTTACCATTATAGTAGATTTATTGGGGAGAATTTTTCCTCAACTTAGATGGACAAATAGCGTCTTAAAAGTTCAACAATTATCTTATTTAAATAATAGATCGGCTTTTAGTCCACAACTTGATTTTAACTTTATCCATTTATCCAATTTTGAAACATAAATTCATTTACAGCCGAAATTTTGCATTTAAGTTAGACCAAATTATAATTTATACTTTACTTTAAATATTAGCCCATTTAAAGCCGAAAATTTCATAAATAATATAATTTTATGGTTCAAATTTTATAAAAAATTAGATTGTTTAATTGTTCAAGTATTGCCCTAAACGTAGATCAGTTTAGTACCGAAAGTTCAGGTAGACTTTTGGTTAAAATTTTTTCTAAATTATTCAATCATTTATTCACAAAATTTCAAAATAAAATATTAAATATGGATTCACTTAAAGCCTACATTTTTTCTTTAACATATAATCATTTAAGGTTTAAATATTATCTGCATGTAGTTCATTTAAAAGCAAAAAATTTGTTTTAGTTATGTTACTAGGTTTAATTCTTGATTAACTTATACTTCAAATCTTAGCTCAAATATTTATAGAAAGTTAATCTTAACTTAAGATAACCCTAACTATATTAAGTTATGTTTCAAATTTGAACCTAGAATTATACTTGATTCGGTATATAATAAATTTTTGCTTTAGTAGTTAATTGGCTTATATAACAACTTATTGCTTAGTAGACTTAAACTGATAGCTATGATCGAAATTTTTTACTTGTCGATCAATTCATAATATATAACATAACATAAACTTTGGATATATTTATAGTTCAAATTATGTCTTTTGCAGTCGAAATCTTTCCTTCTAAGTGATATGTATTTTGTACATTTTTGGCTTAATCGTTGATCGATTTATAATTTGATTGTTGACCTATTTACATTCCAAATTTTGCCTTTGTTGCCAGCAGTTTATAGAACAAAATTAATGTAAAGTTATTTAGATTTATTTATAGTTCAAAGCATGGCTTCATATAAATTGAAATAAATTGTAAATCAATTAATTGTTCAGATCTTAACATAGACTTATATGCATTATGGTCTAAGTTTTTTTAATCGAAATATCGGCTTAAAATTTGATCGATTTATTCATCATAGATTTTCGTTTATTTTAGATCATATCTTAACTTTAAGGTAGATATGTTATTGTCTAAAATTTAGCATAATAGTGAATAGATTTGTACTCCAAATCTTATCTTAAACGTTTATAGTATAAAGTGTACTTCAATCACACATTTGTAGTCCCAATTTAGATTAAAACGCAAATCAGTATTAGATTAACTCAAACACTGTTTGGACTGCTTTGAAAGTGACTTGAAAGCAAGTAGGATTTCTAGTGACTCCTCAATAGATATGTATACTTTAACTCCATTTAATACATAAGAAGTCTTCGCAGAAGAGTTATATAATCAATATCAAATTTGATCAAAAAAGTTTCGAATGCCTTATAAGGAATAGAGTAATGCGTTATTGGTGTAGTTTTTTTTAGCCGAATACTTCAAATCAGGTCTGTGGACTTCTGACGAAACATAAGGTCATTTTAACGTTTTTTTTTAACCATAAAAGGTATATTTTAAAGGTGGATCGTTTACACTAATCATTGTAGTATTCATAAAAGTAGTTCAACCAAAATTACTTTTCTGGAGTATTTGTTTATTAGCTCTACTGAAAAATTAAAGAATAATTGAATAAACTTTTGTCTTTTATCGTTTTATGTTTCTTTTTGAAAGAAAATCTAATACTTCTATGTGCTTTGAATAAACATTTAACAGTTAAAACAGCTTAAAATGTAAATTCTTTTAAGCTGCTATAAAATCTCCAAAAAGGCTTGTCAAAATTGGAAATAACACAAAACACTAAAAATTCCTTTATGCCAAATCCTCTACTTCATACTACTTTAACATTTTTTTATATCTCCTTACTTTAATTTTTGACATGCAATATCTGCGGTATAATTAAAAAAAATGTTAATCCATAAAACTTAATATTATGGTACTCAAAACATTCTTTTTAAAGCACCATAGTGCAAATATGCAACAGTTAGTACAATCGATAATTTACCAGCTGTCATTACATTTTTATTTATTAACATGCCAATTGAAACTTGATACTGCCATAAAATTTTTTTTTACGAAAAAAAAACGATGTCATTGTTAAGTGCAATTTAGTTTAAAAATAACAAAAAACAATCTCCGACTTTGATTTAACACGCCTTTGGCAAAACTAAAGGAAAGTAATTTAGCTATTCTTAAGCCAAATAAACAAATATATTTTTACTTTATTTATTTTGTAAATATGTAAGTGCAACCCACTTGTTTTTTTTTTTTCTAAATTAATGTTTTACACAGCCTTTTACTAGCACCAACTGCTACTATTAGTAAAATTCTAAACAATTGATCTAAATTTTAGTTTTGTTTGAAAATATTCGTTGTAGTGTTTAAATTTTTATTTTTGTGTTCCGCCAACAATTAACACAATCTTGAACTGACCATAACGTTTAACTGTTATAAAGCAATAGATTCATCTTCTTCAAGATTATTATGATCTACACATTGTTGGTGGCGAGAAACGATGTTTGGCTTGGTTGAAGAATTACGAAAGACATGCAAACTTTTGTTAAAAACGCAGTGAAAAAAAATAAATAGTAAAAAATGTAGAAAAGAAAATAAATAATATTTATAAATTGTAAAAGAGCGAAAAAAAGAAACGTTATATAAATAGTTGAAAAAATTAAAATAATTTAAAAAATTGAATGAAATTTGGATCTATAGATACAATAATAAGGTGGTTCGGTTTTATAGAAATGTTTATGATTATGAATTCAAGTAAGTGTCATATAAAACTCAAATTAGTGGAATGTTTAAGAAGCAATAACAATTAAACTAAAAGAAATATTTTGACATTATTTATGTTCTTTTATTTGCTGACAATCAACATATGTGTTAAAAATTTCATCAAGAAAATTTACCTTTTAAATACACCTTTTCTAAAATCTCCTCCTTTTTTTTTTTTTTTTTCATCAAAATCGTACATAATCGAAAGTAAGATTTAAATATTTTCTTTATACGCGAGAAATATGTCAAAATGTATGTATTGTATTATAAATTAATACAAAATAAGGCTTCAAAAAACAAAATAACCTTAAAAATTTCTCAAGTGTAATTCATTAAAAATTTGACTCAAAAATTAAGAGTGCCATACGTCACTCTTGGTAGGTACAAAGCAAAATTTATTGTTTGTATTTTTAGGCTCAATAAACAAAAAATGATTGACTATTTGAAATTATTATTGAACCACTATAAGCGAATTATGGATTGGGCGAAAATGATGCAGATGAGGATTGTGGCGAAAATATTATCGATATTCATCACAACCAAATTGTGGATTGCGTTCTCAATGTTCAACAAAACGATGGAGACTTACAAGGAAACGTTTTGTACGATACTGAAAAGAATATAAACAATTTGGATCAGCTTGAAGATTCAGTTAGACTGAATGGCAATACCAATGGAGCCTAACTATCGTAAATACCTGAAATACAACAACATATTAATTAAATTTGGTACATATAAGTTTTGTATAAGTAGGACTTAGGGAATGTACCCTATTTATTCAATATTCAGTATTGTATTGATACTAGGAAATTTCTTAAATTGTAGGTGACAAGAAATACCCTTGCAGTAAGTTTATTCCCTATATAAACTGTACGGCAAAAAAATAGTTTTTCCTACAATATGCCGTGCCACTGGTCAATCAACAACACATGAATGTGCTGTTCTGGGTGAACGTGTATTATGAAAAAATAAAAGACTATCGGTTTCCTAATTTCATCAGAACATATACCATTTTAATAACATCAAAACTCAACCCACACCGCACAGTGGGTCCATTTGAAAAATAAATAATAATAAGTCTGAATCTTTTAAAAAGCTGTACCGATTTGGATGAAGCTAGTGAGATCGATAGAGGAGGAGTTAAGCTTTCAAAATATTGTTGGCTGGAGCTACAGTGCACTACAGTAAGCAAAAGGTGGCCACCTCGAGTGTGAAAAACATATCGAAGCTTGTAAATTTTACATATATGAACAGATTTGAAATATCTGGACATTTTTGAATTCTACTAAGCAAGATAAAGAAAAAATTTAAAAATTTTAATTTGTCGTTTTTGGCCTTGACTATATTGTTTGAATTACACTAAAGAAAAAATATTTAATTATTTCAAATCAATAATTACAAAAATGTTCTGAAATCAAAATTTTGAAGCTGGTTTTTTTTTGCTAAAAAGTAACTTAATATATTTTAATTTTTTAAAAAAACTGTTAAAGAAATTCAATATTTTCTGACATTTTCTAAAATTCAGGACCCTAAGAAAGCGTGTAAATGTAATTTTGAAAAATTTTGAACGTGCACACTATATCCAGCAGTGGTCGAAAATTACCAATTTGGAAGAAAAGTTCAACGTTTTGAGCCTGTTAAAAATTTCGATTATTGATTTCGGTACTTCCGTGAATTGTATTAGATAGTTCGATATGTTTCTAAAGGTCTTGTAGAAAATTATATAGTCTACCGGTAAATTTTGCCACACGGGGCAATTTTCTGACTAAACCCAAATATTCAATAATAAAAATTTTGAGCTTTAAAAGTACATTGCAAATTATATATTTTAAAGGTCTTTATATTTATCAAATTTTCATTAACCATTTTATAACATGTGAAAAATTATTTTGATACCGAAATGTATTTAGAAAAATATCCAGGCTCAAATTTATAAAATATGTTTCTGTGCATAAAATTTGCATTTTTTATTTCTTTTTTTTTTTTTTTGTTTTATTTTAGGAAAAGTCTTCTATAAATTTTAAAATGTAAAATTTGTTATACATTATTTTAAAGAAGACACAATTTCCTTTAAAATGATATATAACTTGTCTACTTTGTCTTTGAAACATATCGATTAAATAAATTTAAATTAAACAAAAAGAAAAAGTGCGAAATATTATGCTACCTTCTAATTGTGGTAAAACCGTTTCAAAAACAATATGAAAAAACATAAAGATTTGACAATTTGCAAGGTTTTGCATACTTTAAATATATTTACTAAAAACATTAGGAACACAAAATATAGCGCCGTCCGTGCTCAAAATCGGTTCAGCGGTTTAAAAGATCCAGAATTATTAACATTTATTTTTCAAATGACCCCACTGTGCACTATAATAATTCTACAGTGAGTTAATAGAGTTGAATACAGTTGGTGACATTAAGGCACCGATAAGTACCTTCCCCCTCTCCTGTACGTAGTCGAGAAGCTGTAAAATTGATTTTGAAGAACAGGCTAGCATTTTCAGTCACACATAGGTGATATAAATAGTAAGAAGATCAGATGGAGAGTAATTTTTTCTTAATCCGAGGCTCTTGAATGCTTTTTTCGACACTTAAAAAATGTGTTTAGTCAAGACCTTCTGATTCCTTAATATTTATATTACCCATTAATAAAGATGAAAGAAGTGAATTTATTCGCTTACAGTCCATGTTACGTTAATACTTTAAACATCTCCTTTGTAGTGTCTGAAGGGATAAATGGAGTGTTTTTAAACGAGCCGTCTATAGAATTATTTTTACAAACGAATAAATAAAACTATAAACTCAATATTCAAGTCAAATTTATGCAACAGATCATTTAAAAAGGCCCGTTCTATCAGGAAGTTCCTAATTTGGAATAGAGCAGAGTAGTATGCCAAGCAGAGTCAGTAAGTCATCTAGTCGTACAACTTCTTTAGAACTACTTAACCTCTTTTCGGCAAAAACCGGCATATCCTTACTTTTTTTTTACATTGGGAGAGATTCAACATAGCTAGCATACAATTACAAGGTATGTTCTTGAGTCATAAAACTCATATTAAGACCGAAATTGACCTATCATATAATTTAATGAATTAGCTAATTAGAGCCAGACTTGCGATATTGCTACGAATATCACTTAGGCAAATTTTTTGTATTATCTTTGCTAATTTATTTCCTTAAGTTGACAAACATGCACATTTGTAAATAAGAATTCTAATATTTTTTTCTAAATATTTTAAATTAACAAATTTCCTTCTGATATTTTGATGAAAGTCTTGGTAACTTTGGTAATATGCAGGGCAACCAAAAGTATGCTAAATCATATTTTTCCTGGACTTCAAATGAACCAAAAAAATTAGTTATTTTGTGATTTGTTATAGCATATTTTTGCACATTTTTGTCCTAACAGAATTATTTTGCATATTTTGGACTTAGTAGCATATTTTGTCATATCTTCGCAGAAAAATCTTTTTTAAAGTATATTTTAGCAATTTAAATAGCATATTTTTGCATATTTTATAGTTAAGAGTATAATTTTACATATATTATGCTAAAGAGCATATTTTTGAAAATTTTACAATTAAGAGAAATATTTTTTGAATATTTGCACCCAATAGATTTATTTACTTAACTTGCCATTTGTGAAATTTTCTTTTACTGTCACATAAGTTTTTAAAATGCGATTCCCTAATAATTTTCATTGATAGAAATTTTGTAATTTCTTGATACAATGTTTTTGAGTGAAAAAATAAAATATTTTTTAGCAATTGCTAATAAAAGTAAAGTTATTTTTATAATGAATAATAGATAATTTAAAATTCAGGCAGGAAAAATAATATTTTAGGGTCACATTTTCCGATTTTAAGAGCAATTTTTATGAGCACATTTTTGGTTGCCATGGTAATATATATACAAATAACATAATGATTTCTATTTATCTATTTTTCTATTTTTCTATACAAAAATGAGAAAAGAATCTTAATAAGACATAGAAAGTTTTGTCACAAATATGTATTTCCAAATCGTCTAACGAAAAGTTATGCCAAATTTAACACACATAAATTGCTATTAAATTTTAACTTACAGCTTTCGGCACAATTAATTACATAAAAAATTCTACTTGTGCTGACTTTTGATTTGTAATTAACTGTTTTAATTTTGTCAAATTTTTAGAATAGTACTCTTTAATAGCATAACAATTTCTTTTTAGTATAAATCTAAAATATTTGTATAAACTCTTCAATTAATTTGACATAGCAATATTTTTATTTTATTCCTGTTTAAAGTCTCAAGCACCAAATGCAGATTTAAATTACCACAATCAACGAAAAACTAATGAGTATTAAGTCAAATACCATCGACATCATTCAGGCTAAAATGTAAAATTAAAAAGATATTTTTTTATCAAGATTCTTGATCTTAAATATGGTATACAAATATAATATAATATAATTTAAGTATCTAAATTGTTATTAAAATAAATTGCCTACGTTGAAAATTACAAAGAAATCTGTGTTAAATCAATCAAAATTTACATATGAAGACACTTATTATTATTGAATAATAATAAGAAATTTTTTATAGTTTTTGCTCTATTTTTGTTGCAAATTACTGTCTCAAAGATGTTGCAATATCTATATAAAGTGAGTTCTAATCCATTGGCTATTAAATCGCTGCTATAAATATGTTACATTACAACAGACAAGATAATGCAATCATGTCGTAAATATGATCATGTGTAAGCAACAGGCGTTGGTTTTTTGAGACTGTAAGATATTGGTGATTTTTTTATTTTAAGATTTTTTTTTTTTTTTTTTTTTTTTTTTGAAGAAAACATCATATTAATAATAAGCAGCTTAGTTTCATTATGTCTCGTATCCTGTCTTTAAAACTTTCTTCAGAGTTGTGTTTCTATTTAAAGTATGTAGAAGAATTAAGCTTTTATAATAACACCAGTTCTTGAGGTTTGTTTTTGCAGTTGAACATATTTGCTTTAAATATTCCATAGATAATTGACATTTATTCAGGAACGAGTATGTAAATATTGTTTGTTATTGTTTTTTTAGTTTGGGGCAAAAAAGGAAAATTGTTCAGTTCTACTAACCCAATTTGTGTCAACAAAATAATAGAATATTTTTATGCACCTTTAATTCGTTTTGAATTTGATTTATGTATTTAGAAATGTTTGTTGAATGTTTAACAGAATGTGGCATTATTTAATGTTTTATCTAATTGAATGGCAACCGCTTTTAAATTCAGTTGTTTTTAAAATTCACTATGACTCTAACGACAACTTTTTATATTAGCATGCTTATTTAGCCACACCTTGTATAAAGTATAAATTCTATAAATTGGTAAACAGCAAAAAAAAAACGATCAAATGCTTCCAAAAAAAAAACTTTTCCACCAATTCAAAAGTAGAATTAACACCATATTTTGTGCTTTTTTTTGGAAGTTATTAATAATTACTTTCAAAAAAGTGAAAATAAATATATTTTTAGTAGGAAAAAAAGATAATAATTTATAAAAAAATAAAAAGTTCACAAAACCAAAAATATTTTTATAATCTTTTAATTAGGCTAAAAGGGAATTTTTATAAAAAAATTGTATAAACATAGTTTTAAGAGGAGTATTGCAAAAGCAATGAAAAATAAGCATAAAAGAAGCACATTCTATTAATGACAACCATGAATTAAAAACAGAAATTCTGCGAGCATAAAAAATACAACGCTATGTGATGTGATATTTGTTCGCATATATTTTGCTTATAGCGAGACCCGATGTAACAATACTGTTGTGATTCTATTACTTGTGGTCGTAGACTCCTTCTGTATAGAATTTTGTCGAATATTTTTGTATGTAAGGAAAATTATTAAATGTTTAGTAACAACAGTTGTAAATTTGAGCCAGCAAAGCAAGTGCAACGCTAAACAAATCAACATGTTTTTTTTTTAATTTTGATAAAAATTCTTATTGGAAAATGTTGGAAACTATAGTATTTTTAAATATCATGATTTTCTATTTTTACATATAGACTAAAATACGTAAAATCTACAGATAATATAATTATTAGCAAATAATCTCACTTTCTATTAAATTTTGTTATTTTCTGAAACATTTTGGAAATTTTTCCATAAAGATTAATATTTTTGGAATTATAATTTATTTTTTTATTAGTTTGAAATCTTACGAAAATTCTCTATGAAAAAGCGATCAAATATCCATAATAGTTTGGCTTAACTTGATAATTCATAATTGTACCAGAGCTTTGGACCGAAATAAAGCGACCATTTTCGATCGTTATTTTGATGGAAACAACATCTAAATATATTTTTTGTCGCAATAACACGGCATTATTTAATTCCCGAGAACGCAATTTTTGTACATTATATATCTTGATTTTAGTTCTGGAACAAATTCTAATAAGGGAAAGGCAATTAAGAATTATACCTATTTTGACACTCTTCCTGTGTCAAATATTTAAAAGTTCTTCATTCGTGATTATTGGACTGTTGCACTTTTCTACTATTGGAAATTAATATTTAAGGAAATATGTCTATCTAGACATATTTCGAAATATATGCGATTAGAGTTAAATTAATTCAAGTTGTCGTAATAGCATCTTATTTCAATTATACAGTACTCGTTAAAATATTAAATGACATGTCTCCAAAAGTAAAAAAAAATATGTGGTATGTCAGAAGGGTTTCCCGTTACCATATTATCATCATTAAATCAACGATTGATGGCAGCAGGTGTTTTTAAATGGCCATATGTATCCAAATATCTACTGTTCCATGACTTGTGTCAATTTTTTCATGCATGATCGTTTCAATATTGTCTAATCTAAGACAATTTTTAAGAATCCTCATATTAAAACAACACATCAATATAGATAAAAATTCTACCTGGTATTTACCCAATGTCTGAGTAAATTCCCATTAAATTCTTTGTTTTGGAAATTTATAAAAAATAAAAAATTTAAATTTGGTTCTGGCAATCACTGATATATATTTAGTTTCAATTTACATTTAAATACCAAAAAGCGAAAGAAAGAAAATTAAAAAATTAAAATTAATTTAAATTAAATTAAATTAAATAAAATTAAAAAAAGTATGTATGTATGCATACATGTATATATGTATGCATATATGTATGTATGAATGTATGTATGTATGTATTTTGTATGTATGTATGTATGTATTTTGTATGTATGTACGTATATATATATATATGTACGTATGTATGTAGGTTCAGTCATAATAAGACGTAAAAATTAAGAAATATGGAAACATTTTGCAACAAGTACAACACAGCAGCAACAATGCAACATAAATTCAATTATTTGCAAAAGGTTTATAAATAAAAATCTGACGATATAAGACAATATTCAGGTTATTTACTCATTAACATGCTAAAGACGCAATATTTGAACTATTCGGTATTTTCCTACGACTTTTAATTTATAAATATAGTTGGCCAAATTAACACTTCTAAAGAAATTGTTGATTTAAAAATTGGCAATTTGAATTAAGATATTTTGTCAAAAGTCCACAGAAATAAAGTGATTAACCTAGCAAACTATAAAGCAAGAGAGAATTTATTGGCTAAAAATTCTGTGTGGAGCAGCATAGAAGAAACATCTCCTATGTGATGGAGAAGTATTTGGGCGTCCACAGAATTGAACAGGATAGCGGTTCATATATAGACTGCTTCTTGCACTTATGCTGCTACAGAACGCTCATTCTGAATGATTACGATTATTTTACGTAAAAAAATCTATAATTTTTGCTGAATAGTGTGTTTTTCACCAAAAATCCTATAACATAATTTACACCCAACTTTTGAATAAATACCCGAGTATTTACACAATCTACCCATTTAACTCAGTATTTACCCATTTCCCATCTATACACATCAATATTATTTTAGTATCATCATCATAACGTTATACTAAAATATTCCTAAATTCTTAATTCTTAAAAAGAATGGAGAAAGGGGTTTTACTTAAATATTATGAATATCCTTTGTAATTAAAATGGCCTTAAATTTATGTATATTGGTAGTAATTGACGGTAATGCAATCAAATTATAGTTTTCAGCATTTTTCAATAATTATTTTTATCAAAATTTTCAAAAATCCGTTGATTTTTTAAGAGTTGCATTTTTTTTTGCTTCCATTAATTTACAACTTTTTAACAAGATTTTTAATAACTATTCCTATGTATAACAATTTTGAACAAAATGGCGTACAATATTTGGCTAAGACTACAAAGAATAAACTCACAACAGAATTTGCTAATTTAGTAAACTTCTAGCCCTAATCAATGTGATCAAAAATCTTATAGCCTAACGTTTCATTTTTTATGCTCGCAACAGTAATTAATTAAATTCAACAGTTTTATTTCCACTTCACTTCAACTTATTAATTGCAATTATATTAGACAAATATTTGGGTAAAATAATTCAAATTGGGTAAAAAATGCCAGTTTTATTTTTTTAATTAATTTTTTAAAAGTAACTGAACTCATATAGAAAATTAATTTACGTAAATATGATTCATTCAATATCTTTAGTATTTCCTTTTATTCCATTAAATATTTGCTTAATGTGACTCAAAACTGAAATTTCATAAGTTAGTACTTATTTCTTTTCAAATGCGAAGATTTCAATTTGTTATGGATTTAGGAAATCTTTTATAGTTTGTAACCACCTAAATGCACTTTTGAAAAAATTATTTATTATTAAATCAGAGCAATTGCTGTAGTAACAAAAATAAATCAATATTGTACATATACAGTCATAAGCCAAATACTATTAATATGTATGGAATTCCAAATGTATTTATATATGGTACAGGATGCTAGTACCCCTGGAGATTAAAAAAAACTAGTTTCCATTTTTGTTTATGGCAATATAATAAATACGAAACAACAACGGAAGATGTTTGAAATGAAGTTGCTAAATGTTAAGCTTGCAATTTTACTTATTTAAGTTATAAATAAATAAATTTAGATACACTTAATAAAATTTTCATTAACAGACATTGATACAAAACTGCGTTTAAAAGTCTAAAAGATAAAAAATGCCGCAATGACAACACTAGCGAACAAAATTTAGTTTTAAAACAAGTTTTTAATGTAGAGTGTCATGTTGAAATATAAACAGAAATAAAATTAATATAATTAAAAGATTTCATCCGCCTGTCTCTCTGTTAAAATCAATAATCAGAAGGCCTTAGATAAGGAGACAATTTCAATAACAAAATTTCCAGTAGCTTTTCCGATTTATTGACACATATGGTACATGGTCACCTCATCTAAGGCCTTCTGAGTATTTTAACAGAGAGACAGACAGACAGACAGACAGACAGGCGGATGAAATCTGTTAATTATATTAATTTTATTTAAGTTTATTGCAAATATTTCAACATGAGACTCTACATTAAAAATTAGTTTTAAAAATAAATTTTGTTTGCCAGTGTTGTCATTGTGGCATTTTTTATCTTTTAAACTGTTAAATGCAGTTTTGTTTCAATGTCTGTTAAGGAAAATTTTATTAAGTATATCTAAATTTATTTATTTATTTATTTATAACTTAAATAAGTAAAATTGCAAATTTAACCGTAAGGCCAATCCTTGAATATGCTTCCGTGGTCTGGGATCTTCAATACGAAGTTCATATAAAGAAAATTGAATCGGTCCCGAAACAATTTCTCTTATTTTGCCTTCGTAATCTTCCACAGAATCCTAATATTAATTTACCATCATATGAAAGTCGACTACAGCTTATTGATCTTCCTACTCTAGAAAGTATGAGAAAATATATGAATATTTCATTTGTAATTAATTTAGTAAACGGTTCATTTAATTCCGAGTTCCTACTTCGTAAAATCGAATTCGTAATGCCAAATCGTCCAACTAGAAATTATACTCCTTTAAAAATAATTTATTTTCGAACCAATTATGTAAAGAGCATTAAAAGGAGTATTTTCAACTTAGTTAAATAATAAGAGTTTATTTTTTTATTTTTTTTTATTTTTATTAATATTATATAATACAATAAATGACACTATATAATATAGGAAGGGGGTACTAGCTACTATGGCCTTCGACTCCACTGGTTAGATTTAATATGTATGTTCTAGATACTTATCTACATTATTTACATTAGAGTATTTACATTATTTACAATATTTACAGTTTATATTTTACATTTTTTATTTACTTATTTACATTCAGATGTTGTTTAATAAGTTACATTTTTTAATAAAATTAAAAATTTTTGTGATGTTACTTTGGCTTGGATTAATTAGGTGTGAGCCGGGAAGTATCGTGTCAAAAATTTGTACTCTTTCTGTGGAATATGCTTGGCATTGATCAAGAATGTGGTTTATGGACTGTTGTAAGTTACATCTACGGCAGATGGGGCTAACTTCATTTTTCAGCAGGTGTTGATGAGTAATTTTGGTATGACCCAATCTTAATCTTGTAAAAACCCGTAGTTCTAGTCTCGAATTGGATTTGGGGTAGGAGGGAGTGACTCCATTTGGATTAATAAGTTTGTAACGATGGTTGTAGTTTGTCCATAGATTTAATTTGTGTTCTTCAAGGTGTTTCGATATAAGTCTATTTAGATCTTTTACAACATGGGTGGTGAAGGTGTATGATGGGGATTTTGCGGCAAGGTGTGCAGTTTTATCGGCAGCTTCATTACCTGAAATGCCGGCGTGACCTGGTACCCACATTATGCGCAATTTATTTGGGTATTTAATTAAAAGGTTGCATATAAAAGTTACAGATGGTTCGGTATATTTCGTGTTTAAGACAGCAGAAATTGTGGAATTGCTGTCTGTGCATATAATGTAACGACCTTTATGATTAGAGGCATATTCCGTAGCAAGTTTAATTGCTTTATTATTGAATGACTATAATAGAAACATTTAATGTAAATAGGTTTAAGAATATACATATTATTCCAGCCTATAAGAAATTGTAATTTCATTGGCTATTAAATAAAGTAAATAAAATGTGTTTAATTTTAACAATTAACATTTAGCAACTTAATTTCAAACATCTTCCGTTACTGTTTCGTATTTATTATATTGACATAAACAAAAATGGAAACTAGTTTTTTTTTTAATCTCCAGGGGTGCTGGCATCCTGTACCATATATATGTACATTTGGAATTCCATACATATTAGTAGTATTTGGCTCATAACTGCATATGTACAATATTGATTTATTTTTGTTACTACAGGAATTGCTCTGATTTAAAAATTAATAATGTTTTCAAAAGTGCATTTAGGTGATTACAAACTATAAAAAATTTCCTAAATCCATAACAAATTGAAGTCTTCGCATATGAAAAGAAATTTTAGTTTACAGTCGTATTAAGCAAATATTTAATGGAATAAAAGGGAACACTAAAGATATTGAATGAATCATATTTACGTAAATTAGAATTACATTAATTTTATATATGAGTTCAGTTCCTTTTAAATAGTTAATTAAAAAAATAAAACTAGCATTTTTTAAATAATTATTTGAATTATTTTACCCAAATATTTGTCTAATGTAATTGCAATTAATAAGTTGAAATGAAGTGGAAATAACACTGTTAAACTTAATTAATTACAGTTGCGAGCATAAAAAGTGCAACATTAGGCTATATGATTTTTGATCGTATTGATTAGGGGTAGAACTTACCAATTCTGTTGTGATTTTATTCTTTGTGATCTTAACCAATTTTTTATACCATATGGTTCCAAATTGTTACACACAAGAATATTTATTAATAATCTTGTTAAAAAAAGTGTAATTCTTAAAAATAAACGGAATTTTGAAAATGTTGATAAAAATAATTATTGAAAAATACTGAAAACTATAATTTGATTCCATTACCGTCAATTACTACCAATATACGTAAATTTAAGGTCATTTTAATTACAAAGGATATTCATAATATTAAAAAACCCTTTCCCCATTCTTTTTAAGAATTTATTTTTATTTTAGAATAACATTATGATGATGGTACTGAAATAATATTGATGCTTATAGATGGGAAATTTACCAAAAAGTTGGGTGTAAATTATGTTATAGGAATTTTGGTGAAAATAATCGCAACAGAATTTTTCATCTCATTTTAAACAAAAAATAAAAACAAACAGTCATTGTTAATGATTGCCAATACCAGTTTTAGGGAAGTATCTATATTTCATATGTCCTTATTGAAAAAATTTCAATTATACGCTACAAGACAAACATTCTCTGTATTATCTGCAGTTAGTCTGCTTCGTTTTTTTTTTTTTGAGTGAAATTTTGAGTGCTGAATAAATCGTTCAGAATGAGCGTTCTGTAGCAGCATAAGTGCAAGGAACAGTCTATATATGAACAGCTATCTAGCTCAATTCTGTGGACGCCCAAATACTTCTCCATCACGTAGGAGATATTTCTTCTGTGCTGTTCCACACAAAATTTTCTCATCTAGAGGACTATTACTGCGAAAGTGTTAAAAAATTTAAAAGTAATTTTCATATCAAATTTCGAGTAGGCCAAAGGGGAGTAGTAGCTATCATATAAAGTAAATATTAATTATCGTATCAAATAGGGTAGTAAAACTAGTAAATAACAAATTTTTTTAAAAAAGTTCTCAAATATTTAAGGAAGATATAATCACTTAGGTGCAGAACAAATATTTTATAAATGTAAGACAATATTAAATTAAAAAAGGAGTTTGCAGGAGTATTTATGGACCGATTTGACTGAATTAAAAACCCAAAATTCGAAAAAAATATTTGTGATAGATTTATGCAAGAATGAAGCCCATAACTTATGTTGGAGCTTCAAAAATCTAATAACGCGTTTTGGCCTACAGTTAATTTTTTCATCACAAAAAAATTCCGATTTTTCTGTGAAAGAACAAAGTATCTAGCTTACAAAGGTGCTTCAAAAACAAATATGACTTAATTTATTGCTGTTGTTTTTGTGGTACTAAAAAAGGGAAAAGGAAAGCAGAAATTAAATAAATAAAAAAAAAAAGATTTACCAATAACTCGGTTGTTTATGAACGGATTTGGCTGATGCAAAAAACCGAAATTCAAGAAAAATATTTGTGATCGAGCTATACAAGAACAAAATCCGAAGTTTATTTAGGCCTTGGATATCGGCAAAAAAATGCTCTTTGGCCTATATCTCATTAACTAATGGACCGACTGACTTCATTTCTTTATCAGAAAAATTCCGAAATAATTTTCCGTTTTTGTTTTTTAAAAACGAAGTCCTTAGCATATATATGGGCTTCTTTTTACACGAATTTATAGTTTTTTTTTTTTTTTTTGACAAGTTTATGCTTCTTGTGACATTTATTATACCATTTATTTGCAACCAAAATTTTATCTATTAACGATCGGTAATCCCAAAATATTACTTTTATTACAAAAGGTTTAAATTAATACATATCAAGAAAAATACAAAAATAGTACTGAATAGGACCAAATTAATGAGGGTCTAAATGGATGGAAAATGTCCGAAATATTCAAAATATTGGAAACTAATTTTAAAAAACTTTTTACTGATTACGAACTAACCGACTTGTGTCCATCACATGTACTATTTTTTTTCTTTTTGACAAGTTAAAAATTGTATACACAGTTTATCGAAAACCTTATTTTTAGAGGTATTTTAAAAATGGTCCAGCTTACGTGAAAGAATTAATTGAACCGAAATATTTTGGGGATTAGTTTACAACATATCAATATTTATTTTTTTTTTATTTTTTTGTCTTCGTACATATCGATGCACTCTAATATATGTACATATATAGAATATAGTATTTAATATGTTTCTTGTTGTCTAGTGTTCAAAATTCATTATCGTATTCACTTTTCAACTACTTAATTTAATGTGAGAAAACATATCTAAAGATTATTTATTATAAATCTCTGATGTATTAATAAGATGCAACCAAATGTCAAAATGCCATTAAACCACCCTGACCTAAATTTTAAGCAATAAAAATATTTACAAAGAATTTGTTTTCATATATTTTCCATATTTTTGCAACATAATAAAAATAAGTTTTCATAATTATTTTAATTTTTTTAACATGCAACATCAAATAAGAAAATTAGCACTACTAAAGTCTAAATTTTACTTAATTTCTAATGATTTTCTAAGTAGTTAAACTATACATTCATCCAGTTGATACCTCAAATCTTAAATCTAAACACAACATAAATATTTGGTTTGTTAAGAGTTCCCATTTTAACCGGTTTTTCCTAAAAGGAGTAAAACCGCGGCATCAAAACGCTCCAATTTTTTTTAGATGTTTGTTCATGATGATGTTGAAGCCAAACTATGTACATACTCGTATTAACAAATGTGAATTTTGTTCATTTGTATGTTTTCCACATGTTTGACATTGATGCTCTGGCGATTGTTAGTGTGCAGTGTAGTGCAGATTTTAGTTTTTTCTGCTGTTTTCACGATCACTCACCTTTATTTGAGTTTGCTAAGTTTTTTCCACAATAATTTTTATTAACACTTTTCGTTAGCCACTCTTTTTTTTTTGTTTCTATATAGAGAGGCCAGCTTAGCTGAAGATTCGTAAGCTATTTTTTCAGTAGTTAGTTTGAAGTTGATCTAATGTTGCAGATATTTATATTTCATTTAAAGTAAGTTTTTTTTAATATACTGACCATTAACCATTCGTTATGGCTTCATCATCAAGTGTCATTGATATTTACTGATACGATCAATGATCCCTTGTTTAGCTAATGTCAGTTGTGGGTTTTTCATTAACATTTTTTTTCTGTTTTTCACTAAGTAGTTTTAAGTAATTAGCCACACATATATACACACGTACATATGTAGTAAAGATAAAATGAAAATAACAACAACAACGTTGGAATTATTTTCGATTTATGTTATTTGTTTAATTAGTTTTGACAATGTTGCAATATAAATTGTTAAAATCTTTGAAAACTAAAAAAGAACAAATGTTGTTTCTAGGTTTGCTCATTAAAAATCTGTATATTTTCATAGTAGCCGTAGTAGTTTCTCTATTAAATCTCTAAACATTGTTGTTTAGTCTTTGGTAGTTTCAAATCACTCATAAAATAAATCACTAATAAAAATTTGTCATTAAATTTTAATTAGTTTTAGAAAGTATACAAATTCTTTTTTGTTTTCTCTTTGTTTACAATTTGCTAAAAAAATTTCCATTTGATTCAGTTAAGCACCATAAGAATGATAATAAATCAAAATATCTATTCTAATTTTTTTAGAAACTGTAATTGATTGAGTAGAAGAAACGGTATACGACCAAAAGAATGATAAAGCGAAAGTAATATATTAAAATTTGTATCTTCTAAAGTTGAACACTCAATTTCAAAATCATTTCATGAGTCGATTTTGCGAAATAAGTAATATTAAAAATTCAACAAATATTTTGAGATCGTCTTGCTAACCAAAAAGATGTCACCATATTTAGCTCTGTCCGGACTTGGATTTTGATTAAGACGAAAATATGCTTATTAGTGAAGAAAACGACATCTATCCTTAATGGTCAATTTTGAAAGATTTATTATATTTAGTGGAACATAAAATTATAGCGCCAAAATTTGATATCACGAACTCTTGGTTATAAAAAGAATTTTCAAAATATATAAAGAATTTTCAAAATGAGAGTATATTGCCTCCCAACTGCTTTAAGAAATATAGATTTTGCAACTGAAGATGTGGGTGAGTAGATTATTATATCATTTTTAGAATTTTCAGTATATTCCTAAAATTGGGAATTATATCTGAATACTCAATTTTTCGGAATTCGCGGTTTTATAATTTTTTTCCTAGAATAACTGTTATACAATTTAAAATTTTCAAACTGCATTATAAAGAAAAGAACTTACGCTATTTAAAAATTATATACACATTTATATTCATAGCAAAACTGTGCAAGATATTAAATATTTAGATATTTTTTAAAATTCTAAATCTTATAAAATCCTGCTATTTTACGTGGATTTTGTTGTTTCCATTATTTTCCATCATATATAATGGCAACAATAAAATATTCGTTAAATGACAACTTCGGAAAAATCATATGTTCTACAATTCTAATCCGATTTTATTAAGTTATAGTTCAAATTTTTCCTAATAAAATATAGTATTAGGGAAAATAAGAAAATAATATGATTTCTAATAAATTTTTGTAAAGAGGTTAAGGATTTTTCTTTCTAAATAAATAAAAATTTTTAAAGCCCCGAAGTTCTAAAAATTGTTTTCTATTTTTTTTTTTTCTAAAAATGGTATAATAATCTACTCATCTACTCGTATATCTACAAACTACACTATGTTATATTTCAAGTGTTTTTTAATAAATGTTCAGTATTTAGTTACTAACTATATAACGTCTATATAACGTCTAACGTCTATAAAACTTATAAAAATCACTCAGGCATTAAGGCTAAGAGCTTTTCTATTATTCTATTTCTATATTTCGATATGCAAGCTAATAAGATCATTGTAAATTAGAGGCATTATTTTAACAGTAATACGTTAAATTTGGAAAAATTCCATATCCTGGAAACCACCAGTTGTATATTTTGGATTAAATTTTACGTCCATAATTCGTCGAACACAGACTCAAAAGATTGACTTTGACATGACAGTAAGAGAGGTCCAACGCACTACGACCTCAGGGATCTTTTGTGCAGCCTTGTATGTTCACCATGTGAAATTGGGATTGTGAATAAATCCAATTATATTGGAAGGTGAGAGAACAAATATCTCTTTCGATGGTACCACGGCTTCCACTAAGAACTTTATCTTATGAGATGCAATAGCGACCACATAGCACATGGTCCGGTGTTTCATTGTGCAAAGTCTACACTGAATATTTTCACATTATATGGTACCTAAGGCCACAGTTTCCGGTAAACAGTATCCCACGGGATAATGAAACAAACTTCTTAGCCTATCTCAGTCCGAAAATCTTCTCCCATAGTGCAGGAAATTTTTCCTCTACCTAAACAAAATTTGAAAATTTGTTGAACATTTTAAAAAAGTGCATACAATTTTTGCATTTTGAAACTTTTTAACGCCTCCTTGACCCGGAAACGTTATTTATTAAAAAATCATGTTCACGCGATATTTTAAGCAATTTCTATAAAAGCGGTATTTGTCAGTAGAGAAAAGCATACATTTTGTAATGATGGTATCCGATGTCTGGTTTTCTGACATTATAGAGAATTGCTTCGTCTTTAAAATTTTACTTTCTAAATTTAATTTCACTTATGCGCGCAAATTTTCTATCAAAAAAACTGCTAAATTTAAAAAATCTTTTAATTTTTTATGACCGGATAATAAAACAGTTACTTGCCACAAAAATTCCGACTTGTTTCGAGAATTAACAGATTTGCCGTTAGCTTTGCACTTCGTTTAGATGGAAATAGGGGAAGAGGAAGTCATTTATGGAAGGGATAACATTTTTTACCTTTAAGAAATATATATATTGCCTGTTATAGAATAACATGAAAAATTCAAAAACAAAAGTATTTGGAATAATCTGAATTATTTCTCTCTCTTTGAAACTTTAATGTAATCTTATACATTCGTTAACTATGTAAGTAAATTAAAATTTTGATTTCTAAAAATAACTACGCACTACGCACAATGTAGTAATTAAACATGCTAAAATAAGTAGGAAATGGTTATACTTATTTTAGCATGTTTAATTACTACATTTGTTGTGTGTATCCTCTGATTATTTCTAAAACACATAAAATGTTCCTTAAACTCTTATTAACACCAACCTGAAATATACTCACTAGAACGTGTTGACGGTTTCACATAACCTACATCTTAATTTTTTTTTTATCAAATGGAATATCTTAAGATAATACTTAATTATTATATCAAATAACATTTTACTATTTATAACGAATTAGACTAACTATTAAATCAACTAAATAAAATTCTAAAGGAAATCATTAAAGAAATTCAAAGATCACAAATAACAGGTTGTTAAAAAATAAATAAAAATCTTTACCATATGTTTCTAAAAAAAAAAAAACTAGCTACAGCCCAAAATGTAATAAACAATCTGGTTTAAAGAATAAATCAATGTTATAAATCATAATTTTCTTCGCTGATGCTTTTTTTCAAGCGTAAAAACTTAGCATCCGTCACATCTTAAGTTTTTAGTTAACTTAAAAAGAATATTAAAAAACCAGTAATTATTTATTAATCCTTATGTAATTTTTTTTTTTCGTTATATTAAATTTAGCTCAATAACATTTCATTTCCTTTCACGATGAAATATTTGCAATTTTTAATACATTTTCTTAAAGAACATTTCGTAGGAATTATGTCAATATGGAATAAAATAAACTTTAACCATTTATAGGTTCGAAAATAAATATTAACATCATTCAGACAAACACTATTCGTCGACATCTTACTCGTAACAACATTTATAAAACAAACACTCAAAGTTTCCATTCGATTTTTGTCATAATAACCTCAATTCGTTGCAGTGTTGACGATCTAAAAAGACCAACAACAACAACAACAACTTTTCCTCCTCACTAGATTTTGACCTAATTTTGCTATGTTCTTTTCTTAAGAATATGTAGTAACTTGTGTAAAGTCTAGCAAATATAAAGATAATAAAATAATCATCTTAAAGAACTTGACTAAAGACTGCAGTGATTAAAAAAAAAAAAAAAAATCATGTAACTATTTCTAATTGCTTGCGTGTGTGTGTTTATAAGAGTGTGTGCGCTTTTAGCCTCGTCTTCAGTTGGATGATCTTGTATGCACTACTCTCGTAGTATTGAGATGAGATGAGTGTGTGGTTTAAACTTGTTTAGTCTTTTTAAATCTAATAATATAGGCTGACATGTTTTCTTAACTAATTGCACTTCCGAAGATTTTGATCTTAATTCTAGAGTTTTAATTCATTTGGATTTAACACATTGCAATGCAAACCGAATTTCAATTTATTGGGTGGTGTTTTTTATATTATGTTATAGATTCGATTGTTCTGACAAACTACTGAAGAACTAAATACTTTAAGTGCACGCACAGAAAAAATTTAATTTCGTATTCTATTAATAAATTTATAAAAACAATTATATTTTTTACTGAAATCGGACTTGTCACTGAATTGGTAAAATCAAACATTTAAATTAGTAAATGTTTTATTGAAAAGAAATTATTTTTTTCTTATTAAAATATTTTTACTATTTATAAATTTGAATGTTTGAAAATTCACAAAATTTTCTGCAACTTTTTTTTTTTCTTTTTTTTGAAACAATAAAAATAACAATAACAAATAATATCAGAAATATAGAATTTTTATATGAAAAATATGAATAGGTTTTAGAAAAAATAAAATTATGCATTAAAAGGTGTACCAGTAATTTTGGATTTTTATTTTAATGTAGATTCTTCTCTTTCTAAATATGCTAAAAAATCAAAAATCTTAAATAGCATATTTAACAATTTTAAAAAATACAATTGCATTAAAATGCATTTTTCAAAAAAAAAAAAAAAAAAAAAAAAAAAAATATTTATAAGATATTCGTATTAAATATTTATAAGATATTCGTATTTATAAGATATTCGTATTGAAAGGCTTCCCAGAAATATTATTATTTAAAGTTATGTACTTGGAGGTTTTTTAAGAAAGTGCAAAAGCGAAATAAAGTCACGAGTTTCCTGAGCTTAGTGAAAATCGAAAGCCATTCGGTAAATTTGTGGGCATTCTTCCATGGCATTATCGATACATATTTTTACCAAAAAAAATCATATTCTTATCATAGAATCGAATTTTCAAAAACTTTGATTTTCATAAAAGAAGTAGAATTTTCAAAAAAAGGAACCAAATTTTCAAAAAAAAAAAACAAGTTTCGTCTTTATAGCTTGTAGTACTAGGAAATTGCTCAGGACCACACTGAGAGAACCCGTCTTTATGCAAAACTTTTTTCGAATTAACAAATGGTTGTGTCAGATTTTATCTTTTTAAAATTATCAGCTCATGAGATATTGGCGGAAAAATATAAGCCGGAGTTACGACGAACTTTGAAACAAAAAGACATACAGGCGGATATTGCTACATAGATCGCAATATATTAGAAAATAAGTGGTAATAAATTTGGATCTTTTAAACTACTAAGCTGATCTTGTTGAAATAGATTTTCAGAATATTGTTAACTTTATTCTGTAACTGAGGCATAGGCGTCGCCACAGTGGGTCAAAGTTGACTACCTCGAAAGCCAGAAACTTTTACAAATAAGAACAAATTTTTTACATTTTTGAATTTCACTAAGCAAGATACGGAAAAAACTACTGTACTACATTATCTCTTATGGTTTAAAAAAATATTTGATTTCAAATTTTTAATTCATTTTTGGCCCTGATTTTCTTGAACTTTTGCTCTATAACTTTTAAAATGAAAGTTCTAAATTTTTTAAAAAAGTATAGTGAAATTTCCTATAATTCTCAGAATTATGATAAGTAAAAGAAGTAAAGTAAACAAAGTAAAGTGACAATTTTTGTTTAAAAAGTTCTATATATACTGACAAATTTTTACTATTAACTCGTTTCCATTTCTCATTTCTCTCAGTAACTATGTGCTAAATTTTGTTGTAATGTGTTTTTATAATAATTTTTTTTCAAATTATTATAAAAACACATGTCGAATGTAAAAAAAACAAATGCAGGTGAGTCAGGAAATACAGTGTCTGGAGTCATAAAAAATACAAAGAGTTCACTATCACCTATAAGAATCTTGGAGATAAAGTTGATTTAAAGATTGTAGGATCGCAGACAAAATAATAGAAACTTTAAGAGAAAATCCCTGAGAAACATCTCTGGATGGAATGTAACTCATTCTTTAAATTTCTCTGTATATTTTATCAGAAAAATTAGAAAAGATGGCCTGAAGATACACGAAGTAAAAAATTTCCTAATAGCAATGCCAGAAAAGACATGAAGGCAAAAGAGACGACGAAAATTATTGAGATTAATTTTTTTGATAAAAGAGTAGATTTTTTAAAACACCCTAGTCATGAATTCCATATCGCAGATTTTATGAAAAACATATCAGATAAATGTCATGTAAAAAATCGAAATTGTCGAAAAAACTTTTGCTTTAGCAAGACATACATTATTTGGAAAAAAGCACTTCATTCATAAGAAATGAAATAGAGATATATTTACTTCATGAAGCATTTAGTTTTTAAGCAAATATTGCTATTTTAATATGAACTTGAAGTCGATCTTGAACAGAATTGATCATGCATGTTTTTGTAACAGTAATAGAAGAAGTTTAGGAATTTCAATGGGACATTGTCCGATCATTGCCCATGGTTGTAACTAGGCTACATTGTGTGAATTGGATGACCTCTTATTATTCTTCTACTTAAATTCTTCCCTTTCTTCTTCAGTGTTATTATGAAAAATTAATACGAATTAAAAATATACCACTGAAAATGTAATTTATTAATTTAGCATTGTTTTTTAGCATTTTATAATTTTTTGACATCTGGTCACGCTGGTCACCAGTTTTAGTCTAGCGAAATTGCAAAAATGCAAAGTTTTCTTTTAAATAGAATATTATTTCGCATTAAGTTTCGCAATAGCTGTAACAAAATGCGTAATTTCTGTGAGAACTTTTGTACAAACGTCAATTTATAGCTTTACCAGCTTTAAGGAAAAACATTTTATAAGAAGAAAAAATACCAAATTTGCAATTATTAACGAACAATATAAATTTTTATTAAAAAAAGGGACACAAAAATTACACAAATCTTTTTAAATTAATGTTGTAGAAAAAAATATGAAAATCATAATGAAAAAGTTATTAAAGTGTGCGTTCGAATAAAATATAAGACACAAAATTTATATAAAAGTTGACTGGAATAAGTTACAATTATTTAAAATGTAAATAAATCTGAAATTCAACTCAATTGGTGCTCATGTCAACTCTAAAAATTTGGCAATCTACAACGTTATGATTATTTGAACAAAATATCGAATTTAAAAAAAAAAAAAAAAAAAATCAGAATTTCCCATTTATCGTCAAGAAACGATTTTTTAACTACAATTCAGTTTAATAAAAACCCTATTGTCAACTTAAAGAAAAGAAAAATCACTAAAAATTCAAAATTTAATTTAATTTTATTATTATAAGGTGAAGGCAATATAAAATTCAGCACATAATGTACGACTTCAATTTGTTTCTATATAAACTAAAATTTTAAGTAATACAAAACTATGCGTTTGTTTTATATTTATAGCTTTTTTTTTTCATTTCGATCTTAACATTTTAGAAACATGCAAACCCCTCGCAAATTGTAATATATGCAAAATATCAAAAATTGTATGAAAAATCATTTGTACAAGACTTATAAACGCTGAAATGACAGCTTATTTATAAATCAGCTGTCTTTTGTTTATATTTAAAAATTATTAATAAAAGCTATGTAAAAAATTATAGTTACGTTGATTATAATAAAATCATTACATGTATCATTGCTTTCAATAAAAATTTTCCAATTATTTACTTAATATTGCACGACATTTGAAAACGGGTTTCATGAAACATGTCGTGCAAATTTGCACAAATGGAAAACTTAAGCGTTTAAATGAGTACCCTTATTGAATTTTGTAGAAAGTGAAATTTTCACAAAACTATTTTTTGATCTTCAAAAAATAGTTTTGTGTACCTTTTATGTGACTAATAAAATATATGTAATTCTTAAAATTCATTAAATGACCCACCGAATAATTTATCTTCTCTTTATAAAAATTCCCTCATCAGTTAAATAGAAATCTGGTTTAGAGTGGGCTAGAAAAATATGTCCACTTACACGCATTCATTTAGAAATTTCCATATAATTATTCAATAATTTCAAGATGCAAACATGTAACATTAACTGATTTCAATTTCATTTAAAATGTCAAAAAAGACATGATGATTGTAATTCCAAAGATGTACGAATTTTTAGATCAAGCAAAAAATGCAAACGAAATGTACATGAAATAGATGAAGTGAAATAAAAATTCATAACAATAATTTATTATAAAATGAAGAAGACGAAGCAAAATATTTTTATCTTAATCGATTTACTTTCTATAAGACATCATCGACAGCGGCATTTCATACATATATCTGGCTTTAAAATTTACTTAATGAATTTATGGAATGAAGTAAACATAGCTTCTGGCGTATTTTCAATTCACACTTGAACGTTTTAGATGATTGTATGTATGTATGTATGTATGTATGTACGAATGAAAAAAAAACTATTTATTATTTGAAATGTTACTTTTTTTTTTTTTTTTTGGTAAAAACTTGTTTGTTATTTTTATATATTTATAATAAAACTTTAAAACTTTAATTTTCCATTAGTAAAAATTTTAATGTGAATATCGTCGCTGCTCTGACGTGATCGGTTATGTGACAATTTTCGATTTTTTTATTGCATCATTTTAAACCATAATTAGTCTTTTATGTGTCCACCATGGTGATTGGTTTAGAAGTTGGCAAAATCAGCTATGTGTTTGTCATATATGAAATGTTCCAACGAAATGAGTTATGCGTATAACTTCACATAACTGTTTGTGGGATTTTTTTTCAACTTATTTAAATTTTTGTCAAAATTTTGTGAAAAAAATTCTCCCACTAGTCAATAACTATGTTAAACTAAAACAAGGTATTTACAGATTTTATAAAAGGGTTATTCCATATCAGAACGAACATCGATTTTCTGATTTGACATCTCCGATTTCAATGAAATTCACTACAGACATTTGCTATTGGAAGTGTTCTTAAATATAAACTGTTAGACTCAGGGTTCTGTCTGGTAAAAAAGTTTTACGTTTTAAAATTTGAAGAAATGCTAAAAAAGTTTTACCTTTTAAACTTTTTTAACTTCTAAAATAAAGATTGCATATCTCTAGTCTCATATTATACACAAAAATACTACCTTTACAATGATATTCATAAAGTTTATTTTTATCAAAAGAGGAGAGCTACTCGTAGCTCTCCCTCTACTCTTGTAAAATTTTAAGGTGAACACTCATTTAGTTTAGAAGTAATGGAGCAGAATTTAACATAATTTCAATATAAAAGATTAAACACAATAAATATGTTAATACTATTCAAATTTAAATTCAATAAGACCTGGTAAAAGTTCTGGAGAATGCACTGTAAATAGTATTAGAGGAATTTTATATAAAAAAAAGTAGTAATGTACAAGGTTAGACACCCAAACAACTGGAGACTATTACCACGAAAAAAAAAATAAATAAAAAAAAACTCAAAATAAAATTGTATTCTTGTATTATCCTCCTAACATTCTTAACTTATTTCTGCCTTACACCTACACTTATTGATGTTAGGGAAATAATTACAGCCCATCTACACGTAACAAAATATGTAAGATTTTTCTGCCAGAGAGTGTTAAATTCGCTCTCTGAGCGAATTATCTCACATGTAGATTCAAATATTAGTATTATAAGAAATATTATGAGACTGTTGTGATGAGAATTATCTACACAACTGTCTTAAAGGATGAACTGTCAAAAAAAACACATATACGAAAGTTTATTTGTATGTGTGCATGTGTATTTTGGAAATTACTAAAAAAAGTTTTTTTTTTTTTTTGTAAAATTGTTTCTATTTAATGATTATTTTACATTCTAAAAAATATTTTTATAAAAATTGTGCTAAAAAAGTGCGAAATTCTTAAATAAAAGGGACATGTTTACTCTGTGACTGATTGAAAATAATGATTTATTAGAATATGTGTACTACTTATTTAAGATAATGATTACTCTCTTCTGTCGGCATTATCTCACATATTATATCAGCGTTAATCTCAGTTGTAGACCTGGAGCTACAGAAAAAAAAAAAAAATATTTCTTAAGAATCCATGTTCACATTGAAAAATTTATTTCTTGGAAACTTTATCAAATTTTCCAAATAAAGTTTTACGAACCAAAACAGTGTAAAAAATAGTAGTGTAAAAAATATTCTAAATCAAAAAATAATTTGTTTAAAAATGGTCCCGCAAAATGAGTTATGTATAGTTTTTTGAAAGATTTTATTATTGCTCTCTTGTATTTAATAAGCCAGATTTTTGTTTACGTAATATCAGTAGTAATTATGCTAGGTTCCAACTAATTGTAAAATTTCAAAGAAATTTGCCAAATTACAAAATAAAATAGTTTATTACTATTCTAAAAACCTAATAAATAACACATAACTGTTTTACATAGTGTCTGTATTAGACAATTTTTTACCAAGACAAACATCAAAGTTAACACGGATTTGTGGAAGGTGGTAACAGTTGCACAACAACAATGATCCGAATTCATTAATGTTTTTATGTATGCAATTTTACAGCTGTAACTGCGTTTTAGCTGTTTATTTTTTTGTTTGTTTTGATAAAAATTTGTCTAATATAGACACTAGGTTAGTCGGAGCAGCAATGATATGTTTGTTGACAAATTAGTTAAGTGAATTTCAATTTGCTTCAAGCTGTGTAATTTGTTAATTTATTATAATAAAGTTTGTCTACATTAATATTTGTCATCAAATATTTAATGGAATTGACCTAGTGCATGGTCTAAAGCAATTTTTTATATTTTGAATAGAAAGTAATATTTGCTTTAATCAACTGTTTTATGACCTTTAAATATTTAACAACATTTTTTTTTTTATTAACATAGTTGTTTACTTCCGATTAATCTTATATTAAAACTTTTTTAGTACTAGTTAGTAGTATATTTAGACAATATATTTTAAATTACCTAGTTTCATAAGCTAAGAATTTGTAACTTAAAAAAACGTACAAATTCTTCTGTCACAGTTTTAGTTAATAAATAAATATTTCTTAAAACAAATTTTAATGTTGTTTTTCAGTGCTAGCTTAAAACTGTCAAATTCGCTAGCGTTACCATACTGAATTTTGAAAACCAAATTGATTTTTTGTTAAATTTATATCAGTGCTTTAAATTTAATAAACAAAAAAGCAAACAAAATATAATCAAAATTAAAAATTATGTACTTAATTCACTTTTGATTATAATATTAGATAAAATATAATATTTTTCTTTATATATTATAATTCATTTTTTACTCAGCTGTATATGTTATGGCAGTACTAATTTGTGTTTAATTTGGCTAATGTAATTGAGTTAAACCTAGATTATATACCAGATAATCTATTATTGAAAAACATCACTAATGGCTTAAGATATATTTAGCCGGTAAATGTATATAATCGACATTCTAAATACTAGCCCTTAATTAACTCATTTTCTTCTCTTTTTCTAGCTTAAAAACTTACTCATTATGGGTAATACAATTAATCGCGGTAAACCGCGTAATTCTTCCAGCTACACGCCTTCAATTTTTAATAAAAGTTCTTTACAACGTCAACGTAAATCCAATAAACATCATTATGAATTACGCTCAAAAACATTGCCTGTCCGCAATTGTAATATAATAAATGATAGCTTAGAAAATGATTTAAGTCCTTCAGCGGCACAAACATTGCCCACAAAAAAGCCACAATTGCAATCAACACCCCCTACACCACCACCGCCTAATGGAGAAACTTCCCGAGTATTATTTTTATTGTATTTAATACATCGTACTTGGAATGTTATAACGGATACGAAAAGTAAAAGGTTGGTATTAGAAATTTAATTAGAAAAGTGATTTTATTATTATGATTACTTTTTAATTCTTAGCTCCCATGGAAAAGTTTCCAAAAAACCCTCAAATAAGGATTCTTTTTATGAAACTGAAAGTAATCTTTCTCTATCACTGACCGAATTATATGGTGGTGCTGGTTCCCTGTGCTGTTCACAACGTTCGGTGTGCAGCTGTAGTTCTTGCTATAATGATACGACCGTTGATCAGAATGTTTATAATTCGATAGATGAACAGTTTTCACAAGACTCGATAAGCGATAAAATGGATTGTGATAGTAAAAGGTAAGTGGAAATTATTTTTATCTTATATCTTAAATATCGCGAGATTTTAATTTTGGTTTTTATGATAAGAAATACTATAATAATATTATATATCATTGAAAAGCATACTGCTTAAAAAAATTAAGATAACATAAAAAAGTATCTTCTCAAACAAATCTATAAAATATTGACTCCAAATATTTGCAACATATCTCGAGAACGAATTGTCTGATTTGATTTAATAAAATATCGAAAAGTCTAAATCCAGATTATCTTTACGTTACATAAAAATCATTTTTTAATATACCACCAAAAACTTTGCTTTTCTGGTAAGTTAGCAGGTAATACTGGAGCCGAATTAGGACTTCTTACTTTTTGTCTGAAAAACTACTTATATTTGTTCGAGTTATTCACAAATTCATGCAATTATTTTTCTACTTTAGGGGTACTCAAAAACATGTATCCATTTTTGGCTTGCAACATGTAAAAAGATAAGTACCTACACAGATGTTAAAAAATATGTACCTATTTTTTCTTATCGCAGACTAAAATATAAGTACTCACATAATATCGTAACTTTAGGGCCCTCTAACACGAAAACTAGAGCAGATCAGAAAACAAATTTAAAATTATTTTTCTAAGCGAAAATTGTGTTTTTGCAAAGTAAAAAATGTTAAAAGTTGACAAAAAAAAAAAAAAATAATAATAATAATAATCTGCTTGTTTGCAAGGAGCACTGGTGTGTTGCAGATCCAACTTAAGAATTTTTACTTAATTAAAGTGGTCTTAGTATTTCATAAGTAGTAGTTCTAAAGACATTACAAGCATATAGCGATTTCATTACCTGAAGTAATGATATAAATAAGTGGTTATTTATATCGCTACCAGCAAGTACTTATTTGGCTTTCGAAAAAAAATGGCATTTGAAATGACTACTATTAACTAAGTAACGGATGAAATAAGTATTACTATATTCAAAATTCAAAAAGTTTTTATTGTTGCAACTAAATTTTTGCTCCGATATTCTCCTTTATTATTAATATTTTGTTTGTTTTTCTATTATAAACACCTACTATTTACTATAGAAAATATAAATTGTTTATATGTTGTTGCTAAACAGTGTTGCCACTTTAGCCTTTTTCAGGCTAAATATAGCCTTTTTATTTTGCTTTTAGTTTTAAAATTTTCGTTTTAGCTTTTAACCTTTCTTCTAACCTTTTTTGATTTTTAAAATTGCTTCAAAAAGGCTAAAATGTTAGTATTTCAACAGCGAAGAAAAAATTTCTTATTAGCAATTAATAATTTTATTTTTACAGACTCATCCAATTAAACATTTTTTTTTATTTATTCGCACAAAAAATCTGTTATTTATATTTATCAAAAAATTTCGCCTGCGGCGCCTCCTTTTCCAAATCGAAAATAACAACTAATTTTATGGACTAACCATAGAAACTAGTTGTAAACATAATTTAACACAATCTTGTTTATTTATAATTTTATTTATTTTAATTTAAAATTCTTATAAGAGAAAAAAATCACCCACAAATTTAAAAATGTTTGATCAAAATGACGAAAAATCATGTAACCCAAATTTGTATGGGAATTTTTTGGGTGATTTTTCAATGGTTGATATTGCGTTCGGCTGTTTTTTAAAGTTCAATTTATCCCCTTTTTTTCGCCTCCTGGCGATATTGAAAACACTTTAGTTCACATTTTAGAAAAAAATATAGAAATGGAGGATATTCTTTTTCAAATATTCATGATACAAGGACGATTAATGTTACGTTATTACACAAATAATTACAAACTAAATTAAGCATTAATTTTAGTCAAAGAACTTTAAACCACGATATAGACTTACCTGCAACAAGTTTTCAACTCTTAAAGTGTTTTTTTCTGCGAAATTTAATTAAAAATGAATAAAAAAGATTATCTTTTTAAGGTATTTATAAGGCTTTTAATAATAATTTTTGTTTCGGTACCGATATACCGATATACCGATACCGATATAATTTGGATTCCGTTACCGATACCATTACCGAAATAAAAACAAACTAAATACCGTACCGTTACCGATAAAGTTATTCATTTCGGTTTTCAATCTTGTATATTTTCTTTAAATAAACCCGAAAATGATTTAATTGCAATAATATGAAGTCGGTTTAATTTTCTTTTAAAACTCAAATACACGTTATTTATTTACGCCTTAAAACACACTCACAATGGAAACTTCACGACTCTAAACTAAATTTACTACTCAACTGAACGTACATTTCACAGGCTTGTATACTGTGTCCACGCTAAAAAGTTTTGTTCCACAATCTCCTAGTAAAGACATGAACCATCTAGTGCTTATTTATAATAGCTTGCAATGTACAAACCAGGGATAGAAAAGTTGATGCTATCGTAATTTTTTGATACTATTTAACATTCAAAAGTTCCCTTGAGTCATTTGATATTGTAAAATTATTAGCTTGACATTCCACATTTCGAATTAAACATTTTTAAATGAAAATATTTTTTGGAGAAATATAATTTTCGAATAGAAACCTGTGTTTTTTAACACCTTTGATTTAGATTTACAATTGTTATTCAGAAGTAATAATTAAATTGTAATGAACACTATCTCTGATTAAATGCTGATTCTTCGAGTTCCCAAAAAATTAGGCACCTAATTAGGACAATTCAGTTATATGTTATAGAAAGTTTTGCTTTTTGGTTTTTGTTTTACAATTTTTATTTTTTTTTTATACAAGTTCCATTCTTTTTCTATAGTACACTAAATAAATAAAAACCTGGCAAAAATTTAAATTTTAGTACTCCGAGGGTGAAAAAGTACTATTTAAATTTTGATACCGAAAAATATTTTAATTTTTTCCATCCCTGATACAAACTATGTTCCCCACTAATACATAAACAATCATTATAAAAATTTGTATAAAACAATCTATATAAACAATAATTTACAACAATTTATAATACACCAGCAGGAAAATATGTTAGTGCTTCATCCCTGCAGGCCTTTGTGAATGCGACATTTCTCTCCACAATACTCACAAAAAAAAAAAAAAAAAAAAATTAAACACATTCATTCCACTTTGCCTTCAATAAAAATCCTCAAAGAAAGCCTCGGCTTCCTTTAAAAAATTCTAATTACAAACAGAAGTATTTTTAATTGCGAGATTTGCAAAGTCAAAAATTATTTGAATGTAGTCGATTCAAATTCTGACTCTTTTGTAATTTATATTTATTTATTTAAGAGCCCTTGCCTTCTCGTTTCTTTTTGGAAGAGAGAAGGGAAGACCTTGCTTCAAATGACACGCCGTGTTTAAAAATAAATAGTATTATAATGCGAGTGGCATGTTTTAGGGATCCTAAATAAAGCATTTTAGAATATCTCTTTAGCAAATTTTTTTCCGGCTGGGACAATTTTCTAATTAGCACATAAACAAGTGAGAATGCTACATTCGGCTATGCCGAATCTTAAATATCCTCCATAAATCACACAGTATCTTTTAAATTTCTAAATTTAGAAATAGCTCTATGAAAAACAATGCTTTGCTAGTTCAATTGTTTTTTAACATCCACAGTAACATAATATTTAAAAAATGGTAATCTTGGTTCTAATAAAGGTTTTAAGTTGTATCTCTTTTAATTTTTTTTTTTAATATTCCCCGCTTTTTGAAATTTATAAAATATAGTCGCAAAATTCGGCTTTTTTAACAACTATGGTAATATACCTGAAAGTAGGAGAAAATATATGAATATTTCATTTGTAATTAATTTAGTAAACGGTTCAATTAATTCTGAGTTCCTGCTTTGTAAGATCGAATTCGTAATCCCAAATCGTCCAACTAGAAATTATACTCCTTTAAAAATAAAATATTTTCGAACCAATTATGCCAACTTTGATCCCATGAGACGTATATGCAATCAATTCAACAGTTTCTATCCACATATTGATTTCTCATTAAATCCAATCCGCATTAAGAGGATTATTTTTAACTTAGTTAAATAATAAGTTTTTGTTATTGAATGATTATGAAAATATTTTATTGTTAATAGCTTTAAGAATAATATATATGCTAGCCTGTAAGAAATTGTAATTTCATTGGCTATTAAATAAATAAATAAAATAAAAAAAAAAAAATAATAAATAAATAAAGAATAATTTGTTTCTTAGGATATTATAGCGAATTTTTCGGTGATCTTATTATTTAGAGCAATAATATGTAATAATTTATTTAAATAACGAAAATTTGTGATGTCTTATATATCTCACAAAAATTCAATGTTTGGAGGAAAAATTGAAATCGTAATCATTTAAGTGCTCTAAAATTTTTAATCATCTATATTTCTTAAAAAAAATCGATTATTTTAGTTAAAAATTCTGGATTTTTTTTATGAACAAACTAGAGATTTCAGTTAAAATAATTCAATTAAAGCAAAAATAGATAAAGCATAAAATACTCTTCAAATCAAATTTTTCTTAATGGAAAAAATTTTACGATTGTTTTTTGACTAATATTTTTTAAGAAATTCTCAAAATCTAAATTAATTAAAAATTAACAAAAATTACTTTTACAAAAAAAAAAAAAAAATAATAATAATAATAATAAAAGAAATGATATAATAAATTACAAAGTAAATGAAATATAAATACTTTTTCTTTAACCTGCTAATAAAAACCTGAAAATATGTATTAAAATTCATTTGGTATTTATAAAATTGAACCCAGCAACATTTTTTTTATATTCAATTAGACTTTTAATAAATAGCTCTATTCTCTTCTTTACATGTTTAAAGTATCAAACACATCAATTCATAAACATAAAACTTGTAGTCGCTCATTTGCTTAAACTACTGCTACCTCCATTTTTTTATAGCAGAATTTTAGTTGTAGACGAAAACTTCAATTTTGGAAGTAGTGCTACCTTTACGTATAAGTAGTAATAGTTTTACCTATATTCACAAAAGAAAACGACCACCTTCTTTACTTAGTATTAAAGGTAGTAAATAGAGCAGTAATATAAATTAGAGGGAGCAGTAGAGGGAGCTGCAGAGGTAGCAGTAATTGTAGCAGTTGAAGTACTTTAATAAAAAATAAAGTAGCTTAAAAATATTGATGCAAAATATAAAATTCAAAGTAATGACAAATACAGTTTTTCTTTCATTTACTATTTTTTTATATATAATTTATATATATTAAGTGTAATTAATATTTATCAATATCATATAAGTTTAAAATTTTACAATACATCTTAAAATTAAAGGATAATTCGTATTTTTTTATATATCTCATTATTTATAAAGAGTTTTTTTTTACATGGTTATTAAATATAATATAGCCAGATTTTTTATATGCTGTAGAAAAACTACAATATTCTAATTTTTTTACCAGCATCATTTTTAAATAAAAAGTACTTTTTGTTATTTTAAAATTTACGTATGAAGTATTATTGTTAAATATATCTAATTAAAATGTTTTTATGATTACAAAACAATTAATAATATACCAACGATATGCCCTTACAAAATGTAAAGTTTAATATAGCGGTTTTATTTCTTCTCAGTGTTTGTGTAAACATCCTTTTTATATAAAAGTTGTCATCTGGGTTTCCAACAATTCGTAAAACTAAACTGTAGTGTACAAATCAGAAATAAAATAAATCCGGTTTCCTGTTCTTTACTTACAAAATGTAGAGTTTAAAAAGTGATGTTTACATAATTTTTTTTATAAAAATATTATTTTCATTTTGGTAAAAGTAAATAAAATACAGTTAAATTGATAATTTTTTTTTTTATTTTTTATGAATAATTTTTTAAAGTATTGAATTTTTGGAAGTAATTATTAGTAACTTCCAAAAAAAAAAAGAGTAAAATATACACTCAACTCTACTTTGGAAGTGGTGCAAATACCCATATTTAAGAGGAACTTGATCGTAGTTTTTCTGTGTTATTTTCACTATATTGAGGAAATATTTTTTAGCATTTTGTTCGACTTGAATATTTTAAACTTTAAATATGACTTTATTTGAAAAGGATGTTTTTAATTTTTTAATTTATAAAATTTCTTGTTTGATTTATAAAATATTTAAATATAGGTAAAAAAATATTACAAATCCCATACAATGCTACATGGTTACACTAAGTATCTTTATGAAAGATCAGTCCAAAAATTTATTTCTTAATTTAAAACTCAAATTTTATTAATATATGTGATTAGTAAAGAATTTAACGCAAAGTATTCGAACGTAATACAAAATAAAAAATAGACCTTCATAATATAAAAGAAAATTTAAAAAATTCAATACACTAATTATTATATAACATAATGAAATAATATGGCAACATTCATACATATTCTATAAAAATGGTAACCTTAAAAAATACAAAAAAAACAAAAAATAATAAAAGCGAATGATTTTAAGTCTTATTACAACAACAACGTATTGTACCCACTTTTTTTATAAATATCTATTTTCTCGTTGTTCTATGTTTATTGCTGATTCAAAAACTACTTTTTCTGCTATAGCTACCTCCTCTGCCAATTTATTGCTACCTTTTCTGCTAGTTTTAACTGAACAGTGAAGGTAGCAGTAAAAGTAAAAAATATTATAAGGGAAGTAGTTGTAAAAATTAAGCTACAAATGGAGTAGTAGCCAAATATTTCATTTCTAAAACTACTGCTGCATTTGAACTACATGTTTTATAGCTTCTGCTTCATTTCAAGTTTTATTTTTTTTGCGAGTAGCAGTAGTTATAGGAAGTATTAGACTACAAAAAATGATAAATGCTTTACTATAACTACTGGCAATTTTTAGTACCTGTAGTTTTAGCCAATCCAAAATACTTGGTAGCAGTTGCAATTTTTCAAACGCAGATATCATACACACAATAATTATATATATATGCCTCTGTATATATCAATATTCCTATTGAAGCGATCACACACAGGTACTCTCATAAACAGATGTTGTTGTGTATAATTTGGTTAAGTAAAGCGACGGCGACTTTTGTGGTAAAATCATAAAAATTAACTTTTCTGCCACTAGTTCGATTTAGTTTTTTTTTTGTAGTAATGTGAAGTGAAAAGAGGTAGTCATTTTGGAACAATTAAAATTAAAATGTACCAATTAAATTATAAATTTTTATAAATCTTTAATGAAAAGTCGTCAGCCTTAGAATTAGTTTCTATAACTTTTGTCTACTAAACCGATTTTGCTGATTTTAAATGCCAAACTGCTTAGGAAAACAACAATCTGGATGAATTTCATTTAATTCGAGCGAGTATGTTAGACGTGTGAATGATTCCAATAGACGGACAGAATGACATAGCTTAATCGACTCAGAATTTCATATGGACCAAGAATATATACTTTACAGACAAACTTAGTATACCCTCTTTTACCACTAGTGCTACAGCTTTCTTTCTCATTATAGTAAGAAGAACTCTCTTAGATAACTACAATAAAGCTCCTTCATTTAAATTCAAGCAAATAGACGTAATAAATGGGAAACATCTAATAAGCTATAAACTAGAAATTTCTAATAAGTTACAAACTAGAAAGTTCAAAATCGTTATTTCAAACTTATACAACTAATTTTCGTAACAATATTTAAGAAGATTAAATCGACCCAATATGGATGTCAAATGAAAGCTACGAATCCCCGCAATATAATAAATCTGTTAGTTAAATGTTGCAGTACACAAAGTTGAGAAAATATCTTTTTGAAAATTTAACTCTTTATGTAAAGGATACTTTCTTAATATTTTGTGCTGCTACATTTAAATAAATATTTAAATAAATACTTTTATATCGCAGGAATTCATAGCTTTCATTTGATATACATATTAGATTGATATAATTTTGGTAAATATTTTACAATTTTTGTTAAATTTGTGTATTTTTCGAAACTTTGAAGTCCTTTTAAGATATAATTTGACGTCCTGGGAAAAAACTGAGTACGTAGTTTTATTATGTATGGGCTATAATTCCATGCATATATCGATCTTTTCATATGTGAAATCATTTTTGGGAAATTATAGCAAGGTGTAATTTATATTAAAAAATAAAAGATATGTTCAATATAAATTGCCAAAACGAATTTTCGTTTATTTTTACAATATGAGGCCTTTAATGTAAGGGATATTACGAATAACAATTTTAAAGAAACTTCGACTTTAGAAGGGTTAAAAATATCGAATTAAATTTAAAAAATAATTTATCGAATGTTTAGAAAATCATATAACAACTAAACTTTATTTCTGTAAAATGCTAAAAATGCTCACATAATTCGTTTTTTGAATTTTACCAAAATATATATAAAACATAGGAAAAAATTAAAGTTTTATACATTAGTGCAATTTTTATACATTAGTGCAATATTTCGAAGCTTTCCATTTTATAAAGGAAATGAAAATTCGTCCATGGCGAATATAAATTTTTTATATTTTGATGATGTTAAGTATTCCAATTCCAAATAGCGAAATTATTAAGTTTACGGAAATGGATTTGCAAATTATGCAAATAATATATTTAATAGAAAACTGTTGTTGGAAAGAATCTAAGAATTTAGATATTTTTTTAATTTCGTACGAAAATGTGAAACTTTTTTCGAAGCAAGAGATAAATGTTTATTTTATTGGGATGATTAGAAGAACTTGTTTTTTCCAACTTTTAATGGTTTAGTTGTAGACTTGAAAGATTTTCAAGTAGTTGGAACTTCTCAAACTAGTATTTTTGGTCATGGACTATCGATTTATATCGGTTGGCAGTCATATATTTTTTGACAAATTCTTCACAACAATAATCATCTAAGAATATTAAAACTTTTTAGTGGAAATTATAGAGGTAATGACTAATTATCTCCTGCTTCTGATGTAGAGTGAGAATTTTTGCAATCCATTGAAAGAACAGATCATGTTTCGTTTCTTATTCAACTAGGCTTATTTCGGTTCTCCCTTCTTCAACAAGCCTTACTTTGGTTCTTTTACTTATATTAGAATTGGTTCGGTTCTTCGGCTTATATTAGGGTCGGTTCGGTTATTCAGCTTATAATTGGATCGGTTGCTCGGCTTCTAGTAGGCTCGGTTCAGTAGTAGATTAATCGGCTTTGAGCTTTCGGCTTCGACACACTCGGCTGTCAAACTGATTTGAGTTTACGGCGGGATCGGTTTTTGGTTCAGGTGGCAGCTTTGGGGATCGAAGATCGTATATTTTCTACAATGCGAACAATGGTTTCTTAAAGCTAGGTCTAGCTACTTCTCAAACTACTATTACCATGCACTTCTACGGGTTAATATTCTACTAAGAGAACGAGCAGCACGAGGCCACTCGTGAGAACGAGCAACCGTAATCACTCGTGAGAACGAGCAGCACGAAGCCACTCGTGAGAACGAACAGTACGAAGCCACTCGTGAGAACGAGCAACCGAAGTCACTCGTGTAAATTTATTTAGGGAACCAACCGAAGTTGAGCGTGTAAAATATGACTAAATATTAGTAAAAAGAATTAAAAATACATAAATAAAATAGTAAAGAAAAGGGAAAAATGGTAATAATTTCATAAATTAATATATTAAGAAATATGTACGGGAAAATAGTAGTGTTCCATGTTACAAGGCCCTTTTTATGAAAATTTTGTTCTCATAAAATCTTAAAAATTCTGCTTAAAATTAATAAAATAACTTTATTTCAAAATAAGTAGTACTTTCAAACTTATAACGTTTTTACAACTTGTGCCTAAAAGGGCTAAAACAAACTATGCATACCGGTTTTAAGGCTGCCGTTCTAATTGCTTATATACGAACCATAAGCTCCCGTGTTAAATCGTATGGGTATATTATCTTCCACGCATCAGTGCATATAGCGTGTTTTTTATACACACATTTTCAAAGACAAAGCCACGCTTGAGTTATTGTGAATTATTAACAGGAAGGTTTGTGAATTCACTAACTATTAATATAGGCAACAGATTTTAACTTTAATTTAATTTTAATTTTTAATTAAATGGTATTTAAAATGCAAAAGAAGAATATAAAAAAATATAAACCTAATAAGCAAAAACCTTTGAAATTGAATATTTATTCATTTGAAACCTACTTAAAATTTCAAGTACAAGCTGTGATAATAGGCTTGAATTTACTTTACTTTCAAATTTAAAACTATGACATTTTCCAGCAAAATGGTTCTAATGTAACAATTGTATTTTTCATGTTTCTTTAATAAACAAATGTTTCTCAAATATTTTCAAAACGTTTTCTATAAATTTTAAAATATACTTGAATAAAACATGAAAAATATTTTTTCTAAATTATTTTTAAATAAATGATAAGTTGATATATTTTTACATTAGCTGAAAAGGAAATTTTGCATTCATCATTTTAAGCATATTTCATGGGTCTATTATGACCATTTTATTGCGGCACAATTGCATGCAAATATTTTCTTTAATATAATGTATAATATTTTATTTTTTGAACAATAATCTAATTTTTAAATTAAAGAAATGATAATAATAAAGCTTTTTTAAATGTGAAAAACATTTGAATATTGTCTTAATAACAATGGAAAAAAATACAAAATAAACAGAATATAAAAAACTTAACTTTAAACTATAATACTATAATCACTTGAAAATTTTATATTTTGTAGCTTCGAATACAATTTGAGAAAAATGCTATTTATTAAAGGAAATTTTCCAAACATTTTCTTAGGTTTGAATCGATATTTATTAGGGAAAAATCAAATAAAAGAATATACAAAATTTAACAATTTTAAATTCAAATTTGTAAATTTATGTAAATGATTCATATAAGGAATTATAAAGCTCCTCGTCATAATAACATACATATATGTTCAAAATTAATATTTGGGAATTTATCATAGCACAAATGCATTGGTTTATACTCGTCTGAATAGTGGTAATCAGTAACCGTCTTTGGTGTACAATAATCATTATTTAGTAAGATGAAGCCACAGCAACTGCGGATACAGTAAAAGGAGTATTAGGAAGTTTAAAGAAACTTTGATAATCTGGTAAACTTTGGCAGCACTAATGTATGTGGAATAAAAATGCAACAAAACTTTTGTCGCTGGTTAAAAACAGTGTATTTATGATAAAGACTTTTTATCATCAATTTTTGGAATAACTACATGTTCTTTCATATTATAATGAAAATTTTATCGAACTTTTAATTTCTGCAAAATGTTAATAAAGGATGAACTGCCTTGAAAAAATATTTAATTTTTTATTTTTTTTTTTTATGCACCCTCACAAAATAATTAATATTTTAACTCGGATGGAAAAGAGAGACAAAGGAAATTGTTTTTCGGTAGATGTAAAATTATGGTCAAAAATTAAAAAAAAAATGTGTATGGGTCAAAGTCAATTTGTGGCGAAAACTTTTGTTGAAACAATTCTAAAGTATAATTTGACATTAATTTTTTTAATAACAATGTACTTATGGTAAATACATTTTATCATTAATTTTTTTATCATTAAATGTTTTTGCATTATAATGTGCAAATTTGCATGAAAATCAGAGTTCTTCGAAATGTTAAAAAAAGAATACAAAACTTTTATTTATTTTTTTATTTTTTTTGATTATTTTTATATTTGTCTCACATAAAATGATTTATATTTTGACTCATGTGGGAATGAGTGTCAAAAAAAAAAAAAAATATTTTTTCGATAGATATAAATCCATTAATAGAAAAAGTATAAAAATAAAGCGCAAAGGTTTTTCGAAGAACAAATTTTTATTGATAAACGACAATTTGTAGCGAATTTTTAACTTTTCAAAATTCAGATGTGACTGCAAATTTTGATTAATATTTTAAGCTGTGTAATGCAGGGGTAATGTATTTCATAAAAAGAAATATTAAGGTATATTATCCAATAAAGATATATCTTCTAAACTACTTCATTATCCTGATATAGTGACATGGTTATTTTGAGGGGTAAGAAAAATCTCTAAATTAAATTAAAGTGTTAAAATTAAAAATCTCCAAATAATTTTAAATTAAAATGGATTGATAAGTTTTGGGCCATTTTAAATAGAGGAGAATTTGTAGGATCCTTTCGATAAAATTTTGCAATAACCGAATAACAATTAAGAAAAGTTCCAACATCGAGTTTTTGAACTCATGATAAAAAAATTCCTTTAAAATTGCTCCAAAATTGCACAAAAGAGATCCAGATATTGAACATATAAAAACAACATAATAAGTTATATTTTTAAAAAATAATATAAGATTTATGTTAATTTTTGGGGAAATTATAACATTTTTAATTTTGTTGCAATTTTATTCCGCATACGTTATATGGTGGATTATAGCCAAAAGGTTTTGGTTGGTCTGTAATTGGATATACTTGTGGCACAAAAGGTGCAATTTTACTATTCTTTACTACGTAGATTGGTTTAGGAGCATATTTCTTATTGCTTGCCTCTTTAACCTCATTTAGAGTACTATCATCAATATCCAAAGGACCATCACCACTTTCTACTCCCTCATCTATATCAGTATCATCAGGGTTAGGTGTGGGTAAATCAGGACATTCTCCATAGAATAATAAATTCCAAACTAAAAGAAAAAAAAATCTTTCAAATAATTTAATTTCTGGAAAATATTTGTCATTAACTTACAGCTTCCATTTTTTATTTCTCTTTCTAAAAAGCATTCATTTGCAAAAGTCTTTGCTGTACAATTCAATTGGGCACATATGGGTCTATAGTCCATGGGACAGGGGCAAGGTCCCACATTCAAAATTTCCCAATCTGAAAATAAAAAAACAATAAAATTGATTTAGTTGTTTTATTCTATTTTACTTACTATTCCCCGTTGCTTGAATGTCACCATATAAACTTAGGAGATTTGGAAAAGTCTGTGTATTTCCTTCTAAAGATGCGCAAATTTCTTGACCATTTAAAGGACAAGAAAATGTTACACAGGTGTCATTCAAAATGATTTGCCAATCTAAAAGTAAAACAGAAATTAATTAATTTAAGAAGTAAAATCTTCAGAGCCAAAACATACTTTCTTTGGTATCACAAATATGTTTTTTTAATTCACATGTATTGGTAAAATTACGTTGCTCATTGCGATAGGAAGCGCACACCGGTTTAGAGATTTTATTGCAATATTGTGGACAATAAGGTTTAAGGCTAGATTGACTATCAGTTAAAGATAAAGGTGGAGGGTTGCAAAAATCAAAGGATGTTTTGGATAAAGCTGCAAAAAATGAAAGTTTCAAAAATTAAATGCAATTCTAGTTCATAACGTACAAGATACTAAGATTATATTCATTTTTAATTAAGCCAACTAAAAGCCTTCGGAACTCATCTTACAGAAAGCCCTTTTTGTAAAGCTGTCCGTTATATATAATAATCCTAAATGTATGCTTAACTAAATGTATAGTTTAAAATATTTATTTACCCCACTGCCCTTTTTCCAACTGCTTTCTATTAAACTTAATAAGTTCACACTCGTTGTCCAAATGAAAATATTCATGGCCATTTGTGCCACACACGGGTGTATTGCCGAGTACACAATAATCATCAGCATAATCCGCATTATACATTTCGTAGCTTCTATAAGCTATCGAAAAGCTTACTATACATAGAAATGGCAAACAGCTAAAAAAATTCATGTTCCTTGATTAACTATAAACTAATGCTACAAGTAAATAGCAACACCTTATATATGTTTTTCAATTATTCCAATTGCAAACAAACTTCCGTTAACTTTACCTAGAATACAATTTTTTTTATTAATTATTTAAAACTTAAATGTTTACAATTTAATGCCAGAAATGTAGTTTAATTCTTATCACATAAATACCTGCTGTTTTCCAATAGCTTTAGACAAACGTGAGAAATTTGTAGAAAAAATAACTGACCACAGACTATATGGTAAAAAATAAAAATATTTAAACAAATCAAAATGTTAAAAAAAGTCACACAAAACAAAAATTGTGTTTTCCTTTGGCAGATCCAAAATTATAATTTAATTTAGATTAGCTAAAGTTTAAATTTAACTTAAGAAGTTATTGATACCATGGACCTTCAACATATTTTCCATTGTAAACGTTATTGAATTGATTTCTGTTAATTTGAATAAACATTGCTGCTCTAAAGGGTCTCGGATGCACAATCTGTGATTTGGTTGTGGCAGATTTTATAGTCGTTTGAAGCGTGGTGTCTTCAATAGTGGCAGTTTCTTCAGAACCTTTGCAGTCACTTGCAGTCTCAGTTGTCTTATCGGTTATTGTTTCTTCATCTGTTGTAGCTTCTCTTATTTTATTATATTCTACAGATGTTTTTTCCTCAGTTGTAGCCTCTGTTGTTTCATAACATTCCACAGTTGTTTCCTTTCTTGTTGTTTCTGTTGCAGTTGTATTTTCTGTTATTTTATTGCTTTCTTTTTCAGTTGTTCCATCGGTTGTTGTTTCCTTCTCAGTTGTGTTCTCGGTTGTTGTATCTTTCTCAGTTGTACCTTCTGTTATTTCAGTAGCTTCTTCTTCAGTTGTGCATTCTGCTGTTTCAATTGTATCTTTTACAGTTGCTTCAGTGGTATCATAACATTCCACAGTTGTTTCATCACTTGGTGTTTCTGCTTCACTTGTACCTTCTGTTGTTTCAACGGTTTCTTTCTCAGTTGTACCTTCTGTCATTTCAGTAGTTTCTTTTCCAGTTGAACCTTTTGTTGTTTCAGTGCTTTCCTTTTCAGTTATTTCTTTTTCAGTTGTTTCAGTGGATTCTCCTTCAGTTCTTTCATCGGCTGTTGTTTGTTTCTCAGTTATACCATTTGTTGTTTCAGTGGTAAATTTTTCAGTTGTAGATTCTGCTGTTTCGAAAGTTGTGCATTCTGCTGTTGCAATTGTATCTTTTACAGTTGTTTCAGAGGTGTCATAGCATTCCACAGTTGTTTCCTCACTTGGTGTTTCTGTTTCACCTGCACCTTCCGTTGTTTCAACGGTTTCTTTCTCAGTTGTACCTTCTGTCATTCCAGTAGTTTCTTCTCCAGTTGAACCTTCTGTTGTTGTAGTGCTTTCCTTTTCAGTTGTGCCTTCAGTTGTTTCAGTGGTTTCTCTTTCAATTGTTTCATCGGCTGTTGTTTGCTTCTCATTTATACCTTTTGTTGTTTCAGTGGTAACTTTTTCAGTTGTAGATTCTGCTGCTTCAAAAGTTTCTTTTTCAGTTGTTTCATCTGTTGTGGTTTCTTTCCCAGTTTTACCTTCTGTTGTTTCATTAAATTCTTTCTCAGTTGTACCTTCTGTTGTTTCAGTGGATTCGTTTTGAGTTGTTTCATCGGTTGTTGCTTCTTTTTCAGTTGTACCTTCTGTTGTTTCAGTAGTAACTTTTTCATTTGTAGACTCTGTTGTTTCTATTATTTCTTTTTCAGTTGATTCATCTATTGTTGTTTCTTTTTCAGTTGTATCTTCTGTTGTTTCATTTGTATCTTTTTCAGTTACTTCCGTGGTGTCATAACATTCCACAGTTGTTTCCTCGCTTGTTGTTTTTGTTTCACTTATACCTACCGTTGTTTCAACGGTTTCGTTCTCAGTTGTACCTTCTGTCATTTCAGTAGTTTCTTTTCCAGTTGAAACTTCTGTTGTTTCAGTGCTTTCCTTTTCAGTTGTTGCTTTTTTAGTTGTGCCTTCAGTTGTTTTAGTGGTTTCTCTTTCAGTTGTTTCATCGCTTGTTGTTTCTTTCTCAGTTGTACTTGCTGTTGTTTCAGTGGTTTCTTTCTCAGTTATATCTTCTGCTGTTTCTGTGGTTTCTTGCTCATTTGTTCCATCGGTTGTTGTTTCCTTCTCAGTTTTACCTTCTGTTGTTTCAGTGGTTTCTTTCTTAGTTGTACCTCCTGTGGTTTCATTGGTTCCTTTTTCAGTTGTTTCATCGGTTGTTTCTTTCTCAGTTGTACCTTCAGTTATTTCTTTTCCATTTGTTCCTTTTGCAGTTGTACCTTTTGTCGTTTCAGTTGTTTCTTTTTCAGTTGAAGCTTCAGTGGCTTCTATTCCGGTTGTACCTTCTGTAGTTTCGGTGAATTTTTTTTCAGTTGTTTCATCGGCTGCTGTTTGTTTCTCAGTTGTAGCTTCTATTGTTTCAGTGGTTTCTTTTTCATTTGTTGCATCTGTTGTTATTTCTTTCTCAATTGTAGCTTCGGTTATTTCATTGGTTTCTTTCCCAGTTGTTTTATCAGTTGTTGTTTCTTTCACACTTGTACCTTCAGTTGTTTCAGTGGTTTCTTTCTCAGTTGTTTCTTTTCCAGTTGTACCTTCTGTCGTTTTAGTTGTTTCTTTTTCAGTGGTTTCATTGGTTGTTGTTTCTTTCTCAATTGCAGTTTCTGTTGTTTCAATGGTTTCCATTTCAGTTGTTGTTTCTGTTTCAGTTATAGCTTCTGTTGTTTCTGTGGTTACTTTTTCGGTTGCTTCAGTTGTTGCATAGGTTGTAGCTTCTGTTGTTTCATTGATCTCTTTTTCAGTTGTTTCTTTCACTGTTGTAGCTTTAGTTTTTTCGTTGGTTTCTTTTTCAGTTGTATTACCAGTTGTTGTTTCTATTTCAGTTGTACCTTCTGTTAAGTTAGTGGTCTCTTTTTCAGTGGTTTCTTTTTCAGTTGTAGCTTCTGCTGTTTCAGTAGTTACTTTTTCAGTTCCTTCATTGATTGTTGCTTCTTTCGCAGTTGTAGCTTCTGTTGATTCAAACGTTTTGCTTTCAGTTGTTTCATCGGATATTGTTTTTCTCTCAGCTGTACCTTCTTTTGTTTTAGTAGTTTCTTTTTCAGTTGTTGTTTCTGCCTCAGTTGTACGAGTGGTTTCTTTTTCAGTTGTCTCTTTCTCTGTTGTAGCTTCTGCCGTTTCAGTGGTTTCTTTTTCACTTGTTTCTTTCACGGTTTTAGTTTCTGTAATTTCAGTGGTTTCTTTTTCAGTTGTTTCATAGGTTGTTGTTTCTCTCTCAGTTTTAGTTTCCAATGTTTCATAGGACTCTTTTTCAGTTGTTTTATCGGGTGGTATTTCTTTCTCAGTTGTATCTTCTAGTATTTCAGTGGTTACTTTCTCAGTTGCAACTAATGTCGCTTCAATGATTTCTTTTTCAATTGTTTCATCGGATGTTGTTTCTTTCTCATTTGTGGCTACTACTGATTCAGTGGTTTCTTTTTCAGTTGTTTCATAGGTTGTTGTTTCTCTCTGAGTTGTACCTTCTGTAGTTTCAGTGGTTTCTTCTTCAGTTATAGCTAATGTCGTTTTAGTGGTTTGTTTTTCAATTATTTTATCGGTAGGTGTTTCCGTTTTAGTTGTTTCAGTGGTTCCCTTTTCAGTTGTTTCTTTCTCTGGTGTAGCTTCTGCTGTTTCAGTGGTTTCTTTTTCAGTTGTTTCATCGGTTGTTGTTTCTTTCTCAGTAATTCCTGCTGTTTCAGTGATTTCTTTCTCAGTTTTTTCATCGCTTGTTGTATTTTTCTCAGTTGTAGCTTCCATGGTTTCTTTGGTCTCCTTTTCAGTTGTTTTATCGGTTGGTATTTCTTTCTCAGTTGTACCTTCTGTTGTTCTAGTGACTTCTTTCTCAGTTGTACTTTCTGTTGATCTAATGACTTCTGTTGTTTCAGTGGTTTCTTTTTCAGTTGTCGCTTCTATTTTTCCAGTGGTTTCTTTCTCTGTTGTTTCACCGGTAGTGATTTCTTTCTCAGTTGTACTTTCTGTTGTTTCATTGGTCTCTTTTTCACTTGCTTTTTTCCCAGTTATAGCTGTTGTTGATTCAGCCGTTTCTTTTTCAGTTGTTTCTTTTTCAATTTTATCTTCTGTTAATTCAATGGTTTCTTTTTCAGTTGTTTTATCGGTTGTTGTTTCTGTTTCAATTGTACCTTCTGTTGTTTCAGTAGTTTCTTTTACAGCCTTTTCTTTCCCATTTATACCTTCTGTTGCTTCGGTGGTTACTTTTTCAGTTGTTTCATTGCTTATAGCTTCCGTTGTTTCGTTGGTCTCTTTTTCAGTTGTTTTATCGATTGTTGTTTCTTTCTCAGTTGTAGCTTTTGGTTTTTCATTGGACTCTTTTTCAGTTGTTTCTTTCTCAGTTATATCTTCTGTTGTTCTAGTGGTTTCTTTTTCATTTGTTTCATCAGTTATAGCTTCAGTTGTTTCTGTGGTTTCTTTTTCAGTTGTTTCATTGTTTGTTTTTTTCTCAGTTATACCTTCTTTTGTTTCAGTTGTTGACTTTTCAGTTGTTTGTATCACAGTTTCAGCTTTGGTTGTTTCAGTGGTTTCTTTCTCAGTTATACCGTCTGTTGTTTCAGTGGTTTCTTTTTCAGTTGCACCTTCTGTTGTTCCAATGGTTTCTTTCTCTGTTGTGTCATTTGTTATAGCTTTATTTATTACAGTTGTTGCCTTTTCACTTATATCGTCGTTTGTTGTTTCTTTCTCAGTTGTACGTTCTGTTGTTTCAGTGGTTTCTTCTTCAGTTGTAGCTAATGTTGTATCCGCAGTTTCCATTTCAGTTGTTTCATCGGCTGTTGTTCCTTTCTCAGTTGTACCTGTTGTTGTTTCAGTGGTTTCTTTCTCAGTTATATCTTCTGTTGTTTCTGTGGTTTCTTTATCATTTGTTCCATCGGTTGTTGTTTCTTTCCCAGTTGTACCTGATGTTGTTTCAGTGGTTTTTTTCTCAATTGTAGCTTCTGTTGTTTGAGTAGTTTCTTTTTCATTTGTTCCATCGGTTGTTGTTTCTTTCCCAGTTTTACCTTCTCTTGTTTCTGTAGTTTCATTTTCAATTGTAGCTTCTGTTGTTTGAGTGGTTTCTTTTTCATTTGTTCCATCGGCTGTTGTTTCTTTCTCAGTTTTAGCTTCTGTTGTTTCAATTGTTTCTATTTCAGTTGTGTTGCCAGTTGTTGTTTTCGTTTCAGTTGTACCTTCTGTTGTTTCAGTGGTTTCTTTTTCAGTTGCTTCATCATTTGGTGTTTCTTTCACAGCTGCACCGTCTGTTGTTCTAGTGACTTCTTTCTCAGTTGTACTTTCTGTTGATCTAATGACTTCTGTTGTTTCAGTGGTTTCTTTTTCAGTTGTCGCTTCTATTTTTCCAGTGGTTTCTTTTTCTGTTGTTTCACCGGTTGTGATTTCTTTCTCAGTTGTACTTTCTGTTGTTTCATTGGTCTCTTTTTCACTTGCTTTTTTCCCAGTTATAGCTGCTGTTGATTCAGCCGTTTCTTTTTCAGTTGTTTCTTTTTCAATTTTATCTTCTGTTAATTCAATGGTTTCTTTTTCAGTTGTTTTATCGGTTGTTGTTTCTGTTTCAATTGTACCTTCTGTTGTTTCAGTAGTTTCTTTTACAGTCTTTTCTTTCCCATTTATACCTTCTGTTGCTTCGGTGGTTACTTTTTCAGTTGTTTCATTGCTTATAGCTTCCGTTGTTTCGTTGGTCTCTTTTTCAGTTGTTTTATCGATTGTTGTTTCTTTCTCAGTTGTAGCTTTTGGTTTTTCATTGTACTCTTTTTCAGTTGTTTCTTTCTCAGTTATATCTTCTGTTGTTCTAGTGGTTTCTTTTTCATTTGTTTCATCAGTTATAGCTTCAGTTGTTTCAGTGGTTTCTTTTTCAGTTGCACCTTCTGTTGTTCCAATGGTTTCTTTCTCTGTTGTGTCATTTGTTATAGCTTTATTTATTACAGTTGTTGCCTTTTCACTTATTTCGTCGTTTGTTGTTTCTTTCTCAGTTGTACGTTCTGTTGTTTCAGTGGTTTCTTCTTCAGTTGTAGCTAATGTTGTATCCGCAGTTTCCATTTCAGTTGTTTCATCGGCTGTTATTTCTTTCTCAGTTGTACCTGTTGTTGTTTCAGTGGTTTCTTTCTCAGTTATATCTTCTGTTGTTTCTGTGGTTTCTTTATCATTTGTTCCATCGGCTGTTGTTTCTTTCCCAGTTGTACCTGATGTTGTTTCAGTGGTTTTTTTCTCAATTGTAGCTTCTGTTGTTTGAGTAGTTTCTTTTTCATTTGTTCCATCGGTTGTTGTTTCTTTCCCAGTTTTACCTTCTCTTGTTTCTGTAGTTTCATTTTCAATTGTAGCTTCTGTTGTTTGAGTGGTTTCTTTTTCATTTGTTCCATCGGCTGTTGGTTCTTTCTCAGTTTTAGCTTCTGTTGTTTCAATTGTTTCTATTTCAGTTGTGTTGCCAGTTGTTGTTTTCGTTTCAGTTGTACCTTCTGTTGTTTCAGTGGTTTCTTTTTCAGTTGCTTCATCATTTGGTGTTTCTTTCACAGTTGCACCGTCTGTTGTTCTAGTGACTTCTTTCTCAGTTGTACTTTCTGTTGATCTAATGACTTCTGTTGTTTCAGTGGTTTCTTTTTCAGTTGTCGCTTCTATTTTTCCAGTGGTTTCTTTCTCTGTTGTTTCACCGGTTGTGATTTCTTTCTCAGTTGTACTTTCTGTTGTTTCATTGGTCTCTTTTTCACTTGCTTTTTTCCCAGTTATAGCTGCTGTTGATTCAGCCGTTTCTTTTTCAGTTGTTTCTTTTTCAATTTTATCTTCTGTTAATTCAATGGTTTCTTTTTCAGTTGTTTTATCGGTTGTTGTTTCTGTTTCAATTGTACCTTCTGTTGTTTCAGTAGTTTCTTTTACAGTCTTTTCTTTCCCATTTATACCTTCTGTTGCTTCGGTGGTTACTTTTTCAGTTGTTTCATTGCTTATAGCTTCCGTTGTTTCGTTGGTCTCTTTTTCAGTTGTTTTATCGATTGTTGTTTCTTTCTCAGTTGTAGCTTTTGGTTTTTCATTGGACTCTTTTTCAGTTGTTTCTTTCTCAGTTATATCTTCTGTTGTTCTAGTGGTTTCTTTTTCATTTGTTTCATCAGTTATAGCTTCAGTTGTTTCTGTGGTTTCTTTTTCAGTTGTTTCATTGTTTGTTTTTTTCTCAGTTATACCTTCTTTTGTTTCAGTGGTTGATTTTTCTGTTGTTTGTATCACAGTTTCAGCTTTGGTTGTTTCAGTGGTTTCTTCCTCAGTTATACCGTCTGTTGTTTCAGTGGTTTCTTTTTCAGTTGCACCTTCTGTTGTTCCAATGGTTTCTTTCTCTGTTGTGTCATTTGTTATAGCTTTATTTATTACAGTTGTTGCCTTTTCACTTATTTCGTCGTTTGTTGTTTCTTTCTCAGTTGTACGTTCTGTTGTTTCAGTGGTTTCTTCTTCAGTTGTAGCTAATGTTGTATCCGCAGTTTCCATTTCAGTTGTTTCATCGGCTGTTGTTTCTTTCTCAGTTGTACCTGTTGTTGTTTCAGTGGTTTCTTTCTCAGTTATATCTTCTGTTGTTTCTGTGGTTTCTTTATCATTTGTTCCATCGGTTGTTGTTTCTTTCCCAGTTTTACCTTCTCTTGTTTCTGTAGTTTCATTTTCAATTGTAGCTTCTGTTGTTTGAGTGGTTTCTTTTTCATTTGTTCCATCGGCTGTTGTTTCTTTCTCAGTTTTAGCTTCTGTTGTTTCAATTGTTTCTATTTCAGTTGTGTTGCCAGTTGTTGTTTTCGTTTCAGTTGTACCTTCTGTTGTCTCAATGGTTTCTTTTTCAGTTGCTTCATCATTTGGTGTTTCTTTCACAGTTGCACCGTCTGTTGTGGCAATTTTTTCTCTCTCCGTTGTTTCGTTTGTTATAGCTTCATTTATTTCAGTTGTTGCCTTTTCACTTATTTCATTGTTTGTTGTTTCTTTCTCAGTTGTACGTTCTGGTGTTTCAGTGGTTTCTTCTTCAGTTGTAGCTAATGTTGTATCAGCAGTTTCCATTTCAGTTGTTTCATCGGCTGTTGTTTCTTTCTCAGTTGTACTTGCTGTTGTTTCAGTGGTTTCTCTCTCAGTTATAGCTTCTGTTGTTTCTTTGGTTTCTTTTTCATTTGTTCCATCGGTTATTGTTTCTTTCTCGGCTGTAGCTTCTGTTGTTTCAATGGTTTCTTTTTCAGTTGTGTGATCAGTTGTTGTTTCTGTTTCAATTGTTCCTTCTATTGTTTTAGTGGATTCTTTTACAGTCTTTTCTTTCCCATTTATACCTTCTGTTGTTTCAGTGGTTTCTTCTTCAGTTGTAGCTAATGTTGTATCCGCAGTTTCCATTCCAGTTGTTTCATCAGCTGTTGTTTCTTTCTCAGTTGTACTTGCTGTTGTTTCAGTGGGTTCTTTCTCAGTTATAGCTTCTGTTGTTTCTTTGGTTTCTTTTTCATTTGTTCCATCGGTTGTTGTTACTTTCCCAGTTGTATTTTCTGTTTTTTTAGTGGTTTCTCTCTCAGTTATAGCTTTCGTTGTTTCAGTGGTTTCTTTTTCATTTGTTCCATCGGTTGTTGTATCTTTCTCGGTTGTAGCTTCTGTTGTTTCAATGGTTTCTTTTTCAGTTGTGTGATCAGTTGTTGTTTCTGTTTCAATTGTTCCTTCTATTGTTTTAGTGGATTCTTTTTCTGTTGTTTCTTCCTCAGTTATACCTTCTGTTCTTTCAGAGGTTTCTTTTTCAGTTGCTGCATCGGTTGGTGTTTTTTTCTCAGTTGTACCTTCTGTTGTTTCAGTGGTTTCTGTTTTAGTTGCAGCTTCTGTTGTTTCAGTGGTTTCTTTTTCAGTTGTTTCATATGTGGTTAAATATGCTGTTGTTGTTTCTTCATTAGAACTGCATGTGATCATAATCCAACCTTTAAATATATTAGAAATTATTAGCGTGCGTTTGAGGTAAGTTTTAAAAAAATTTATAAATTTTACTTAGTATGTATTCGTGTGGAATATAACTGCTATATATATTTCCGGTAATCTTCTCAGGTATTAGGTAAATGGGTATCTCCAAGTCTGGACAAGTTTTCATAATCCAATCTGTTAAATATTTGGAACAAGTTACAGATTTCTATAATCTTTTATACATATTTTTATGAAATATACTTTTGCCTGTTAAAAACTTGTACAAATCCAAGGCCACCAGATCTCTAAATAAACGCTTTTCATTTTGGTATGTGGCACACACACTTTTGTTAGTAAAGGGACAATGTATAATAGTCCAGCCTATGTGTTTGGAATATTTTTATAAACTGATTATGAAAAAGTGTTTGAATTCAAATCAGTACTTACTTTTACCCGATTTAAATTTATCTAATTGCATTGTTAAAATGTGATTAAATTTTCGAATTTCGTTGCCAAATTTAGCACATATTGGTGTAGGCAAATTGGCGGAATTTTTGTAAGGCTGGGGACAATTTCCATAACTATAAAATTGCCATTCTAAAATTTAAATATTTTATAAAATATAATTCTTGTACATTTGTTAATAACATACTATAACCCAGTCTTTGATGTTCCTTCAATTCCTGCATATTACAAAATGTTTTCCAAACTCCACGAAAAAATGCACATACACTATACTGAGGTTTGGTGGAGGATACTGGTGGTGACAATGGGCCATAATTGTAATGCTGATAGGGTATTGGTTGCGAATAATCTGTTGATTTATAATTTTCTTTATAGGAATTATAATATATAGCAAAAGTTGTATTAAATAAAAGTATTAAAAATATTAAATAGTAAGACATGTTGTTTCGATAAAGGGTTTTTGAAAACTAACGATTGTTATTTAAAAAATATAGTTTATATAATCATATAATTATTAGGACAGTAATTATGGATTTGTGTATATTTTACTTACAAGCATTTGTAATATTTTTTTGAAAATGCGTACGTGATTTTTTGTTATGTTATGCTTAAAACGGAAATGTAGTTCAGTTAAAATTAACATTGATTTGATTTATTTATAAAATATAGGGGAAAAAACAAAGGAAAGAAGACATTTTTCTTAAAGCACTACTTTATTTATTACGCTTTTTTAATGTAAAACGTAACGAAAAAAGATCTTAATTGTAACTTGAAAATATTTGATTTATTTTAAATTCGTTTCTATTTAAATGTTTGAATATTTTAAATTGCTAGCTATTATAAAGCGTATTAAGTTGTAAATAGTATAAGTTGATCAAATCTAAGTATATGTACATATCATTGTAACAAAAATGCAAACGTTCCGGAAAAGAGCTTAAGTATTCATAAATACCTTAAATATGTAGCTTAATGAGACAAAGACGTGTGTATCAAACTAAAGTGAAGGTAAATAGTCATTTATAGGATTAATATCTGAAATTACTCCAAATTAATTTTTTTTTTATCGTGATTACATTTAAAATTACATTTATTCAAACAATTAATCTAATATCATTAACACAATAACTCATCTCGCTAACCCTTTCAGGAATTTTTCATTTTTACGCGATCCCCACATATATTTGAATATTTTAATTATACAAAAACGTCGCTTAAAATATAAAATGCCCTAAGCATTGAAAAATCAAATATTACTTTCTACACAAGAAATATTGATTATTCAAACACGACATCAATATTAACAAAAGTCAAAGGACGTACGTAACACTAACTTCATAAAATACAGTCGTAAAATTTGTTCCATCTAAGAAAAAATTGATTTGCATTGTGTTTTAAGCTTTATCTATTTTGATTTTAGTGAACGATTAAAAAATTTTACTTAATTGCTTAATTTTAAAGCAAAAAATTAAAAATTTTTTGCATTTTCATAACGTTTTTTACTTCTGCTGTAAAAAAAAAAAATTAGGAATGCAGTTACAGCCTTTTGCATTATAGATGATGAAATGCAAAACGAGTAAAAAATGTTCGTTGTGGCACCAAGAAATAAATTGCAAAAAAAATTCCCAACTACTTTTTAACTGGTTGCGCAACATGAGACTAAGCATGATCATAATGGAAAATCATAGACTCGTGTCTGATTGCATATTCTTGCCCTTTTTCGTTCAAAAACTCTTTTCATACTAATCAATTGTGTTTAGCCTCTTTGGATTATTATAGTGGTTTCCTTTTTCATCGTCCTTAACCATTCGATGCTTTTGGATAAATCCAAGTGCTTTTCAACTTATAAATTGTTCTACTCCCAGTTATTACGTAAGCATTTCTTGCATTTGGATAGAGTCATGATCGAGCAAAGCCACCAATACTTCTTTTTCAAACTTTTTTCATCTCAACCAGACACGACAAATTGTTCCAACTAAAGCATATAAGATGGCTTTCCACATCGTTTTTCTTAAAAAAAAAAAATAAATAAATAAATAAAGTAAAACTTCTCAATCAGGTTTCCATTCTTCGGCAAATAATCACGATCGGAAAGAAGGATATAGTCGGTCATAACCGACTACTTGATACCCTACATCATTGTGTATGAGCATAAAAATTCGGGAACGGTACTTATATTATACCTGTGGCCAATTTTACTAAATGTAAAATAAAATTTAATCACTTTAAAGCGATTCCTGGAAGTAGTTTATATGGGAGCTATGGTAAATTATGGTGCGATTCTCATAAAATTTGGCAATGTTGTTTCTACTTACATAAAACTTATTTGTGTCGAATCTTATTTTTGAGTATTTAAACTCTATTCCGGGGGAAATATCATAAAAGTCCCACGTGCCAAATTTCATTGAATTATCTTTAAAATTGCTACCCGTACTTTGTGCAAAAGATTTACATGGACAGCGAGCCAGCCGTCCAGCCAGCCAGACGAACGGACATCGTTAGATCAATTTAAAAAGTGATTATGAGTCGATTGGTATACTTTAAGGTGGCTGTTGGATAACTTTTTCCATGCATTACAAACATCAGCACAAACACATAACACCCCAACAACCTATGGTGGTGTATGGTATAAAAATATTACAAATACTTGCCTATGATATATTAAAAAGTTCTCTAAAAGACCGAAGTTCTTAATATTATATTAAGTTCAAAATTTAGAATGTTTGAGAAAAAAAATTTAGGCATTTTTGCTAAAATGCACAAGATTCATAAATTTAAATCGCTGGTAAGAAAATTAATTAAATTTTTAGTTATTTTGGCTTACTATTCCAGTATGTAGCATTTAAATTTCTTTCAACGGCACACTATCGTAATTATGACATTAAAATTTAAGTATAATGCAAACAATGTGCAACAATGTGATCGCTTTTTGTTTGACTAAGTTTTTTTAGTGGCGTATTATTGATTTTGCTCAATATTTAATTAATTTACAATTTAAACAATATTTAACATCTTAATGTTTGCACTAAGTTCTGAAAATATTTTTTTTGAACGGTATATAAAAGTCTAGTCCCAATTTACCTAATTTTTTGAAAATTCTCTTAAACAAATAAAATTATTTGAGTTACAAATTATTGAAAGAACTGAAAATTTTTTAATCGAGGTTCATAATAGCAAAAACTCTATAACCAGTAATTTAAATTACCAGTTTGCTATAAATATTTTGAGATGTAGTTTTAATTTTAGCCCCTTTTCACAAAACATAACTTGATTGTACTACAAAACCTTTGTGCTTTTAATTTATCCCTTTTTAGCACTTTTTCAATAATTTCTGCGCGTTTGTGTTCCCAACTGGTGCAAAGAGTACAAAATGCACTGGAAAAAATTTATGAAAACAAATTTAAATTTCTTTAATATTAACGTTTTAAGATAAAGTTTGAGGAATGTGAATTATATTTTTTTATGATAATATTAACAAATTTAATATAAGGAACGCAAAAGTGTACTAAAAAATATGTTTTATATAATAATAAAGCACTATGTATAACTGACGTTTTTTATTTACTATTCGCAACTTTTTTTTGAGTGCATTTTTTCACACTCACTAACACAACTACATTTTTAGTCATTGACTTCCCTAATCAAATGTCAGTATTTGATAGTCGCTATTATTATTTATTTATTTATTTATGTTTAAATTAAAAATTTGCGACATGCTGAACCCCACATAAATTAAAAATAATTTGTATATGTGTGTATTTATGTACGTATGTATGTATACATGTATGTATGTATGTATGTATGTATCTATGTATGTATATATGTATGTATGTATGCATGTATGTATCTAAGTATGTATGTATGTATGTATGTGTGTTTTTTTTGACGAGGAAAAAATCATCGAAAGACTCTAGTCGTTCAATGATGCCAGGTGTGCGAGACTTTAACACGCTAAAACAACCTCGTTTTCTCTAACCCCCATTCCCTGCGGAACCACCGCAAAAGTATTTCCTCTCAGGGAGGGAAAGGTATCAAAACCCCAACTAATCAAAATTTTTTCTTCTAACTTCCTCTTGCCTTCGCAACTCTAAAAGAATTGTTTTCACATATTTGCAAACATTTTCCCAGTTCTCGAGTGATACAAGAATAATTTATACTATGTTACTTGAACATATCTCACCGCCTACTTGCCTTTCCAAGTTCGTTCTCTCAGATTCAAAACGTGGACACACAAAAACACATGATTCGAATCCTCTTCATCCTCTACGCAACGCGGACAATATTGAGAGCTATCAAGTCTAAAGCGGTATAGGTATGAGCGGAAACAACCGTGTCCACTAAGGAATTGGGTCAGATAGTAATTCAGATAACCATGCCGTCTTCCACTCCATACATCTACATTTTTGATAAGCTTATATGTCCATCTACCTTTCGAAGATGATGACCATTTCATTTGCCACTCCGCCATGCTATCTCTTCTAATAACACTAACATCTCTACCATTTTCCAGTGTGGACCGTGCTTCGAATTCATATTTGACATCTCTTGCCAATATATCGGTTGGTATCATGGCAGCAATTACAAAGGCTGCTTCATCCGATACAGTTCTATATGCAGAAGATACTCGCAGTGCTGCTAGTCCGTAGACAGATCTAATTTTACCGCTGTAGGTCCTTAGCCTGGTGGATTCTGCTCATATTGGAGCAGCATAGAGAATTAACTCTTGACAACCCAGCTAACAATTTCCTTCTTAAATATTTTGGACCTCGTGTATTCAGCATTACCCTGCAGAGCGCTGTACATATACCTATGGCTTTATCTCTCACGTAATTTAGGTGGTGTTTAAATGATAAACGATTATCTATCACCACACCCAGATATTTGAGATAATCCTTTGTACCTATTTCACAGTCCCCAACTTGAAGATTTATATATTCCATCGTTCTACGACTGGATATCAATACCGCTTCCGTCTTATGTTAAGCTAACGATAGACCCATTTCACTGAGCCATGACTGTACCACATGGATACTATTCTCGGGAACTGTTTTAGCTTCGTTAATAGTTTTTGCCAATATCACCAGGGCTATATCATCAGCGAAGCCAATAACACATTCCACAACAATGGTCCAAGCACCGATCCTTGTGGTACTCCGCCTGTGACATTATATTCCTTCATTCCCTTGTCTGTTTCATATATAAGAACTCTTTGTCGGAAGTAATCCTTTATTATTGCCACAAGATAAGCTGGAACATTTATTCGTACAAGAGCATTGACTATATTCTCCCAATTTGCCGTGTTAAATGCATTTTTGACATATAGAGTCACGAGTACACAATATTCTTTGGATCCTTTTCTCCAGCTGCTACCATCTATTGCATCTTTTGCAATGCTTACAACCGTTGCAATTGCATCAATTGTCGTCATATGTTTTCTAAAACCATATTGCATTTTTGACAGACCATCCAATGTTTCAATGCATTCTTCGAGTCTATTGCAAATGATTCTCTCCAATAGCTTTCCGCTGGTATCTATCATGCACAGTGGTCTGTACGATGACGGTTCCTCTAAAGGCTTCTTATCCTTGGGTAGGAGCACAAGTTTTTGCCTTTTCCACATTGATGGGAATGAACCATGCCTTAGGCATGAGTTCATCAGCTGCAACATTTGGTTTGGACAGCACTTTACAGCCTCTTTTAGGACGAGGTTTGGGATATCATCTGGTCCCGGGGCTTTTTTATCTTCGAATTTTGTAACAGCCTTTTGGATTTCCAATAACGTAATTTCTGAAAAGTAGAAAATCTCTCGGATGTTCTGCTTATTCCATGTTGTAATACGTTGCTCTGGAAACAGATGAATCACTATTTCAGTAAGAATTTTAGCTTCCTTGGGTGATGGTGAGCCAAATGTCTGAGCTTTTTTCTCACAAGTTTGTACGCTAAGCCAAAGGGGTTATGCTCTAGATCATTGCATATCTCTAGAAATCGTAGTCTTTTACTTTTACGTATTGCTAGCTTAAAGGCCTTTTTCTTTTGCTTAAAAATCTCGTGATAAAGTTCATTTTCTATTCTACATCGAGTTCTTACATAGCGTCTTCTGGCTTTAATGCAATCCTTTCACAGCTGAGCTATTTCTTCGTTTCACCAGTATACAGGAGTTTTCTTAAATTCACGTTTCCTTCTCTTCATAGACATATTACAAGCTTGCGTCATATGACTTATGAACTGTTCAGCCATATTTTCAGGAGTGCCACAAAATTCTACGTCTTCCATAAATATAGAGAACAATTGCCTATCAAAAGTATTGGATTTCCAACCGCTTATTTCTCTTCTGGAGCCTGCTTCGGACGACGATGTAGACAAGCGTAAGTCCATAAAGATTGCAGTGTGATTACTTTGGGTGTATATGTCGGAAATATGCCAATATATCCCGTTATGGATATTAGAGCTAGCAAACGCAATATCTATTATTGATCCTCTACCATTTCTGTTAAATGTCTGCACATTTCCACTATTTATCAAAACCACATGTATGTATGTATGTATCTATGTATATATTTATTGTTCAAATATTATTTACAGTTTACAATAATTAAGATATAAGTAGTAAAGAGTTCAGCCCAACAGGCTTTTCACCTTAAGTAGAAATATATTTGTTGGTGCATTATTTAAATCATTATATTCATGATATTTTGTTTTAGGGAAAAATTTGCAGAAAAACCTTGTAAAGAAAAAACATTTTATGTAAATAATTAGTAAAAATAGAAACGAAATTAGAAAATAGAAAAGTACATTAAAATTGCAACTGTTATGGAATTTTATCCTTAACTAAGGAGATATTTGCTTGTAAGTGAAGGCGAAGCGTTGAAAAATAAAAATGTAAATTGAAAATCATTTTCAGAAGTTTATTTTGGGAGATTTAAAGTCGTTTCAAGTGACTATCGGAGGTAGGTGTCATACCACATAGTTACAACATAGAATAAAATTTCATGAACTATCACTATTAAAGTTTTATTTTTGATAGAACCTATTAATGAAGGTTTATAGTAATTTTATTAATAATATATCCGACATGGGTTTTATTAGGATTTATTAATGTTTTCAATTTTTTTGAAGAAAATTGTTCTTCAATATGAACCCTAAATGTACGATCAGTAAGATAACTTCTAATAAACATTACCAATTTTAGATTTAAACTTATGTTCAATAGCTTCAAAAGCTGATTTGATATTTAACAGCATCATGGCTGTGGATTTACCCTGATTAAAATTGTCTTCGACTACTTTTTTTATTCACACTAATGACTGAGTAGTATTATGTTCAGAGCGGAAACCGTATTGATTAATGGGAAGAATATTATCTTAAATGTAATTAATAATTCTCTTTTTAATAATATTCTCCAATACTTTGCTCATGGAGTTCAAAAGACTTATTGGTCTGCAGGAATCAGTACAGGAATAATTCTTTCCAGGTTTTTGAATACCAATAATTTTAGATTTTTTTCATACTTTTGGAAAGTGACATAATTTGAAGCAGGTATTAAAAAGGCGTGAGAGAACCTTAAATCCTTTTGCTGGCAGACTTTTAAACATTTGTTTAACATGCCAGAATTTTTTTATTTTTTTGGGCTTTTAATATATTTATTTTTGTTGTAATAATAGAGACTGGATCACTCAACGTATCATCCTGAAAGTTTAAAGATCTTACAGAGTCAGAAATGGTCTGCATAGTAGTGAAATCGCCCAAGTTAGATAAAATAGAATGATTTAAAAGGAATTTTTGAGCCAGCATTTCCAATTTAACGGTATTTGTGGTGTACAAGTTGTTATTAACCTTAAGACGCATAGTATATTTTATTTTCTTCCGGATAATTATAGCAATATTCCAAAACTTCGGAGAGGATTTATGAAGACATTTTAACAAATTAATCCAATTTAAGTTTCTAAACTCAATTACCCTATTACGAATTTTGTTGTTTCAAGCAGAAGTTTGTAACTTGTGTAAGGGAAACTTGAATCTTATTAATTTTCAACGAATAAAGTTTCATAAGTTAATTAATCTGAGAATGTGAGCAGGTAAACGTTCAATAAAACAGTTAGGCGTTGTCTTCATGGGAATGTTCAATATCATCAGAATTATTTAACGGAGCCTGCAACAGATTATATATATTTTTGTTTATAAAATTTATAAAAGAGCTCCAATTAGCAAGTTTGTAATCATTTTTCAACAGTAAAATATTTGCTCTTAAGTGTGAAATATGCAAAATTGTGCATTTTAATATAAAATGTGCAAAGTTACGCTCCTAAATGTAATATATGCCTAAATAGGCTTTAGAATAAAGGTTATCCATGAAAATATGATAAAATATGTAACTGAAAGCAAAATATGTAAAGATATGCTGTTAAGCTCAAAATATGCTGTTACAAATCAAGGTGAAAACTTAATATTGTTTAAGCACAAGAAAAAATTTGATATTACATGTATTTTGTTGCCCTATTGATAACCAACTTTATTCTCATAATTTTGGGATGCAATTTGTTAGACAATTGATTTATGAAATGGAGGTAAAAATTATCACAAGAATCTTTTGACTTTTTTAATTAAATAGTTAATTATTCCTAAATAAATATGGGCCATTATCAAAAATATTTGATTTATGTATTTTTTTGATGGCACATTAAAATCTATTTGTATAAATATAAAGTGACACGAATGCATGTAGTCGAGAAAGCTATAGCTGTTTTAAGTCGAACATATAAAAATTTTATAAACTAGAAATTTATGTATAATTCTGGTAAAAATTGCGGGCAATATCAAAACCTACTAAGTTGTTCGTATAATATTAATGATATTTTCAATGTTTGATGGCATTAGTGTAGCACTTAAAATCTTAAAATCATGATTTTTAAAAATGGTGTTCGCATTTATGTTATTTCCCCAAATATATTATACGAAAATGTATTTTATTAGAGTTTATTACAAAGAAATTCTATTTAATACTGTGATCCTTTTTTAACTAAAGTAGATTTCTTTTGGTCCATAGAATGTTTATCTTTCGAATTTTTTTTTTTTTTTTTTTTTGAAGCATTTCTGTTAAGCATTACAAACACCACCTGTTTATTCCAAATATGATCAATTTAGTGCTATTCATGCGATGTGACTTGGCAAAATCTGTTTTAACTTAATTTTATGATCCTGCACGTAGAGAAAAAACATGGTTAAGGCATTGTCACTACAACAATATTATGTTCTCATTATTAATTTTCATTAATTTTAGTAATATTGTGTTCATAATAACAATGTTTTTCTTTTAGCTTTATCATTAAATGTTTATATTCAATTAAAATTTTAATATATTTGACAACAAAAATTTTATGTTTTTGAATATTGTTACCAGAAACATAAATTTTATTAATACAAAAAGTATCACTATTTCTACAACCATTAAATATTATCAATCTTTCTTCTTGTTCTTAAGCCATATTAATGTTATTATTCCCATAATAATACAATATTACAAATAACTATAATACGTATGCTTTTCACAAATATGGTTGAAAAATACATAAATTGTTTGCTTTTGAATACACTTTGTTTTTTATGTTTGTTTTCCTATTTCATTTTAATTCTCATTTAGTTTGTTTCTACATAAATATAAGTAGACAAGGTTATGTTATATTTGGTATGATTAAGCACTATATGATATTGATTAACTGGAACGACATATTTAAAGAAAATAAATAAAATTAATTAATGAACAAACAATGATTGATCATTTTAAGATTAATATGTAACATGTTATGAGAAATTTCGAACATATTATAGAACTTTTTATGGTTAATAATATGATGGAGCTGAATCATAATATGAGAAAGTCAGAGCATAATTTTATAAAAGTGTATAATATTATAAAATATTTAAATACAAGATGCAAAAACTGGAATCATAATATGAAAAGGTAGATTATTTTAAGATTATAATGTTCATATTTATTATTATTTATGTCCAATCATAATATGTTGCTTTGCGATTATTGTTCCCGCAACCATATTTTTTCTTTCCATGTGATCAATTATATTTATCACCGTTCTTACATCTATATTTCCAAGATGTGCATAAATTGCAAAAACAAAAAGTGCAATTTTTGTGTAATTTTCAAAAAGTCCAAAAATTTATTTATTTATTTATTTATTTTTTTTTTTTAATTTACTTTTAATGTAATTCTCTAATCGACTTTATTGTGTAAAATAACAAAAAAATAAGTTCACGCCAGTGATGCTAACTATTACCAACATAAACGTGTTGAAATGCTTAAAAAAGTGCCAAAAAGGGTTAAATTTAAAAAGGCAACAGTTTTGTTGTACAATCAAGACAAGTTTTGTAAGAAAGCGCAAAAATGGGTTAAAATTAAAATGTCTTTTAAAAAGTAAAAAGAAACATATAAACAAAATTTTTACCATTAATCAACCATTTGGAACGTACATCTCAAAATATTAATAGCAAACTAGATAGATTAAAGTGCAGGTCATTATTATGAATCTCGATCCAAAATTGATCAGTTCTTGCAGCACTTTTCCACTAAAATGGCTAAAAGAAACTGTTGAAACAATTTTAATTGTTGAAGACAGCTTTTTTAATAATAATGTTTCTTTACGAATTGTTCTATTTTTCTCCCTAGTCTTTTTACAAATATGTTGAGAACTTAGTACAAAAATTAAATTAATTAAAAAAGAATGAACGTTACACCATTAAAACAATTTTCCATTTTTGAAAAAAGTAAAAAAGGGTAAAAATGGCTAAAAGAAACTGTTGAAAGTGCTAAATTTGCGTTTTTGCAGTTTCGGGCTAAAAAATTTTTGTTTTCATGTTTTGGACTACTAAAAACGGACTAAATCTATCCCGAAAAGTGCTAAGTTGGAATCATTGGTTCACGCATTAGCTCATGCTATTCTATATGAAACAGCGAGTGTGCATCGCTAAAAACTGACTTTTTCTAAAATGTTTGCTGTTGTTGACTATTTTAGGCACATCAACGAGATATAGCACAAAATTACAACAAGTATCAATTACTATTTCAAAATTTGTATTTCGTTGAGGAGCGCATAGACCCCGAATAAAAAACCAAAAAATTAAAAAAAAAATAAATTAATTAACAAAAAGTTTTTGTCATCACAACAACAAAGAATTTATCCAAGAGGTCCGATTAGTTTATATAAGGTCAAATAAAATTAAAAGGTATAAACGCGGGAACAAAAAGTATAGAAGAATGGGAAAAAGTTAAGTATTTTTTAGCACTTTTTCTAAGTTTCTGAACTTTGAACAACAATCATGATTATAAAATGAAACCTATGGTTAAAATGGTATTACCACAAAATTTATTAAGGATTAAAGTCAGCCTCAGACGGGTTAAGAATTTTAGATAATGGCCCATATACCAAAACATGCATTTACGTAATTTTTAAGATGCAGGTATACATAATTTTAAACCGAAACTATGTAATTTTTAGGTTTTGCCTTTTGTAAAATTATATTAGCACTCAAATTTTCGCAATTCATGTCCATGCAGTTCAAAATTATTTAAAATAATTTCTTTAACACAGATTAAAAAAAGTTTGCAGCCATCTGCTTCTTATTTTTTTAGGATAATTTCAAATACATATACGTACATATTAATAATTTTATAATCTCTTTTAACTACTTAAAACAAACCATGGAAAATTCGGTAACGATTTCAAATCGCTACGATGTACTACTTGAGAATTATAATAGAATGGACCCTCAACGTAGGGACCATTGAACTGGTTATTTGTTTGATTTCTATTAAATTGCACCAGAAGTTCAGTGTAAATTGTAGGCAGTATAGGGAAGGGAGTAATTGACTCGGAGGCAGTAGAAGGTGTTGTTGGAGTGCAGGGTGAACAGGTGGAAGGAGGAAAAGCAGTGGTAAAGCGTGGTGAAGTAAAACGTGTGGTTCTACGATTTGTGAGGCGTCGTGTTGTTGAGCGTCTCGTTGTTGACAGTGTAGTTGAAAGTGTGGTGGTAGATGGTGTTGTTGTAGAATTTGTTATTCTTGAGGGAGTAATTTCTGTTGTAGAGAGTGTGGTAGACGAAGGAAATGGTGCTTTTGTGAGCTTTGTACTAATTGAGGTAGTAAGTTTAGTAGTAGTGGAAGTGAGACGGGAAGTAGGACGTGTTCTGCGTGTAGTTATTCGCCGTTTTGTCGTGGACGTAGTGGAAGTTGTGGTAAAGTCTATTGTTGCAGGAGGAGTTGTGTTATCTGGCTTAGTTGATGTTTGAGTAGAGTTTATTGTTGGACTTGTTGTTTTAATTGCAGCCGATTCTGTGGTAGATGGTATGAAAACTGTGTATTTTGTTATACGCGAATGTGTTGTAGAAGGTGTGGACGTAGATTGGGTAGAACCAAGAATTGTACGTCTTGTTGTTCTGCGTGGCGTTGTTGTACGTTTAGTAGTATAAACGGTGGTGGAAGGTGTGGCCTTAGTTGTAGTGTTAGTAGTTTTAGATTTTGATCTCCAGCATGGCATTGTACGTTTAGTTGTAGAATCAGTGGTAGAAGGTGTTACCTTATTTGTAGTTGTAGTGGTAGTATTTTTAGGACTTGTTGTTCTACGTGGAGTGGTACGTCGTGTTGTGTTAACAGTGGTAGTTGGCGTAGTAGAAGTAGAAGCTTTGGAAGGTATAGTCCTTGGAATGGTAACTTCTGTAGTAGAATTATGAATTTCAAATGCTCCACATATACCATTAAAAACCTTAGTACAAGCTAAATTAAAATAAATTTATTAATTATATACAAACAAATATTTTTATAAATTCTTTACTCTGTTCGGTTGTAAGATTTTCAGCATTTAATTGCAAAAGATTTTTAAAAGTTTTCATTGTCTCATTGTCACACTTAGCGCACACCAATTCAGAACACGGAGTTGGCAGCCAATCTACATATTAAGAAAATTAAATAAATAAACAGAATATAATTTAATATTGCTTATAGCTTCAACCTATAAAGAACTCACTTTTCCCCGTTATATGATTTTCCACTTCTACGCTTGTGGCATTAAGAAATACCTGATATTCATTATTAAATTCCACACATAAGGGGCAAGGATCCATTATTATCCACTCTAAATTTTAAGATTAAATTTAATAGAAATATATTTATTTTAAACCTTAAGAAAATCCATTAACTAACTTTTGCCTGACGCTTTATTATCCTTTCTTAATTGCGCAATATTTTCAAATACCCGAAACTCACTGAAATATTGTGCACATACTGGCTTCAGGGGACAGGGTATCATAACCCAATCTAAAGAAATTTTAAAAGAACAATTTAGTGGAAAATAGTTTTTGATGCAAACTGGTTTTCATTACCTTTTTTGGTTATACATTTGTCTACTTCTAACGCCATAATATTATTAAATGTTGCAATTTCTTCATCAAATTGTGCACAAATTGACTCTTCTTTAGGACATTTACCAAAACTAATAAAATGCCAAGCTGTAAAAGATAAATTTAAATATAATACATTGTAACTTATTTTATTTTTCAATTAAGAATTAATTGCTTTGGTTACAGTCTAATTAAAGTTTTAATTGCGCTTTGTTAATAGATGTTATTAAAAGTTTAATTGACAACATAAATATTAAGATATTTATGTATATTAAAACCATTGAATGCAAGGTCTTGGATTTTTTGAAACATTTTAAAATGATTTTTTTAAATAGATCTAAAAATATTTTCCAAATAAACTTTTCAAAAGTCTAGAATACTTTAAATTTAATTAAATCATAAAGAACAATGAGAACAAGTTTATTCGATTCTTTTTATTAAATAGTTTCATTAAGTAAAAAAAAACTTACAATTTCCCTTTCTAATTTCCTCAGTCAATTCATGTATATTGGCAAAATTTTTCCAAACTCCATTCAAGATAGCACAAAGAGGTTCTTTTGTTGGATAAGGCAATAAAGTTGTAGATGATAATGGCAATGGAAATCCCGGCAAAGAAGAAATAACAGAAAGTTGTCCAGACACATTATTAATTAATAAAACACAAATAACTATTAAAAACATCATGATGTGTGGCCAATGAACTGCAATAAGCTTCTAAGACCATAAAACAAAGAAAAGGTTTTTAAATTGTTTCTGGCACAAAATTTTGAAGAAAAAAAAGTAATTATCAAAGTTTTATTATATTTTATTATCACCAAAAAACATTCGCTTAAAAACAAAAATAAAAAAAAAAACAAAATTAAAAATTACAAACCGTTCAAGTGTAGGTACAAGTTTAAAGTACGTGCTTAAAACCAAACTTTTGTTCCGTTAAGCTATTTCGTCTTTATGTCAATTAATGTTTATTAAAGCACCAGTATTACACCAAACTTTTATGAATGAAATACTAAAAATTTATTACTAAATATTGGCTGATAGAATTAAACAAACAAGAACGCATAAATTAGTAAAAAGCCTACAAGGAATATTCAAAGTAAATAAACAAAAATTTACTATAGAATTTTCTCTTAGACTTAAAAATTAAACGCAAAATCCTACTCTAAGTACGACATACATTTAAATCTGATGTCTCACGTTTGTGTTGTGTAAACAATTTGAAAAATGTGCAAAATTCTAATTCTAATACGTGTTTAAAAATATAAACCTAATTGTAACTTTAAATAATTTTCAAAATATTAAGCTAATTTTTTTCTTTTACTAACAATAAAAACCAGAGTTTTTTTTTTTTTTTTGTAAATGTAATAAATTTGAAACAAAGGCTTGGATTTGCGGCTGTAAATTTTTCTTTTGCTATAAATAGAAAATTGGCCGCAAAATTTTTACATTACGTTTCAAAAGTTGTTGGTGAAAAAAACGAAACGAAATGAAATGTTTCTTAATAAATATAATAGTGTTAATAACCATTGTAACTCCGTGTTACACATATCCCATGGATTATTATCAAACGCCCGTGTGTGCATTTTTTAAAGGATATTATAAAACTTTTCCCAGTATAAAAGCTTTAATGACAGAAATACGCCTAACTGGAGAATGTGAGTTGTTTCAAAATGAATATTTCCTTTATTTAATATTTTAAAATTTTCTCCCCAGATTGGTGTTTAATAAAATTAGCGCATTGTAAGACAATATTTGAAAAATGTACGGATGACAATAAACCCATATGTGCGTATTCAGAATTTTTGGATGAATTTCGCACATTTACCAATGAATGTCATATGAACAGAGAGATATATAACACGGGATTTAGTAAGTTCATATCACAAAGGAAAAAATAATCAATAAAAGTACTTCTTTAAAATGCTATACTATTTCAACAGTTTGGAAAGCCACATTTCCTTTTGCGTGCCCTCCAATTGAGCGTGAATCATTGACAACAACTGAATTAACTAATACAACAAATGAAATAACCACCGAAGTAACGACAACTGCATCTAAAGGATCATCTTCAATAGAAGAAGAAAAATCAACAACACCTAAGGATGAAAGAACTGGGCCAGATGACGAATCATCCGCTAAAGATGATGAATCATCCACAACATATGAAGTAGAATCAACAACACCTAAGGACGAAACAACGGGCTCAGAAACATCCACAACCAATGAAGCAAAATTAACAATACGCAAAGATGAAACAACCATCCGAGATGATGGTTCATCCGCACAAGATAAGGAATCATCCACAATAGATGAAGTAGAATCTACGACCCCTAAAGATGAAACAACTATCCCTGAATCATCCACAACAGATGAAGTGGAATCAACAACCACCAAAGATGAAATAACTGGCTTTGATAAGGAATCAACCACATTAGATGAGAAAACATCCATAACACCTAAAGATGGCCCAGAATCATACACAACACATGAAGTAGAATCAACAACAACTAAAGATAAAACAACTGCTCCAGAATCATCCACAAAAGTTGAAGAAGAATCAACGACTTCTAAAGAGGAAACAACTGGCCCAGATGAAGCATCAACAACGCCTAACGATGAAATAACTGCCTCAGAATCATCTACAACAGATGAAGTAGAATCAACGACACCTAAAGATGAAAAAACTGGCCTAGATGAAGAATCAACCACACCCCATGTAGAATCATCCACAACAGATGAAGTCGAATCAACAACATCTAAAAGTGAAACAACTGGCAGAGATGAAGAATCAATAACACCTAAGGATGGTACAACTGGACCAGAATCATCCCTAAATGATCAAATAGAATCAACCATTCCGAAAGATGAAACAACTGGATCAGATAAGACATCACTTACAACAGATGAAGCAGGACCAACGTCTCCTAAGGATGAAACGAGTGGCACAAAAGAGGAATCAACTACACCAAATGTAGAATCATCCACAACAGATGAAGTCGAAACAACAACGCCTGAAGAAGAAATTACTGGCTCAGATGAGAAATCAACAATACCTAAGGATGAAGAATTACCCACAAAAGATAAAGAAGAATCTACACCTAAGGACGAAACAACTGGCTCAGATGAAGAATCAACTACACCAGATGTGGAATCATCCACAACAGAAAAGGTCGAATCAACAATGCCTAAAAATGAAACAACTGGTCCAGATGAGAAATCAACAACACTTAAGGATGAAGAATCATCCACAACAGATGACGTAGAATCAACAACACCTGAGGTTGAAAAAACTGGCCCAGATAAGGAATCAACTACACCGTATAGTGAATCAATAACACTTACAGATGAAAAAACTAGTCCAGATGAGGAATCAACTACACCTAAGGATGAAGAATCAAGCACAATAGATGAAGTAGAATCAACAATGCATAAAAATGAAAACACTGGCCCAGATGAGGAATCATATAGGGAATCAACAATACTTAAAGATGAAACAACTGGTCCAGATGAGGAATCAACAACACCTAAGGACGAAACAACGGACCCAGATGAGGAATCATCCACACCAGGTGTGGAATCATCCACACCAGGTGTGGAATCATCCACACCAAGTATGGAATCATCCACAACAGATGAAGTCGAACCAACAACAGCAAAGAATGAAAAAACTGGACCAGAAGAGGAATCGTCCATACCATATAGGGAATCATCAACACTTAAAGATGAAACAACTAGCCCAGATGAGGAATCAACAACACCTAAGGATGAAGAATCCACAACAGGTGACGTAGAACCAACAACACCTCAGAATGAAAAAACCGGACCAGATGAGGAATCATCCACACCATATAGGGAATCAGCAACACTCACAGATGAAACAACTAGCCTAGATGAGGAATCAACAACACCTAAGGATGAAACAACTGGTCCAGAATCATCCACAACAGATGAAGTAGAATCAACAACATGTAAGGATGAAAAAACCGGACTAGATGAGGAATCAACAACACTTAAAGATGAAACAAGTAGCCCAGATGAGGAATCAACAACACCTAAGGATGAAGAATCATCCACAACAGATGACTTAGAATCAACAACGTCTAAGGATGAAAAAACTGACCCAGATGAGGAATCAACAACAACAGATGAAGTCGAATCAACAACAGATGAAGTCGAATCAACAACACCTCAGAATGAAAAAACCGGACCAGATGAGGAATCATCCACACCATATAGGGAATCAACCGGACCAGATGAGGAATTAACAACACCTAAGGATGAAGAATCCACAGATGACATAGAACCAACAACACCTGAGGTTGAAAAAACTAGCCCAGATGGGGAATCATCCGCACCATATAGGGAATCAACAACACTTACAGATCAAACAACTAGTCCAGATGAGGAATCATCCACACCAGATGAGGAATCAACAACAACAGATGAAGTCGAATCAACAACAGATGAAGTCGAATCAACAACACCTCAGAATGAAAAAACTGGAGCAGATGAGGAATCATCCACACCATATAGGGAATCAACAACACTTAAAGATGAAACAACTAGCCCAGATGCGGAATCAACAACACCTAAGGATGAAGAATCATCCACAACAGATGACGTAGAATCAACAACGCCTAAGGATGAAAAAACTGGCCCAGATGAGGAATCAGCAACACCTAGAGATGAAGTATCCACAACAGATGACGTAGGACAAACAACACCTGAGGTTGAAAAAACTAGCCCAAATGGGAAATCATCCGCATCATATAGGGAATCAACAACACTTACAGATCAAACAACTAGTCCAGATGAGGAATCATCCACACCAGATGTGGAATCAACCACAACAGATGAAGTCGAATCAACAACACCTAGGAATGAAAAAACGGGACTAGATGAGGAATCATCCACACCATATAGGGAATCAACAACACTTAAAGATGAAACAACTAGTCCAGATGAGGAATCAACAACACCTAAGGATGAAGAATCATCCACAACAGATGACATAGAATCAACTACACCTGAAGTTAAAAACACTAGCCCAGATGAGATAACATCTGCACCATATAGGAAATCAACAATACTTACAGATCAAACAACTAGTACAAATGAGGAATTATCCACAGCAGATGTGGAATCATCCACAACAGATGAAGTCGAATCAACAACACCTAAGGATGAAGAATCATCCACAACAGATGACGTAGAATCAACAACACCTAAGGATGAAAAAACTGGCTCAGATGAGGAATTAGCAACACCTAAGGATGAAGAATCCATAACAGTTGACATAGAACTAACAACACCTGAGGTTGAAAAAACTAGCCCCCATGAGGAATCATCCGCACCATATAGGGAATCAACAACACTTGCAGATCAAACAACTAGTCCAGATGAGGAATCATCCACACCAGATGTGGAATCATCCACAACAGAAGAAGTCGAATCAACAACACCTAGGCATGAAAAAACCGGACCAGATGAGGAATCATCCACACCATATAGGAAATCAACAACACTTACAGATGAAAAAAATGGCCCAGATGAGGAATCAACAACACCTAAGGGTGAAGAATCCACAACAGATGACGTAGAATCAATTAAACCTGAAGTTGAAAAAACTAGCCCAGATGAGATAACATCCGCACCATATGGGGAATCGACAACACTTGCAGATCAAACAACTAGTCCAGATGAGGAATCATCCACACCAGATGTGGAATCATCCACGACAGAAGAAGTCGAATCAACAACACCTAGGCATGAAAAAACCGGACCAGATGAGGAATCATCTGCACCATATAGGGAATCAACAACAATCACACATGAAGCAACTGGCCCAAATAAGGAATCAACAACACTTAAGGGTGAAGAATCCACAACAGATGACGTGGAATCAAAAAAACCTGATGTTAAAAAAGCTAGGCCAGATGAGATATCATCCGCATCATATAGGGAATCAACAACACTTACAGATCAAACAACTAGTCCGGATGAGGAATCATCCACACCAGATGTGGAATCATCTACAACAGATGAAGTCGATTCAACAACACCTAAGGGTGAAGAATCTTCCACAACAGATGACGTAGAATCAACAATGCCTAAGGACGAAAAAACTGGCTCAGATGAGGAATCAGCTACACCTAAGGATGAAGAATCCACAACAGATGATGTAGAATCAATTACACCTGAAGTTGAAAAAACTAGCCCAGATCAAACAACTAGTAGAAATGAGGAATTATCCACAACAGATGTGGAATCATCCACAACAGATGAAGTCGAATCAACAACACCTAAGGGTGAAGAATCATCCACAACAGATGACGTAGAATCAATAAGGCCTAAGGATGAAAAAACTGGCTCAGATGAGGAATCAGCTACACCTAAGGATGAAGAATCCACAACAGTTGACATAGAACCAACAACATCTGAGGTTGAAAAAACTAGCCCACATGAGGAATCATCCGCACCATATAGGGAATCAACAACACTTGCAGATCAAACAACTAGTCCAGATGAGGAATCATCCACACCAGATGTGGAATCATCCACAACAGAAGAAGTCGAATCAACAACACCTAGGCATGAAAAAACTGGCCCAGATGAGGAATCAACAACACCTAAAGGTGAAGAATCCACAACAGATGGCGTAGAATCAACTACACCTGAAGTTGAAAAAACTAGCCCAGATGAGATAACATCCGCACCATATGGGGAATCAACAACGCCTATAGATCAAACAACTAGTACAAATGAGGAATTATCCACACCAGATGTGGAATCATCCACAACAAATGAAGTCGAATCAACAACACCTAAGTATGAAGAATCATCCACAGCAGATGACGTAGAATCAACAACGCGTAAGGATGAAAAAACTGGCTCAGATGAGGAAACACCAATACCTAAGGATGAAGAACCCATAACAGTTGAGGTAGAACCAACAACACCTGAGGTTGAAAAAACTAGCCCAGATGGGGAATCATCCGCACCATATAGGGAATCAACAACACTTACAGGTCAAACAACTAGTCCAGATGAGGAATCATCCACACCAGATGGAGAATCATCTACAACAGATAACGTAGAATCAACAACGCCTAAGGATGAAAAAACTGGCTCAGATGAGGAATCAGCAACACCTAAGGATGAAGAATCCACAACAGTTGACATAGAACCAACAACATCTGAGGTGGAAAAAACTAGCCCAGATAAAGAATCATCCGCACCATATAGGGAATCAACAACACTTGCAGATCAAACGACTAGTCCAGATGAGGAATCATCCACGCCAGATGTGGAATCATCCACAACAGAAGAAGTCGAATCAACAACACCTAGGAATGAAAAAACCGGACCAGATGAGGAATCATCCACACCATATAGGAAATCAACAATACTTACAGATGAAAAAACTGGCCCAGATGAGGAATCAACAACACCTAAGGGTGAAGAATCCACAACAGATGACGTAGAATCAATTACACCTGAAGTTGAAAAAACTAGCCCAGATGAGATAACATCCGCACCACATGGGGAATCAACAACACGTACAGATCAAACAACTAGTACAAATGAGGAATTATCCACACCAGATGTGGAATCATCCACAACAGATGAAGTCAAATCAACAACACCTAAGGATGAAGAGTCATCCACAGCAGATGACGTAGAATCAACAACGCCTAAGGATGAAAAAACTGGCTCAGATGAGGAATCACCAATACCTAAGGATGAAGAATCCACAACAGTTGACATAGAACCAACAACACCTGAGGTTGAAAAAACTAGCCCAGATGGGGAATCATCCGCACCATATAGGGAATCAACAACACTTACAGATCAAACAACTAGTCCAGATGAGGAATCATCCACACCAGATGACGTAGAATCAACAACGCCTAAGGATGAAAAAACTGGCTCAGATGAGGAATCAGCAACACCTAAGGATGAAGAATCCACAACAGTTGACATAGAACCAACAACACATGAGGTTGAAAAAAATAGCCCAGATGAGGAAACATACACATCATATAAGGAATCAACAACACTTAAAGATGAAACAACTGGCCCAGATAACGTATCAACAACACCTAATGATCAAACAGCTGGTCCAGAATCATCCACAACAGATGAATTAGAATCGACAACATATAAGGAAGAAACCACTGCCCCAGATGAGGAATCATCCACGCCATATATGGAATCAACAACACTTAAAGATGAAACAACTTTCCCAGATGTGGAATCAATAACAACTAAGGATGAAACAACTGGTCCAGAATCATCTACAACAGATGAAGTAGAATCACCAACAAGTAAGGAGGAAACAACTGGCCCAGATGAGGAATCATCCACACCAGATATGGAATCATTCAGAACAGATGAAGTCGAATCAACAACAGCTAAGAATGAAAAACCCGGACCAGATGAGGAATCATCCACACCATATAGGGAATCAACAACACTTAAAGATGAAACAATTTTCCCAGATGAGGAATCAACAACATCTAAGGATGAAGCAACTGGTCCAGAATCATCTACAACAGATGAAGTAGAATCAACAGCAGCTAAGAATGAAAAAACCGGACCAGATGAGGAATCAACAACACTTAGAGATGAAACAAGTAGCCCAGATGAGGAATCAACAACACCTAAGGATGAAGAATCATTCACAACAGATGACGTAGAATCAATAACGTCTAATGATGAAAAAACTGACCCAGATGAGGAATCAACAACACGTAAAAATAAAAAAACTAGCCCAGATGAGGAATCAACAACACTTACTGATGAAGAATCCACAACAGTTGATGTAGAACCAACAACACCTGAAGTTGAAAAAACTGGCCCAGATAAGGAATCATCCACACCATATAAGGAATCAACAACACTTATAGATGAAAGAACTAGCCCAGATGAGGAATTAACAACTTATAAGGATGAAGAATCATCCACAACAGCTGAAGTAGATTCAACAACACCTAGAGATGAAACAACTGTTCCAGATGAGGAATCATCAACACCTAAGGAGGTGGAATCAAGCACAATAGATGAAGTAGAATCAACAACACCTACTGATGAAGAATCCACAACAGTTGACGTAGGACCAACAACACCTGAGGTTGAAAAAACTGGCCCAGATAAGGAATCATCCTCACCATATAAGGAATCAACGACACTTATAGATGAAACAACTAGCCCAGATGAGGAATTAACAACATATAAGAATGAAGAGTCATCCATAACAGCTGAATTAGAATCAACAACACCTAAAGATGAAACAACTGGCCCTGAATCAACAACGCTAGTAGATGCAACATCTGGTGTGGGATCAGCCACACCAGATAAAGTAGAATCAATGACACCTAAGGATGAAACACATGTCTCTGATGAAGAATCATCCACAACAGATGTAATAGAACCAATGGCTCCCAAAAATGAAATAACTGGCTCACAATCATTCGCAAGCGATGATGTGGAATCCACAGCACCTAGTTATGAATCAACTTGGCCAGATGGGGAATCATTCACATCACATGAAGAATCATCCATACCAGATGAGGAATCATCTACAACAGGTGAAGTAAATTCGACGACTCCTAAAGATGAAACAACAGGCCCAGTTGAGAAATCATCCACACTGAATGAGGAACCATCCACACCAAATGAGGAATCATCCACAGCAGGTGAAGTAGAATTAACAATACCTAAAGATAAAACAACTTTTCTAGATGAGGAATCATCTACATCAACGACTCCTAAGGATGAGGAAAGTGGTCCAGATGAGAAATCATCTACCCCACATAAAACAGAATCAACCACACCAGATGAGAAATCATCTATACCAAATGAAATGGAATCAGCGACCCCTAAAGATGAATCAACTTGGCCAGATGAAGAATCATCCACATCACATGAGGAATCATCCACACCGGGTGAGGAATCATCTACAACAGGTGAAGTAAATTCGGCGACTCCTAAAGATGATACAACTGGGCCAGATGGTGAATCATCTACACCAGATGAGGAATCATCCACACCAGATGAAGTAGAATCAACGACTCCTAAAGATGAAACAACTGACCCACAAACAGGTTGTGAAGAGGATGGCAGCTGTGAGTCAAGTTGTGAAAAGGATGGAAGTTGCGTAACAACATCTGAAGCACCAACGAAACGAGAAATCTTACCGTCACCATGTGGAGGCAATGGTGTTACACCATGTATTATAAATTCAAATATAAATGTAAAAAGTAAAACAGTAATTCATGTAAGTGGCAACAACACTTATAATGGACCATATGTGGAACGAGACTACTACCACCAACCGGTGCATAATTATTACAACTTAATTCCTTTACCAGTTCCCGCCGAAAATATAACAATAAAGAATTCAACAGATGTGTTACATGCCTTTTTCCCATTCGCTTTGCCTATTAATTCGCCCTCACTTATGGAACTATTTAAAGAATTTCTTAATAAGTTAACATCGTATTTTAATGGTGAGTATGAAGGTAAACATTAAGCTTTAATTAATGTCTGTAAATGTTGATTTATTTTATATGTATGTATGTATATAGTAGATATTTAATTTTATTACTTAAGAACCTTAAATATAAAATATTTTGTTTTTCGAAAGTAAAAATATATAGAAAATTGCAGTTTATTTAAGTGCAAATTTAGCAGATATTTATTTTAGAAAATTATAATTAAGGAATTCTAAATATTTTATTTCATTTGAAAGTAAAAATATTTGTTAAATATAATTTTTCTTTAAAATCCATACAAAACTATTCAATATATTTAATAGTACTTGTAATGAAAACAAAAAATTTGTAAAAATATTTAAAAAATTCTATGCTTTTTTAATTTAAAAGAAAATTGCAAAAAAAAAACAAACACTCATCGATACTTCCTTGCGTCGTTTGGTTTTGCAGATATAATGACGAAAAAAATTTACCTTTTCATGGAAATTGTTGATTTTTTAAATAGTTTTTTTATCTCTCCTGAAAAACTTGAAAATTTGAGTTAAGTTCTTTTGTCAAAAGTCTATAGATATGTACTCTTTATGAATTTCATTCCTAAAAGAATTACCGTCAACCTTTCAATAATTTAAGTAAAAATCTTTTTAAGTTCAGATCTAGCCGAAATTAAACTTAAATATTATTATTTCAATTAATTTACCAATGATTTTTATTTCATTTTCATCTTCAAGCGTTTGAAAAATAAATATTTTAAACCGTGACTTTTCGAAAATGCAACACTATTTCAATCAAGTACCACTTGTTAATAGACTACTGTCAAATTTTGAACAAGTGTCGTCATTTACTTTGCGTAAAAAATAGGATTTTTCGAGATCCTTAAAATAGACATTTGTTTGGTCAATAATTTCATCGTTGGAACTGAATCTTTTTCCACTGAGCCATTTCTTTAGGTTTTGGAAATAGGAAGTAGTCACTAGGGGCTAAATCCGGAGAATATGATGGATGAGGTGCCAATTCGTAGCCCAATTCATAGAGTTATGCCATTGAGACTGCACACCTGTGCACCCGTGCATTATCTTGATGAAAAAGAACTTTTTTCTTTGCCATATGGGGTCGTTTTCTTTTTAAATCCTCATTAAATCGGTCTAATAAGTTGGCATAATATTCGCCGTTTATTGTTTTTTCCTTTTGAAGGTAATCAATGTGGATTATCCCGCGTGCTCCCAAAAAATTTTTGCCATCACCTTATTGGCCGACAAACTTACCTTGGCCTTCTTCGGAGCAAGTTCACCCGGAAAAACCAATTGTTTAGACTGCTGCTTGGTCTCCGGAGTACTGTAATGGATCCATGTTTTATCCACAGTTACAAAACTCAGAAAAAATTAATTCGGATTGCGGTTAAACAACTCTAATCCTTTGAAGTTGTCACACGTTTACGTTTATGATCAATTGAGAGCAAACGCTCCAACCATCTTGCATACAACTTTCTAAAACACAGCTGATAATTTAAAATCGAAACCTCACTGCCATATGAAATGCCTATGGCATCAACAATCTCACGCTCTTTTACTGTTCGGTCGGGTGTACTGACCTCAATTGGTCGTCCAGAATATTCAGCATCATTTGTACTTGTGCGACCACAACGAAAGTCAGTAAACCACTTTTTTACCATTGAAATCGATTGTGCAGAGTCACCATAGTATTTATCGAGCTTTTCCTTGGTTTGGTTGACGGTTTTTTTTTTTGCAAAAAATAATGTTTAATGAGCACTCGAAATTCACTTTTTTCCATTTTTAAAAAATACACGAGGTTGTATGTTTGTTAAACGCAAAATAATTGACGACACTTGCTCAAAATTTGACAGTAGTCTATTAACAGATTGTACTTGATGGGAATAGTGCTGCATTTCATATAACTACGAGCGAAGTTCGAAAAGTTACGGACTTACTGATCCGCCCTCGTACATAGAAAAAAACTTTTTGAAGCATAAATCAGTCTTAAAATTCTAATAAATTTATGAAGAAAACGTAGAAGTTTACAAAATTATATTCGCAATTTACAATGGTAGAATTTTTTTTAGAAATAATATTAATATTTGGAACTAAATAAAATTTAAACGAGTAGAGATATTCAAATGAAATTTTGACACAATATAGATAGATTTACCTTAAAATCAGGGAATTAAGAACATTCTCATTGCTTTGTACCAAAATACCAACCTGGCAAAAACGTGTTTTAAAAATTGTCTTTTTCCATCCAAATGGTCATTCCGTCGTTATGAGACGCATCTATCAGAAAATACTTTTTGTGCATTTAATTAACATAATTTTTATTTGATCCAGGCTTTGCGATTTGAGAATTTTACAAACAAATTAAAAAAAATAAAATTGATAAAGTTTGGATAGGGCTCGAGGGAAGATTAAGATTCCTTTTGAAAGCATTAAAAAAATTATATGGGTCAGAACAAAAAACAAGTTTTATAAGTAAAAAAAATATATCCACATTTCTTTTTTTTAGAAAAAAAAAAACGATTAATATAAATTTTTACCTAATTTACATATTTATACGATTCCTGCAGAAATATTGTTTAGAATTTTGTAAGGAATCCGATGAATATTAAAAAAATTAAGACCAATATTGAGCCCGCCAAGTTAAAAAAAACCTAAAAACGAGACTAAAAATTAGTGAATAACATATATCGACCTAAATGTCTCTTAAACTAAAAGAGATAACCTATACGTGTAAGCTTATTTTTTGTAAGGATTTACAAGGAATATCCATATGTATTTTTTTTATGCCAAATCATAAATGAATTTTTGGCCATTTTTTCCAAATTGCATACTCGAGATGACCAATTTTGGAGGTATACCCGCTCCCAATTCAATGCAATTTTCGATGCTAAAAGCTAAATAAAAAGGCTAACTTTTCCTTTAAAAACTGGTAAACACTGCTGAAAATGTTAAAATACAACATTCTTCTTCATTTTAAAATATCTGCAACCCATATTAGGTCATTTTTCGAGTTAAGAAATTAATTTTTAAAACATTTAGGATTTATATCAGTATTTTAATTTAAATTTGAAAAATCAATAAAATAACTATTTCAAGGTATCTAATATGCCGTTTATACCAAAGCAAAAACTAATCGGTTTTTGAAAAACAAAATTTCAAAATCTACATCGTTTATATATATACCTTATTTCTTCCCAATGTAGTTTCTGTTGACATTTACATTTTTTGGATATTTTTTTATTTCCGCTCTATTTGCTATCTCTTCCATCAGAGAATACGTAGTTTCAATATTAAAATATATTTTAACAATTTTTGGTAAATTTTTATTGTAATAATTTCTATAAATTTGAAATTTTATTTTTCTCTTGATATATAAAAGTTACTGTTCTAAAATTTGCTAAACAGGATGTGTCATAAATAGTTATTTTAATGGATTTTATTTGGTTTTCAATAAAAACTAGTTAAAAATGGTTTTTGGTTTGTAGGGAAAAACCAAACAACTTTACGTAGTTTTTTATTAAAAAATCAAATAAAGCCAAAAACTACTAGTTTTTGTTTGGTGTAAATGGCATATAATAGTTGTAACAAAACTATTCGAGTATTATTCGAATTTTTAAAATTGTAATTTTCGAATTTTCGATTTTGTTTAATGAAAGTAGATTTTTCAACTTTTTTCAATATTTTTAGACATTTTTTAATCTTTCCAATATAAATTTCCTGATTTGTAAATAATTTTGCTTTATAAATTTATATTCCAAACGAATAAATTCTGAAAATTGCATATTTAATGTTAAACAATTCTTAATGCAAAACGTCGTCTTTTTGCATTGTCTAACAACATTTCGTCGTTTGGGCTGATAGTCGAATTTTAGAAAATTATGGAACGAAAAGGTCTACTAACACTGTTGTCGACAAAATTATATTAATTAAATTCGATTTATAGAATCCACTTTTCTCTTTTAATTATTTGTTTAGGAGATATTTGTTTAAATACGTTTATACGGCAGATTTTTGCAAATAAAAGTAATCTCCAAATAATCAACTCCCTGTTTATACGGCGGATTAAATATGGAATAAATTTATTCATATATTAAAATAATTTTCCATATTAGATATATGCTGTTATTTTTATTGTATTCTATTCTATAACTCTGGCCTATTTTGATAGTAAATCTTCTAATTGTTATTAATTATTTTATCAGAACACATCTAAATATTTAATAAAATTTTGCAAATTTATTTTTAAATATTAAAGAATCGTTATTATTAAAAAATCCAACATTATTATTATTTTCTTTTTTTTTCAAATATTTTATTTACTTTCTTTCAAATTCTAATAACCACTAGTTGCATTTTTCGTTTCTACAAACATTAATTGTTTCAATAGTTGTTCAAAAGAATTTGTACTAATGACAGGATATTGGTCACTAGGAGCTGCTGGATGAGAAGTGGCTAGTACTGCATTAGGTGTAGGTTGTGGTGCTGCTGCAACAGCTGGGTTTTGTGAAGCTAAAAAGTTAAAATTACCAAAATTAATGTGTTTAAATTTGGGTTCATAGTGATAAGGACCCTGATAGACAACACCATTGTAAATAGTTTGACCTTCATTATTTCGATTTTTATGTGAATCATCTGATGAAGAGTCAGGATTTAAGTTATCCTGGAAGTTAGTGTACTCATTACGATTGTCTAAATATACATTAGAGTTATGAGGATATGAAGGTATATTTTTACGATCAAGTTCCGGTGAGATATATACTTCAGCATTACTGCAGGGAGGAGCATTTGATGTTGAATCGCCAGCAGAATTGGAATAGGCATTCGAGGCTTCATTATTATGTTGTTGAGGTACTAAAGCGGAAGGTGCTCCAAGTGAAGCTGCAGCTGGTGAATTTGGGGACGATTGGTCGGATGAGGGTAATAATGGTGAAAATGAATCTGAAGAAACTTGAGCATATGACTGTTCGGAAGGTGAGGAATAGGAACGGGTTTGTTGATCGCTTACAGCCGAAGAAGAGAAAATTTGTTGAGAGTGTAAAGGATCAGCATCGGCATTGGGAATTTGCTCTGGTTGAGATTGTTGAGTATATGAGTTGGAAGCAGAACTAGAATCAGAAGGGTTTGAATATGTAAGAGAGTTCCCTGATGTAGAATACTGAGCGCTTGCAGTTGAATTTGAAACATCAACAGGCAATGGCAGATGCGAAAGAGATTGATAGTTACTAACAGGTGATGTAGACTCTGTATTTGAAGGCGCTGGCGAACACGATAGTAAACTTCCTGGATTTGCGGATTGATCTAAATTTTCTGATGATGCAGAATATGAAGTTACACTTGGATTAGCAGCTTGTCCTGGAAGCAAATGTGGTGGGGGAGAATCCGATAAGGGAGAAAAGTTATTAGCTGAAAATGCTGATTGTGATGACAAAGAAGCAGGTGCTGAAGCTGGTATATATTGCCCAGGAGTAGGAGAGGACGTAGCACCTGATAATGGTGGTGAGTATGGTGATAAAGTTGCAGAAGCTGGTAATGGATTATAATGATCGGGAATAGTTGAAGGTACATTATTAAATGAATCTTTAGGGCAGGGCGGTGAAGGTAATGGTGAAGGTGCTGATATATCTTGTCCTGGAGTAGGTAAAGATGCAGCATCAGATGAATGTGGTGGCAAAGGTGATGGTACTGGATTATAATGACCAGAAATAAGTGAAGGAGCAGGGATGGATAGTTGATGCTGTGGCGCTGAATTGTAATGATCAGGAGTAGATGAAGGTACAGAGAATGATGGTAAAGATTGTGACGCTGGTGCTGGTATGTACTGCTGAGATGCCGAAGATGGTCCTAAATCTGATGAAGGCGATGAGTGTGATGTCAAAGAAGTCTGCGCGGAAAATGGATTGAATTGCTGAGCAATAGATGGTGGTGCAGGCAAAGCGTTAAATGTTTGTAATTCTGGATTAATTTGATTAGGAATAGGCGAAAGTTGTGATGCTTCATATTGTCCTGAGGGCAAGAATGTTGTCGAGGGAACTGATACTGGGTTAATAATACCTGGAAGAGTTAAGGGTGCAGAGAAACCAGGTCGAGGTTGAGGTGCTGGAGTTTGGGCATAATTTCGAGTAGTTGATGAAAGGAAAGAATCAGATGAATGTGCAGAATATTGTGGTGAAGGAGCAGATAAGGATGCAGGTAATGTTTGCAATGTTAGTGGTGCTGGAGCTTGTCCATATTGTCCAGACGTTGCAAATGGTGATGATGCTTCGGAATTATATTGACCAGGAATGGGTGAAGCGTTAATACTAGATGAACCTTCAGGACAAGGAGGTGAAGGTTGAGGTGCTGGTACTGAAACATTATCAGATGAAGACGCCGGATATGGTGCTGCGGGTTGTGGAAGTAAAGCTGATGCCGATGAAGGCGTTGCATATGGTGATGATGATGCTTCGGAATTATATTGACCAGGAACGGGTGAAGCGTTAATATTAGATGAACCTTCAGGACAAGGAGGTGAAGGTTGAGGTGCTGGTACTGAAACATTATCAGATGAAGACGCCGGATATGGTGCTGCAGGTTGTGGAAGTAAAGCTGATGCCGATGAAGGCGTTGCATATGGTGATGATGATGCTTCGGAATTATATTGACCAGGAACGGGTGAAGCGTTAATATTAGATGAACCTTCAGAACAAGGAGGTGAAGGTTGTGGTGCTGGTACTGAAACATAATGTCCAGACACATTATCAGTTGAAGACGCTGGATGTGATGCTGAAGGTTCTGGAACTAAAGATGGTGCCGATAAAGGCGTTGCATATGGTGATGATGATGCTTCGGAATTATATTGACTAGAAATGGGTGAAGCTTTACTATTCGATGAACATTCAGTACAAGGAGGTGAAGGTTGTGGAACTAAAGCTGGTGCTGTATAATTTTGACCAGGAATGGACGAAGGACCAACATTTGAGGAGTCTGCAGAGCAAGGTAGTGAAGGTGATGGTGATGGGAATTGAGGTAAACGTTGTGACGTTGGGGCATTAAATAGAGCAGGTGCAGATGAAGATACCGCAGCTGCTGAAGCAAAAAGTTGTACAAGAGCGGGATTCGATAACGGTACAGTGTTGAATGGTATAGATTCAGGATTGTTTACATCAAAAGCAGAACCAGAAAATGAAGATTGCTCAAAGTTAAAATGTGGCAATGGGATGGATGAAGCAACGTTTGAAGATGCTTTGTATGAAGTTGCAGACACTGGAGCAGAAGCGGAAACAGAAGCAGTATCACGTGCAGGAGGAGTATTTTGTGGTGATGATTGTGAGGTAAGTGCAAAAGAAGAAGGTGGTTGTGGTAAAACTGACGGTAGAGAGTTATCACTTGGACTGGAACCAGCATTAGCAGTTACTGGATTTTGCACAGGAGCTGTAGCAAAAGCAGGAGTAGTAAAAGTAGCTGGAAGACCAGAAAATGAAGATTGCTCAAAGTTAAAATGTGGCAATGGGACGGATGAAGCAGCGTTTGAAGGTGCTGTGTATGAAGTTGCAGACACTGGAGCAGAAGCGGGAACAGAAGCAGTATCACGTGCAGGAGGAGTATTTTGTGGTGATGATTGTGAGGTAGGTGCAAAAGAAGAAGGTGGTTGTGGTAAAACTGTCGGTAGAGAGTTATCACTTGGACTGGAACCAGCATTAGCAGTTACTGGATTTTGCACAGTAGCAAAAGCAGGAGTAGTAACAGTAGCTGGAAAACTGGACAGGCCTACATTAAAGGCTGGAGTTTGCTGAGCTTGTTGATTACCACTCATAAATGCTGCATACCAGGGTGCAGGAGGTGGAGTGACTGGAAGAACAGCTGTTGAGGTTGCAAAACCATCAGCCGGATTTACAGTGCAAATTCCATGAAACACAATCTTCCACACTAAAATTTATTAATATTTAAATTATATATATTTATATATATATATATATATATATATATATATATATATATATTTTATTCACTATAACCTACCAATATTTGTATTTCTTTGTTCAGCTTCTAATATACATTGATTGGGAAAGGTTTTGAAAAAGTTACTACTTGATACAGCACAAACAGGATTTAACAAAGTGCAATCCGCATTACTGACAGGACAATCACCAGTAGCAACGGGTGTCCATATAGCACCAGTCGTTTTAAATTCATTATAAATCTGCCAAATATTAGAAAATGTTTTGTTGACATTATTTAAAGTGGCACAAATTGGTATATTATTTAAATCATCCAAATTATTAGTTTGCTGAGCCAAAGCAGTCACAAAAAATCCTGCGAGGAATAAAAACACTTTCATTTTGTTTTTTTTTTTTTCGTTAAAATGACTTTTAACTATTCACTGTACGGTAACTGGAATAGTATGTTTTCAAAAATCTAATGCCTGGTTTTTATATTGTTCTAGTTTACATTTTTGTATGGAAAATTTAGCTTCTTTATCAATTAGTTACATGTAATTTGAGTACTTACATGTTTGAATTAGGTTTTCATTTCTTTTGTTTTATTTCTTCTTGTTGCAATTTGACGTGTATTTTTACAAATTGTTTTATCTTTTTTTTCTCTAAGAAATTTGGTTTTAAATTGGTTCCTCTGCTGATGTTTTAAGAACGTGTTATTTTCTGCTTTAAGAGCTTCATAAAAGAATTATTCTTTATTATGAATCAAAAGATATGGGCCAGCAAGTAATATTCAAGACTGAATGTAATTTTTGTGAATGAAGAGCAGTTTTAATTTTGTTTTTACATTTTAACAAAATATTTTAAAATAATTATAAAAACAATATTTTTGGATGTTTTAATTTTAAAATTAAACTTTAAAAAATTTACTTTTAAAATACCTTGTGTTTTGTTATGAGGAAATAAGTATTTTAATAACTTTTAAATTAATAATAAAAAAATAAATAAATAAATAACTTTTAAATATTAATAAAATTAATTCAACAATCCAGCAACAGAGAAATGACATAATTTAAGTAATACATTTTGTTAATAAGAATGTACAAAGTCGTGAATAACTTTACGATCCTGAAAGCGTCACCATAATAGGTCTAGATCAAAGAACAAAAATGAAAAAATTTTAATTATCATGTATATTAATTTCTTTAAAATAAAAGTTCTTTATATGGTTGGGATAAGGAACATGGTACATAAATATACTTTAATAATGATATAGAACATCAAAATTTATGAAACAAAAGTATAAATATTAATACATAAATTATTAGGCTCTCTCTACTGTGGCCTTTGGTCAAAATACTTTAAATATATTACAAAACACTAATAATCAAATTTTTACAGCAAAAATCGAAAAACGATTTTTTGGAAAAAATTTAATTTGATGGTAATACAAAATTTGAAAAGTTGGAAACACTTGGAGTGTAACATAGTGTATTTTTTAGCTATGGATGAGTAGGTTATTACACCCAAAATCGGGAGTTATTTCCAAGAATCCGATTTTTCGAACTTCAAGACTTTAAAATTTTTTATCTTGAGTATTTGTTATCAAATTCCAGTTTTTTTAAACGACATTAGAAAGGAAAAGTTTTTCCCTTTTTAAAAGGTACATATTTTTATTCATAGCAAAAACTGATACTAAGAACAGAAACTTTATTTTTTTATTCTTATTTTTTTCCCAATACTATATTTTATTAGGAGTAAAATGAGCTGCCATTGGATCAAATCAAATTAGAATTGTAGAACATGTGATTTTTTTCGAAGTTTTAAAACTAATGCTGCCAGATTCTAACTTGACATTCCTAAAAAATTAGCTTGATTTTCAAAAAAAAAAAAAAACAAAAAAAAATAAAAAACACTTGACAATCGATTTTCGCCAAAAATCTTTTATATTTTATATGAAACCTATATGGAGATGCGTATATAAATATGTCGATACAAAACTGCGAAAATAAGAGTTTACATAGCATATCCGTTTAGGCCCTGAAAAATATTAAGAAATGCGATATTAGATTTTTGCCATCGTTATTTTAAAAAATAAATAAAACATATGGTATGTATTAAATCAATACAAATATTCCAATATCCATTAATTTTTGTTTTCGATAATCTATACATGACATTTAAAAAAATTATAACATCATATAAACGAATGCCTGCTGGAAGTTTCAAACAATTCTCGATTCAAAAAATAAAATGGAAATAATTATGGAATTTCTGAATGGCTGTTCCGATTTTAATAAAATTTTACATAGTAATATCAGAGGTGTAGGCGAGTTCACGTTTTGACATCTACAGGGGGCGTGTCCACAAGATCCCAAATTTGGACACCTCCTTATATTCGAACCAATTTGAAAGGAGGATTCTGCTGGTCGAGGTCTACAAAAAAAAAAAACAGGGTTGTAAGCATATCTTATCCATGTTAGATTATTGGGCTTCAAAGATTAAAATTTTTAGTTTTTAGCCTGCCTTGGTCAAGTTTTTTCTCTGCAGTATGTCCAAATTTCACTAGATTTTTTTGGAATTTTTTTATTTCATTAACAACTAATAGCAAAATTTTGAAAAAATATTCACTGAGTCAAAAGTTATAGGTATTTAAATTTGAACTTTGAAAAAAGTCGATTTTTTCTTGTTTTTTTTTTTTTGTTTTTTAATATAAAGATGTTCTTAAGTACATCATATATAATATTTATATTTTTCTGAAAGATAATTAAAAACTAAATATGCTACAGAAAAAAATTTTAATTGATTTTGCAAAAACCAGCTGGAATCAAAAAAGTTATACTTTTTTTATAGTTCAATATGTCTTTAATTTTTCTGTAATAAAAAGTTTTGCTCCCCGATATCGGTTGGAAAGATATGTAAAAGATCCTTTTTTGTGGAAGATTTAAAAGGTTTTTTTTTTGACCACCACCCCGGTCAATTGCGAGATTGTTGCTGATAAATCTAAAAATGTGAATAACACTTGAAATTTTGCATCAAAAAAATATACTCAGGTGTAAAATCTTATTCAAAATTATCCATTAATAATAATTTTATTGCATAATTAAACATGAATAAAATTCGAAAAGAATTAGCCTAATTTAAAAAAATAATTTAAGTTAGGTATCTATATCTAAAAATTATTGTAAATCATAATAGTAGTTTAATTTAGTAAAATAATCTGATTCACAGTAATCCATATTTAAAAGATAAAGTAAATCCTTATATTCATGAATGTTTTCATATATCAAATCTTTGTAGCAAATCCAACGTTTCTTCATAGATGATAAGACTGGAAAGGTTGATAATATAAGATTACTAAAAATATCTTCATTTTGCCGTAGTTTGCAACATTTTCTTGAGCTAAGCTGATGAACATATTTGAAGTCTCGATTTCTCGATTTTTTAGGCTCTTCTTGAGGCATACATAATATCTTATGTACGCTTGGTGACAATAATTTTCAAGAATACAATTTTATAAGTGTTTTTGAAATTTCCTTAGAATATTCGCCATATTTTATTTAATTAAATTGCTGTTTGCTGTTTATTGACATTGAAATGATGTTGACTCTTCGTAGTAAATCCATATCAATTCCTGTTTCAAAATATTTGAAAAAACGAGCTGTATTGCCATAGTAACTACCTGCGTATCTTATGAGTGATCAATCAACGTTAATTCCAGTCTGTTGTTTAAATTTTTCTTCTTCTCGCTTGCTCTCATTTTCTTCAGTTTCTCATTATTATTTCCAGACTTCTATACTTCAAATCACATGCCAGATATATAAAGTATTCCAGAAATCTTACTCTGGCATGCTAAGGAGATATTACGTATTTTATAACATCGTCATTGACATTTTTCATTTTGGATATGTTTGAAAATTCTAATCTCTTTTCGCCACATATAGAACAATTCTAACTGAAGAAGGTTCCTGCTTTGGCATTACTAAATTTCCAATCAATAATTGTAAGTTTCATATAAAACGATATGATAAATGCATATTCCGATATTTCAATCGAAATAAGATCCAGGCTTCTAATCTCGGCTTCAATGTAATCTGTTAATTGCTGTGTTGTATTTGCTGATTGTTTTCTATACTCAAAAGAAATTGATCTGCAATAGTATTTTGATCCAGGTGCTGAATTTATACAAACGTCTCCAAAACTAGTTGATGAGGTGTTGCTGTTGGCATATTTCCTAATTCTTAGAGAAATCAATGATGTCTTTTATATTTCGAAGTTTCTTGGCTTGTTTATTTATATTCTGAAAGTGATGGTAAGCCGTCACATCCCCATTTGCAGATTAATTGGAGATCACAACCATTTATTTTCTTAGTATAATCAGTGGAAAAGTCCGAAACAATCCTTGATGCTGTATTTTCAAGTAATGTAGAAACTCCAATTGTGGCTTTCCGTCGGTAATTTCAATGGGAGATACTTTTTTTCCTATAATGCTTCATATGATGGTAAAACGTCCACACCTTTTCCTGGTAGTGTTCTTCTTAAAATTACGCAATTCTGTTAGCTAAGTTTCAGTTGTAGCATTACGGCTATAGCTTCTTCTTCCGCGAAAGTTGATGATGATATTGGTGTAGGTATGCTCTTCACAGTTCTTTTAAGATGTTTTGGTGATGCAAATATTTGCAATTTTTACAGCCTTAAATGGATGGTTTTTCTTTTTTAACATAGCTTTAAATGTATCGGAAACTTCTTCAGTAGACTTTGTAGAAAGCGTTGCAGACAATCGCTGTTTCTTGAATTTTTAATGCAAATCTCCGTATTTCTTACAATGTGCACCAACAGCTGTACAAGTTCTAAGTGTTCATCCAGCCAATCTTCTATGATTCTCCTTTTTCCATTTTTTTATAATTTTTTATAATTAGTTTCTATGTATCACCTTTTCTTAAAAAGGAAGTAATGTGTTTTTAAATAAAATGAAACACAAAGTTGCATTTTTCAATAAGATTTCCATAATTGTCTATTTATAACTGAGATCTAATATGGATTAACCACGTTTATATATTCATAGTAACTTATTCTACAAATATTTACCTGTTCTAAAAGTCACTGAATGTATCTGTACTAAAAATTTTAGTTCCAAAATATTGTTAATGAAAGGTCTGACATAACTGGCGAATAACATTACCTAAGCCATTACATTACCTACTAATTATGAAGAAGCTAAAGATATGAGTAATTTTTTTCTACGACTTCTATCTTGATTCTATTTTGATCGCTAATTTTGACACGTGGAAAAGTAAAGGTAGACATATTAAATATGATTGTGCAGGGAATAGTGTCTTATTTTCAAAATTGTATAATAATATTCATAATAAGAAAATTCTTTGAAGACTTTTCGCGAAAAGATGCGGAAATGGTCACACTGTCGTTATGAAAGGAAAATATTTTTTGTGTATTTACCCAACATATGGAGGTATTTAATTAACTTAATTTTTGTTTGATTCAGGCTTTTCGATTTGAGAATTTTACAAACAAATTAAAAAAAAATATTGGAAATTTGACAAAGTTTGGATAGGTCATTAGGAGAGGCCAAGCGGCTACGGATTTACCTTACACGCATCCACATTAAGATTCCTTTTGAAAACATAAAAAAATATATGAGCCATAACAAAAACAGCTTTTATAAGTAAAAAATATTGCCAAATTTTTTGAAAAAAACCCAAAAAATATTATTTTTTTTTAAAGTTCCAATTTCAGATTAATATAATTTTTTATATAATTTACATATTTATACAATTCCTGCAGCAATATTATTTCTGTCAAAACATAAGTTAATTTTTGGCGATTTTTTAAAAAAATTCATATTCGAGATGACCGCTCCCAATTCGATGCAAAAAGATTTCCATAGTTGTCTAAAAAAGCTAAATAAAAAGGCTAAATTTTCCTTTAAAAACTGGCAAACACTGCTGAAAATGCTGAAAATCTATTTGAAAACCTAAAATTGACTTAAAATTTAGGGAGATGCGAGATTTTTAATGCAGGAACTACATGCAAAATAATGTTGCGGAATTTTCGAAAATTATTATGAGATATCCTCAAAAAGATATGCAACCCACATTAGATAATTTTTTCGACTGAATAGATTAAATTTTTAGATATTTAGGATTTATATCAGTATTTTAATTTAAATTTGAAAAATCAATAAAATAACTATTTCAAAGTATCTAATAGTTGTAACAAAACTATTCGAGTATTTTCGAATTTTTAAAATTGTATTTTTCGAATTTTCGATTTTGTTTAATGAAAGTAGATTTTTTCAACTTTCTTTAATATTACAAGTATTAGGCATTTTTTAATCTTTCCAATATAAATTTCTTGATTTGTAAATTGTTTTGCTTTATAAATATATATTCTAATTGAATAAATTTTGAAAACTTTATATGTAATGTTAAACTATTCTTATTGAAAAACGTCGTCTTTTTGCATTATCTAACAACATTTCGTCGTTTGGGCTGATAGTCGAATTTTCTAAAATTATGCAAAGAAAAGGTCTATTAACACTGTTGTCGACAAAATTATATAAATTAAAGTCGATTTATAGAATCCAGTTTTCTCTTTTAATTTTTTGTTTATACGATATTTGTTAAAATACGTTTATATCCAGCGTTTTGCAAATAAAAATAATTTCTAAAAAATCAACTTCCTGTTTATGCGGCAGCTTGAATACGGAATAAATTTATTCATATATTAAAATATTTGCAAATATATAAATTTATATTTGGAAATAAGAGTTATTATTTTTATTGTATTCGATTTTATAATTTTGGCCGATTTTTTATAGTAAATATTTTAATTGTTATTAAATATTTTATTAGACCAAATCTAGACATTTATTAAAATTTTGCAAATTTATTTTTAAATATTTCAGATAATTAATAACATTATTTTCTTTTTTCAAATATTTTATTTACTCGCTTTCAAATTCTAATAATCATTAATTGCATTTTTCGCTTCTACAAACATTAATTGTTTCAATAGTTGTTCAAAAGAATTTGTACTAATGACAGGATATTGGTCACTAGGAGCTGCTGGTTGAGAAGTGGCTGGTACTGCATTAGATGTAGGTTGTGGTGCTGCTACAACAGCTGGGTTTTGTGAAGCTAAAAAGTTAAAATTACCAAAATTAATGTGTTTAAATTTGGGTTCATAGTGATAAGGACCCTGATAGACATCACCATTGTAAATAGTTTGACCTTCATTATTTCGATTTTTATGTGAATCATCTGATGAAGAGTCAGGATTTAAGTTATCCTGGAAGTTAGTGTACTCATTACGATTGTCTAAATATACATTAGAGTTATGAGGATATGAAGGTATATTTTTACGATCAAGTTCCGGTGAGATATATACTTCAGCATTACTGCAGGGAGGAGCATTTGATGTTGAATCGCCAGCAGAATTGGAATAGGCATTCGAGGCTTCATTATTATGTTGTTGAGGTACTAAAGCGGAAGGTGCTCCAAGTGAAGCTGCAGCTGGTGAATTTGGGGACGATTGGTCGGATGAGGGTAATAATGGTGAAAATGAATCTGAAGAAACTTGAGCATATGACTGTTCGGAAGGTGAGGAATAGGAACGGGTTTGTTGATCGCTTACAGCCGAAGAAGAGAAAATTTGTTGAGAGTGTAAAGGATCAGCATCGACATTGGGAATTTGCTCTGGTTGAGATTGTCGAGTATATGAGTTGGAAGTAGAACTAGAATCAGAAGGGTTTGAATATGTAAGAGAGTTCCCTGATGTAGAATACTGAGCGCTTGCAGTTGAATTTGAAACATCAACAGGCAATGGCAGAGGCGAAAGAGATTGATAGTTACTAAAAGGTGCTGTAGACTCTGTATTTGAAGGCGCTGGCGAAAACGATAGTAAACTTCCTGGATTTGCAGATTGATCTAAATTGTCTGATGATGCAGAATATGAAGTTACACTTGGATTAGCAGCTTGTCCTGGAAGCAAATGTGGTTGGGGAGAATCCGATAAGGGAGAAAAGTTATTAGCTGAAAATGCTGATTGTGATGACAAAGAAGCAGGTGCTGAAGCTGGTATATATTGCCCAGGAGTAGGAGAGGACGTAGCACCTGATAATGGTGGTGAGTATGGTGATAAAGTTGCAGAAGCTGGTAATGGATTATAATGATCGGGAATAGTTGAAGGTACATTATTAAATGAATCTTTAGGGCAGGGCGGTGAAGGTAATGGTGAAGGTGCTGATATATCTTGTCCTGGAGTAGGTAAAGATGCAGCATCAGATGAATGTGGTGGCAAAGGTGATGGTACTGGATTATAATGACCAGAAATAAGTGAAGGAGCAGGGATGGATAGTTGATGCTGTGGCGCTGAATTGTAATGATCAGGAGTAGATGAAGGTACAGAGAATGATGGTAAAGATTGTGACGCTGGTGCTGGTATGTACTGCTGAGATGCCGAAGATGGTCCTAAATCTGATGAAGGCGATGAGTGTGATGTCAAAGAAGTCTGCGCGGAAAATGGATTGAATTGCTGAGCAATAGATGGTGGTGCAGGCAAAGCGTTAAATGTTTGTAATTCTGGATTAATTTGATTAGGAATAGGCGAAAGTTGTGATGCTTCATATTGTCCTGAGGGCAAGAATGTTGTCGAGGGAACTGATACTGGGTTAATAATACCTGGAAGAGTTAAGGGTGCAGAGAAACCAGGTCGAGGTTGAGGTGCTGGAGTTTGGGCATAATTTCGAGGAGTTGATGAAAGGAAAGAATCAGATGAATGTGCAGAATATTGTGGTGAAGGAGCAGATAAGGATGCAGGTAATGTTTGCAATGTTAGTGGTGCTGGAGCTTGTCCATATTGTCCAGACGTTGCAAATGGTGATGATGCTTCGGAATTATATTGACCAGGAATGGGTGAAGCGTTAATACTAGATGAACCTTCAGGACAAGGAGGTGAAGGTTGAGGTGCTGGTACTGAAACATTATCAGATGAAGACGCCGGATATGGTGCTGCGGGTTGTGGAAGTAAAGCTGATGCCGATGAAGGCGCTGCATATGGTGATGATGATGCTTCGGAATTATATTGACCAGGAACGGGTGAAGCGTTAATATTAGATGAACCTTCAGGACAAGGAGGTGAAGGTTGAGGTGCTGGTACTGAAACATTATCAGATGAAGACGCCGGATATGGTGCTGCAGGTTGTGGAAGTAAAGCTGATGCCGATGAAGGCGTTGCATATGGTGATGATGATGCTTCGGAATTATATTGACCAGGAACGGGTGAAGCGTTAATATTAGATGAACCTTCAGAACAAGGAGGTGAAGGTTGTGGTGCTGGTACTGAAACATAATGTCCAGACACATTATCAGTTGAAGACGCTGGATGTGATGCTGAAGGTTCTGGAACTAAAGATGGTGCCGATAAAGGCGTTGCATATGGTGATGATGATGCTTCGGAATTATATTGACTAGAAATGGGTGAAGCTTTACTATTCGATGAACATTCAGTACAAGGAGGTGAAGGTTGTGGAACTAAAGCTGGTGCTGTATAATTTTGACCAGGAATGGACGAAGGACCAACATTTGAGGAGTCTGCAGAGCAAGGTAGTGAAGGTGATGGTGATGGGAATTGAGGTAAACGTTGTGACGTTGGGGCATTAAATAGAGCAGGTGCAGATGAAGATACCGCAGCTGCTGAAGCAAAAAATTGTACAAGAGCGGGATTCGATAACGGTACAGTGTTGAATGGTATAGATTCAGGATTGTTTACATCAAAAGCAGAACCAGAAAATGAAGATTGCTCAAAGTTAAAATGTGGCAATGGGATGGATGAAGCAACGTTTGAAGATGCTTTGTATGAAGTTGCAGACACTGGAGCAGAAGCGGGAACAGAAGCAGTATCACGTGCAGGAGGAGTATTTTGTGGTGATGATTGTGAGGTAAGTGCAAAAGAAGAAGGTGGTTGTGGTAAAACTGACGGTAGAGAGTTATCACTTGGACTGGAACCAGCATTAGCAGTTACTGGATTTTGCACAGGAGCTGTAGCAAAAGCAGGAGTAGTAAAAGTAGCTGGAAGACCAGAAAATGAAGATTGCTCAAAGTTAAAATGTGGCAATGGGACGGATGAAGCAGCGTTTGAAGGTGCTGTGTATGAAGTTGCAGACACTGGAGCAGAAGCGGGAACAGAAGCAGTATCACGTGCAGGAGGAGTATTTTGTGGTGATAATTGTGAGGTAGGTGCAAAAGAAGAAGGTGGTTGTGGTAAAACTGACGGTAGAGAGTTATCACTTGGACTGGAAGCAGCATTAGCAGTTACTGGATTTTGCACAGTAGCAAAAGCAGGAGTAGTAAAAGTAGCTGGAAAACTGGACAGGCCTACATTAAAGGCTGGAGTTTGCTGAGCTTGTTGATTACCACTCATAAATGCTGCATACCAGGGTGCAGGAGATGGAGTGACTGGAAGAACAGCTGTTGAGGTTGCAAAACCATCAGCCGGATTTACAGTGCAAATTCCATGAAACACAATCTTCCACACTAAAATTTATTAATATTTAAATTATATATATTTATATATATATATATATATATATATATATATATTTTATTCACTATAACCTACCAATATTTGTATTTCTTTGTTCAGCTTCTAATATACATTGATTGGGAAAGGTTTTGAAAAAGTTACTACTTGATACAGCACAAACAGGATTTAACAAAGTGCAATCCGCATTACTGACAGGACAATCACCAGTAGCAACGGGTGTCCACATAGCACCAGTCGTTTTAAATTCATTATAAATCTGCCAAATATTAGAAAATGTTTTGTTGACATTATTTAAAGTGGCACAAATTGGTATATTATTTAAAACATCCAAGTTATTAGTTTGCTGAGCCAAAGCAGTCACAAAAAATCCTGCGAGGAATAAAAACACTTTCATTTTGTTTTTTGTTTTTCGTTAAAATGACTTTTAACTATTCACTGTACGGTAACTGGAATAGTATGTTTTCAAAAATCTAATGCCTGGTTTTTATATTGTTCTAGTTTACATTTTTGTATGGAAAATTTAGCTTCTTTATCAATTAGTTACATGTAATTTGAGTACTTACATGTTTGAATTAGGTTTTCATTTCTTTTGTTTTATTTCTTCTTGTTGCAATTTGACGTGTATTTTTACAAATTATTTTATTTATTTATTTTATTTTATTTTATTTTTTTTTTTGTTTTTTCTTTTATTTTTTTATTTTTTGTTCTTTATGAAATTTTGTTTTAAATCTTAAAAGAATTATTCTTTATTAGGAATCAGTAAGCAATATTGAAGACGGAATGTAAATTTTACAAATGAAGAGCAGTTTTAACTTATTAATGATCTTTTTACATTTTAACAAAATATTTTAAAATAATTATGAAAATAATATTTTTGGATGTTTTAATTTTAAAAGAAAATTTTACTTTTAAAATGCTTTGCGTTTTATTATTTATTAAATCAATACAAATATTCCAACATTCATTAATTTTGCTTTCGAAAATTTATTCACGGCATTAAGAAAATTACAAGGAATGCGCTTTGAAAGTTTCAAACAATTCTTGAATTAAAAAAATGAAATGGAAATAATTATGGAATTTCGGAACGGCTGTTCTGATTTTAATGAAATTTCACATAGTCTACTATCACTATGTGAAATTTCATTACAGGCGAGTTTCAGTTTAAAGCTTGGGCTATATAGATCTACAGTGGGCGGGTCCACAGGGTCCCAAATTTGGACACCCAAAATTTTTTAAAAACGATCTTGATTCTTTATATCTAAACCAATTTGAAAGATTTTTTATATAGAAGGATTCTGCTGGTCGAGATCTATAAAAAAAATCATCGTACGCATATCATATATTTTTTAGAATATTAAGCTTCAAATATTAAAATTATTAATTTTTAATCTGAATTGGTGAAGTTTTTCTGCTGCAGTATGTCCAAATTTCAGCCGATTTTTTGGATTTTTTTTACTTCATTAACAACAAACAAACAAAATTGTGTAAAGAAAGAATTTTCAAAAAATATTTACGGAGTCAAAAATTTTAGGTATTTAAATTTGAACTTTGACAAAAAGTAGATTTTTTTCGGTTTCTTGCCAAAAAAAAGTGGTCATATTCTTTTTCTGTTATATAAAAATTTTATTAAATAACATATATATATAATATTTATATTTTTCTAAAAGATAACTAAACACTAAATATTTTAAAGGAAAAAACATTTTTAAAATTGATTTTTGAAAGAAATTTTGAAAGGTTTCCCAAAATTTACCTATTTTATTTCTAATGAATGTATATATATATATATATAATGTGTTTTTAACTTTTCTGTAATAGAAAATTTTGTTTCCCGATATCGGTTGGAAAGATATAGCAAAAAATGTAAAAAAATACGATTTTTGGAAATTTTATAAATCTTTTTAGGAATTGCAAGATTTCTATTGGTAAATCTAAAAATGTGAATAAAGCTTGAAATTAAGCATCAAAAAAATATACTCAGATGTAAAATTTTATTCAAAAATATCCACTAACTAAAATTTTATCGGATAATTAAACATGAATAATATGCACAAAATCCCAACTCAACACCTCTTCCGCATCTTTTCGCGAAAAGTCTTCAACATTTTTGAAAATAATACACTATTACCTAGTTAGCCATTTTGTATCAAAACAAACGTCAAAATCAGTGCGAATATATACAAGGTAACCTTAGTTAAACAGCTGATTATTATTTTGGTTGTTACAGTTGTCAAACTGCATATATAAAAAACAATAATGAATACATGCTGTTTTTGTGCAACTGTTGCTATCTTCCACAAATTCGCCTTAATTTTGACGTTTGACTTGATAAAAAATTGTCTAATGTAGACACTATGTTACCTATACAATGATGTATAACATGCCTATCTTTATATTTCCTTGTGTCAAAATTAGCGATCAAACTCAATAGAAATCGTGGAAAAAATTACTCATAAAGTTAGCTTCTTCACAATTAGTAGATAACATAATGGGTTAGGTAATGTTATATTACATGAACAAATAACTAAAAAGATAAGCAATTTATTTTAAGATATTTATTTTTATAACCTTTATAAGCTTAATTAAAAATAATAATTTAAGTAAGTAATCTACATTTAAAAATTATGGTAAATCATAAAAGCAGCTTAATTTAGTAAAATAATCTGATTCACAGTATTCACAAATATGGATATCCAAAAGATAAAGTAAATCATTATATTCATGAATATGTCAAATCTCTATAACAAATCCAACGTTTCCTCATAGATGATAAGACTGGATCAGATGTTAATACTGGTCTACAAAACAAAACAGCTTTTGTTTTTGAGCTATAGGTAACTACCTTCATTTACTAATTTTACTTAGATTTTCGTTTTTTATTGGACACTAAATATATCTTGCTTTCGATATGGCTTTATGAAGAAGATGTTGTGTGCTTAATCCAGATTTTTTTTTTTTTTGCTATATTTGTGGTGAGTATATATATTTTAAAAATATCGAAAACCTAAATCGGACTTTATAAAAACAGAGTATCATCAATACTTTAAAATAAAATTGTGTAATCAGGACAAGCCATGGGTTCCTCATATTATATGCCAGAAATGTGTGGTATGTCTACGGTTATGGTTCAGTAGAAAAAGAGATGCAATAATGTTTGTAACACCTATGATTTGGCGAGAACCTCGAAACCATCATGACGACTGTTACTTCTGCGTTGTGAAAATAAATTGAATTAACCCTGGAAATCGAATGGAATCGAGAGCTACAACCCAGCACATCTAAATCTTCTGATGATCCAAATCTCTGTGAATCCGAACGAAATAGAAATATAGAAGACTCTGATCCAGAGTACAAATTTAGCTTTTCAGAACCATTTAATCAATTTTTTTCAGATTTTCTGATTCTGACTTAGCAAGAGATCTGAACAACTCATGAAAAATTCTAATTTTGTCAAATCAATGACTGAAGTCGAATCCAAAGCTTAGAATTCATTTGTTTTGGTTATGAGTAATTTCCTAGGCAAAAAGAAATCTGACGACCATGTCGAGCTTGTTGAGTGCATGCTATCGAACTTGCAAGAGCTAGAGTGCAATATGAGCATAAATATCCACTTCCTACACTTGTATTTAGACAGATTTCTAAAATTGCTGGGTGATTTTAGTGAGGAGCAGGTTGAAAGATTTCATCTGGATCTTCGAACAATGGAAGAGCGTTATCAGAGAAGGTGGAACTCACATATGATGGCAGACTACTGTTGGAGTTTGCAACGAGATCTACATAAAGTCGTTCAATGAAGGAAATCTTATTAAAGATCACTTAATAGTCTTTGATAGAAATTTTGTTACTATATGTATTAATTTTTTGTCAAAATAATAAAACTGTATATTTCAAAAAGTAAAGCTGTTAGCAGTCTCCCAGTATTTTTGTTTTTTTTATAGTCAGAACCACAGAAATATCCAATAGCAGCAAAAAATAAAGGAAACAAAAATTGTGTTGACCAGTCTGAAAAATTTTCTTGAACCAAACTGGTGAACATATTTGAAATCTCGTTTCTTAGGACTCTGCCGTAAGTTCTCCTAAGGGTATTTCTAGACGAGCACACAAAATATTAACATTTTTCAAAAATAAAATATAACTTATTTTACTGGTATTTTCAAAAATCCGATAAAAAAAATACTTAACTTCTTCAGACGGTAATACAAAGATTTTATATTTAAATTTGTTTTTATTTTTCTTTCAACATTTTTTAATTTTTGTTTATTTTCTTTTTCAATGTACCAGTAAACTATTTTATTTCTATTTTTATTAATGTACAAAAACATTATTGATACATATGAAAATCAAATATTTTTTAACAATTTGAAAAAATAAAATATACCACTGAAATTTCAAAAAAATCATAAGTAGTTTTTCATTATCAAACAATTTGTGTTTAGACGATAAAATTGTATTATGATATTCGAATTACTAACAAATCTTAATACAAAATATTACCGTGTAGATATACCTTAAGAGAAGAATGTTATGCTTAATTACACTATGCGACAGTCAAAATCGGAATGGGATGAAACCAACGGGAAATGTTATATCGGTAAAAAAGAAGTTATACGTGTCCCGGCGTTTCGCTGGGTCACGTCTAGGAATCGAGGTACATCGATTTGAAGTTAGTAACTACCACCACTCAAGAAAGTAAAGGGCGCAAACAAACGAAAATAAGCTTTGCGTTCATCGATTTTTATAACCTATGTATCTATGTAATAACCTAATAATTACCAGTAATAATTTTTAATTTTACATGTTAATAATTATAATAAATAATATATAATAAATATTATCCAAATTCATTGAAACATAAAATCAATATTCTTGTCAAAATGATATACCTTCACTTAATTGTGAGTAAAAGCGAAACGCGTGCATCGATTTTCATGATCTATGTCTCATTTTGTTTAAAGGTTATGTGACTTTACGTGAAAGTAATAGGACTTGACACTTTTTTTACCGTTTTGGATTTTTTATGAATTAAAAATAAAAAAATTCAATTTTTTAGGCAAAAAATATTTTTTTTCTTCATACATTTATTTATAACTGCGAAACTGTTGTTTATGTAGCGAAACGTTGTATGAACAGATTAAAGGAATTGTAATTCCTAATTTTTTTAAATTTGTTTCAGCAAAATCGGACTGGTAGTTCTCGAGTTATGTCAAAAAAAAAAAAGACCACCAAAGGTCACAATTTCCCCTATATGATAGTTACTAACTTCAAATCGATATATCTCGATTCCTAGACGTGACCCAGCGAAACGCCGGGACACGCATAACTTCTTTTTTACCGATATAACTTTCCCCGGTAGTTTGAACCCTTCCCGATCACTAACCCCTACCATTTGACGCACAGTGTTATTAATCCGCCATATCATAATATCTTATTTGCCGTTTATTGACATTTCCAAAGATACAAATTTATAAGTGTTTTTGAAATTTCATAGGAATAACCGCCAAATTTTTTTAATTAACTTGCTGTTTGTTGGTTATTGCTATTAAATTGGTGTAGACACTTCGTAGTAAATCCATATAAATTACTGTAATTTTTAAGGTTGTTTCAAAATAATAAAAAAAAAACAACGCCGAGCTATGTTACCATCATCCTATCCTATGAGTAGTTTATAAATGTTTAGTCTAGTTGTTGTTTAAATTCCTGTTGAATTCTCTCCTTCTCGCTTGCCTTCAGTTACTCATTATTGTCAGATTTAATTTCGTTTTTTGATATGCTTCTATACCTCAAATCAAATGTCAGATGTAGAAAATATTCCAGAATTCTCATTCTATCATGCAAAGGAGATATTCCGTATTTTAAAACATCTTCATTGACATTTCTCATTTTGGATATATTTGAAAATTCTCTCTCTTTTTGCAACTTATAGAACAATTTCAACTAGAGGAGTTTCCTGTTATGGCGTTGCTGTCTTTCATATCAATCATTATAAGTTTCATATCAAGCGATATGTTAAATACATATTCCGATATTTCAGTCGAAATAGGATCCAAGCTTCTAATCTCTACTTCAATGCAATCTATTAATTTTTGTGTTGTATTTGATGATTCTTTTGTGTACTCAAAGGAAATTGATTTGCAATAGCATTTTGATCCAGGTGTTGAATTTATACAAACCTCTTCAAAACTAGTTGATGAGGTATTTATTGAAATATGGTTAATGAAAGTCTCAGGTCTAACATTAATAATTAACTGGCGAATAACTTTGCCTAAGCCATTACGTTACCTACTGAGCTGACTATATGATTTTGACCGATAATTTTAACACGTGGAAAGGTAAAAAAGACACATTAAACATCATTTGTAGGTAATAGTGTTTTATTTTCAAAAATGTGTAATAATATTTATAATAAGAAAAATCCTTGAAGACTTTTTGCGAAAAGATGCGAAAGAGGTAATGAGTTTAAAAATATTTAGTGTTTATTAAATATTTGTAAACTTGAAAATTTAAGTAAGTCACGAAAACAAGTAAAAAATAACTTATAAAACTAATAAAAAATAATACAACAAAATTTATAAAAACAGGCAGTTAAGTATTTCTCGTACTTAAAATAATCTAATTCAAAGGTGTAATAAATTGCACATTTTAAGTCTACAGACCATTCGGACGAGTTTCATCATACCAATTTTTATAGCATGCACTATTTCCGCAATTTTCAAATCCAGATTTTCTTCTTTTAATAAGCTAATGCACCATTATATACGTTGGTTCTAAGAACTTTTAGTCTTATCGCTATGGAGTTTGTTGGATTATTTCCCATTCATATCAAAATTTTGATCTGTTTTATTAGATGGTAATCAATAAGAAATGCAAAACAATAGGTACAACATTTCTTAAGTTATATATCCCACTTTAATCCAATATACTTTTACTATATTACCACAATACAATAATTTTTACGTTAAGAAGAGATCTGTAAAAGCATTATGTTTTTGGGACAAAACCTATTTCCAGTTGAAATATAAGCAAAAATATGCCACAATACCCCACCTTCCCGTACCTAATTTCAAAGTTGAAGATACATTCGACACATATTTGATCAGAATCGTTTTTCATCGGCCAAAACTCTGTAACTTTCGATAGAGATGTTTTAGATTTTTTTATTGAAAAATTTAAGGCTAAAATTCAACTTTTAATTTTTTTATAGCATTTAGTATGAAAATGTGTTTTTTTTTTTTGTTTTTTTAATCAGCTTTACTTATAAAAAAAAAGTTATAAGCAGATAAAAAAAAACATTTTAATAATAACCCAGGATAATTTTATAAATAGGCTCCCAATTCTAGAACAGGTTCCACTAGAATCGGTTGTTTTTGGACAAAAAAATGACGTTTTTTTTAATGTTTATTTTTTTTTACTTAAATAAGATTAAGAATAAAAATTTGTATGTTTTATAATAACTAAAAGTTTTTTTTTGAATACAAGTATTTATTTCATTTTTTACTTAAATATCAATAAAAGAAAATTAATGTAATTATTATTGATTCGGTTGGAACTTAGCCAGCAAATATTCCATATTTATTTCTATATTCTTTGTGTCCTCTAGCAGCCCTTTTGCTTTTTCATCTAAATCCCTACGTTCTACTTTCCATTGACTTCGAATGCTAGAGATGAGCAGATCTGTAGTTGCCAGTAATATATTAAATAGATCTTCATTTGTAGAATTTCGTGATATGTTTCTGGTATTGTTCTCTCTATAAAATCTATAATCCTTATTCCTTATTTCCTGGTCTTCCTAAGACAGATCTCTAAGTGGTACTAAATGATGCTTAATGACATCTTCTCCATGATGAAGCATTTTGTGAACTGTTGCAGACATATTTCTCCATGTACATATATTTGGTTGTATATATTCGTGCAGTTTCTTTCGCATAATTATCAAATTTTCTAACATCAATTTATTCATTGCACACAAGTACATCGATAATTGTTTTAGATCTTGAAATAAGATTTATATCACCACCTATTACATCACATGCTCTTTCGTGATCTGAAAAGAACTTTCTTGCCGTGTTCCCATCTTTCGTATTGCTTAATCCTAATATTAGTTGATCTCTGATCAACCCATATTTAAGAAATTCTTCCTGAACATGTTTCTTTTTTTAGACTTCTTAACCCCTTATTGGTGTCGTTACTTCTTATTAATCATGTAGGTTTAAAATCCAAATCATAACTGATTTGTAATGGAGATAATCCAAATTCATATGCATCAGTGTTATCTAATGATTTTTCCGGGACTTGGTTTAAGTGGCTTGATGTGGTTTGACATCTGAATGAAGCCTTTGTGTCAGTCAAAACATGGCATACTTTTCCATCTATTATCGTTAGCACTAATTGGTAGCTTACTTCATTTGTCTGGCCGTCAATCTCTAATTCGAATGGCTGTAATTATATAATATTCTTGAGATACCTATCCCAATTTATAAGGCTTGGTGTATTTATATTTCATGCATGTGAACAGGTAAAATAGAAATAGAAAAAATGTTGGAAATAATTTCATTCAAATGGGGTTAAAGAAAACACTTTCGTCTTTCTTCTGGTAGTAAAATTTGTTTAACCCCTTTTGACACACAAAATTTATATTTCACTAAAATTTAAATTAGATTGAGAAAACATTTAAGAACATAGCAGGAATAAACGATACAGTGACACATCACACCATTTCATAAATACTATTATCCTACCGAAATAAAAAAATGCTGCTAATTATCGATAATATTTTGCGAGTAATGATAATTTACTTCTAATAAAATTTACAAAAAATCCAATTTAGTTTATAAATTAACATTAAATATTTGTCTTTAACAGCATGTCATGCCCATAATTATCAATATTTTATTTAATTTTTTGGCCACCTTAGTTTCAATATGTTTACTATTGAATGGCATTAAAACTTTGGAAAACGGTGTTAACAAAAAATTGTACTTTTGGCCAATGAAGTTTATTTCCGAGCCACATCCTAAAACCTCAAATTGAAGTGTTTACTAAAGTGCACAGCCTAAAAGAATTTAAAATTTTAATAATTTTATTTCTTTTTCTACAAAAATATAACAAAACTGGAAATATATTTATATTAATAATTAATTACATTAATTTAAAATTAGGAACGATTTATAATTGTTTTTAAAGTATTCAAAATTTGATTAAATATTGTCGCATTAAATGCAGTTTCGGAAGACTGAAGATAAGGTAATGCTGAAGGCTGTGACACAAGTTCTGGTGAAACATTTGCCTTAAAAGTAGAAGGTAACAACTGGGCTTGCTGCTGCTGAGCATTTATAAGCTGTTGATAAACATGAGATAATGGTACGGGGAATGGATGTTGATTATTAATTTCAGGAACTATTTTTTGATTTTCTTTAGGTTGAGGATTTTGTTCGTATTCTACTTTATTATGAGTTATAGGCAACAAATTTGGCATTTGAGAATTCATGTTATTAAAAGGAGCTAAATGTGATATAAATGGCTCAGGTTGTGGGAGAGGAAACATTTGTTTCGAAGCATGAATTTGTGGTAGAATATGGTTAAAGTTTTGCGCAGCAAAAGGATGTAATGGCAAATTAGACTGAGTACTTCCCAAAATTAAAGGATTATTACGAAGCTCTTTTTCGCTTTGCTTAGCAGGAATATTGTTACCATATTCCATTACAGAAGGTACAGGCATTAATTTTGATTTTTCGGCTAGAAACTGATTGCTCATAGCAGCTAAAGATAAAAATTGCATGGGATTAAAAGGAAGATTTGCTGCAGGTATTGATTCCATTGGAGTAAACGAGTTAGTTTGATTTACTAAAGGTAACAAAGGATTTGCTGCTAATTTTGCTGGATTTGGCATATTTGTGGGATGATTTAAAAATGGATTACTTTTGGATATTAAAGGAAATATAGGATGATTGGGAGTAGTATAAATAAAGTTATAGGTGGGAGCATCATAAACAGGTGCCTTATAAACAACACCATTATAAACTTCCCCCTTTTTGTTATTTGTAGAATTATACTTTGAAGGATGTTGCTCACGTTTTGTATAATTTAATTGACTTTCTGTTTTCTCGTATGCAGGATAGGATGTAGTTGTTTCACTATCCAAAATAGTTAAAACTTGTTTGACTAATGTTTCATCATCCTCTTCTTTGGCATCACTTTTGGATAATAAGGTCTCAAAGGCCTGTAAAACATTTTCAGAATTATTTGCAATATTTGATTGAGTTTGGTTAGAACAATGGGGTATTGCATGATTATCTTTTGGGTCTAGATTGTCTTGATAGTTGTTTGCTGAATCATATGAATCCATTTCATTGTTAGAAGATAGATCATTGGAATTATTATTGTATTGTGAAAGCTTAGGTTGATTTTTTCTAGAATTTATTAAATCATAAGCATCTTCACTATATACTCCAAATCTTGGTTCATTTTTATATGGACTTACCGCCTCAATATTATGTGTTACTTGCTGGCTGCTTGGTTCATAGATTGGGGCTTGCTTTTTATTTTCTTCATAGCTTATGTTTGCTTCCAAACTTTCATCTTTGGTTGGAGAACTTTCTAGCAAATTTTCATAATTTTCTTTGTTGTCTTGGGAATTTTCTTTATTTTCTTCGCTGTATATAAAATTAATTTCATGCTGTTGTTGACTATTGAACTTTCTGTCATTATTGCTGTCTTGCTCCTGACTTCCAAATGATTTCCAAATTTCTTCTTGATTCAATTTTATTAACTTCTTTCCTTCTTTTGGCTGTATAGTTTTTTTATTTAGCGTACTTAATTCATTGTCTTTCATTTCCTCATTTGTTTGAACATTTTGTTTAAGGTCTTCCAAATAAAGTTTACTGGAGACTTCTTTCTGATTATTTTGTACTCTCCCTTGGAAGCTTTTTTTGTTGGAAAGTATCAAACTTTGATTTAATTTTCTTTTTTTTATATGTTCCAAATTTTTATTGAAATTTGAATTAGTTTCCTGCTTTCCTTTATATTCTTTTTTGCCATCCCTTTCGCCATTGCTATAATATTGTTCCTCTGGTGTTTTTTCGCTATTATTAATTTCCTTTGAGTATCCTTCAGAGGTCATTGTTGTATAAGTAGAATTAGTGTTATTATGTTTATGGGAATAGCTATCATCAATTTTATCAGGGTGTGAAGTACCTTCAACCTTGTCTTCTTCTTCTTCCTCACTTTTTTCTTGCCCATCCTCTTCTTCCTCCTCTTCATCCTCCCAACTATAACTTTCATCATCTATGTTTTCATCGGAATCTTCATAACTTTCAGAGCCACAATGACTAACATTTTCTTTGTAATATCCTTTAGAACTATTATCCATTTCTTCACTATTTGCTTCTGAGCTATAACTAAATGTATCCTGCGGTGCAGCTGAAACAGTTGTGGAACTTGTTGGGTTATACTTTGGATACTTAATAGTTGTTGTTTTTGGAGTAGTTTTAGTTGTCGTTGTAGTCTTGGGTGTAGTGAAGTAATTTGGTTTAGATGACGTTTTAAATGTACTTGTTGTGTACTTGGGTTTGCTTGTGGTTTTCGATGTAGTTAGGTATTTCGGCTTAGCTGTTGTTCTAGTTGTAGTTGTGGTTGTGGTTGTTTTTTGCGAATCACAGTTAGCAATATGAAGCAAAGACCAATCTAAAGAATAAAAGAAGAAATGGAAGTTAATTAAAGTTTTGTAAAGAAATTTTGGATTGAATTTAAAAGACCAATTTTTCTAAGCTGAATTTCAAAGATATTTTTTTTGTATTCGAAACCTCCTTGTAATTATTTAAAAAAATAAAAATGTTGTGAAATCTATCGCATTTTAAAAGATTTTCTATTTATTTCAAACATTTGCAAAGGATTTGTTTTATATGGAAACCCATTTAAATGATTACTTACCTTTTCCTGTTTTCTTTATTTCTTCCTGCAGTTCCAATAAATCATTAAAAATTTTATTTATTTTACCATTTGTGGCACAAATAGGATGTAAGTCAATAAGACAAGGTCCTCTGTTAATAAATTCCCAATCTAAAATATTAAAAAAGTATAATTTTTAAGTTAATTTGCTTTCAAAATATTCAACATTTTTGCTTAGTTTTATGAGCAAAATCTTATGTTTTTTGCACTAAATTCCATTACCTATATCTGTTTCACATATACTTCTCTGAAATTCACAATGGTTAGGAAATTCCCTCAATTCCCCATTAAATCTAACGCAAACAGGATTAAATTCCTTAGTGCAAAACTGGGGGCAAAGTGTTTTTAATTGGGTGATCGAAGAGCAAGGGCCTTCATTAACTAATTTCCAATCTATTAATAGAAATAAAATAGATATAAGCAAAGTAAATAAAGTTTTAAAATATTAGCTTAAATCTACCAGTATTAGTTTGACATATGGTTCTTTGTAAATCACATTTGTTACCAAATTCTTTTAACGCTCCTTCAAATTTAGCACATACAGGTCTATATTCCTCAGTACAAAATTGCGGACAAGATGAAGGAGACGACGAAGTACATTTGCCCAAATTAACAATTTTCCAAGCTATAAACAATAAAGAATTATTTTTATTTCCAAATAAAAAAAAAGAGTCAAAGAAATTATTAAGAATTATAATATTATAAAAGTTTACATAGACTTCACCAAATACAAAAAGTGACCTTGAAACTCTTTATGAGAGACTTTAAAAGTCAAAGCCAAATAATATTTTTAATCAAGCTATGCTAAAATTCTTTAAATATTTCAAACTTACCTTCATTAGTTTCACAGTTCGTTCTCAGAAATTCACATTTATTTGGGAATTCCCTTAATTCAGTTTCAAACTGAGCACATACTGGATTATATTCTCGGGTACAAAATTTTGGACAGTAGGCTACAGGTGCTTGAAAACTGCGTGTGGTAAAGGGACAAGTACCAAAATGTACAATTTCCCATTCTATAAAGTGAAAAGGAAAAAAATTATTTCCAATATTAGTTATCTGCTTGATTCAAAATAAATTTACTTTTCTCGGATTCACAATTAATTCTTTGGAATTCACATTTGTTCGGAAATTCTCTTAACTCATCTTCCAACTGAGCACATAATGGAATATATTCCCGAGTACAAAATTTTGGGCAATCGTCTCCAGAAACTTGAAAAGCGCGAGCGTACGAATGACAAGTACCCAAATTAACAATTTCCCATTCTGAAAAGAGTATAAATTAATACAATTCCTATTTGCTTTGTTCAAATTACACATACTTTTATCTGATTCACAATTCGTTGTTAAAAATACACATTTGTTCGGAAATTCTCTTAATTCACTTTCAAACTGAGCACATACAGGATTATATTCTAGCGTACAAAATTTGGGACATTCAGGAGCTTGCAAAGTGTATGAGTTCGAGGGACATGTGCCCAAATTAACAATTTCCCATTCTTTTAGAAAAAAGGGTAAGAATTCTTAATAAAATGTATACAATATTTTAAAGATAAAACTTACTTTTCTTGGATAAACAATTTTTTTTCTGAAATTCACATTTATTAGGGAATTCTCTTAACTCATCTTCCAACCGGGCACACACTGGAATATATTCTCGTGTACAAGATTTGGGACATACTGTTTCCAAAGGGCATTTACCAATTTTAACAATTTCCCAATCTAAATAAAAAATTAAAAGATTTTATTAATATGTACACAAATATTTTATTATATGTTCTCTACCTTTATGTGTTTCACAGTTTAATCTTAGTAATTCACATTTATTTGGAAACTCTCTCACTTCGTTATCAAATTTAGCGCAGACTGGACTATATTCTCGTGTACAAAATTCGGGACATATTGCCTGTTTGGACAATAACGTTGGAGAGCTTAAAGGACAACTGCCCATTTTTACGAATTCCCATTCTATTCAGGAATTAAGAAAAAATTACTAACGAATTTCAGTTAATTAGTTAAAAGAACTCACTTTTATCTGAATCACAATTTGTTTTTTGTAATACACAGTTATTCGAAAATTCCTGAAATTCATTGCCAGATTTAGCACATACTGGATTATATTCACGGGTACAATATTTAGGACAAGGTTCTGAAATGCGAAGCAAATTTGGAGGATTGGAAGTACAAGGACCCAATTTAACAACTTCCCATTCTAAAATAAAGTGAAGAATTTAATAAATTTTAGAACCCTTTTCCAACGTCCAACTAACTTGTATTAGTTTCACATATCGCTCTCAATAATTCACAATTGTTGGGAAATTCTCTTTGTTTCTCATTAAATTCAGCACACACAGGGCTATATTCATTAGTACAAAACAGAGGACATTCAGAATCTGCAACTACACTGTCTGTGAAGCAGGAACCTTCTTTAACAATTTGCCATTCTAAATACAAACAAAAATTTTTAATAATTTCATCACTAAAAATAAATATTCCAAAATAATACTTACTTTGGTTTGTCTCACATATAGTCCTTTGCAAATCGCAATTATTTGAAAATACTCTCAAGTTATTATTAAATTTGGCACATAAGGGTTTAAATACCAAAGGGCAAACTTGAGGACATTTTGGTTTTTTAATAATCTTATCCGAGATACATTTACCTTGGAGAACAATTTCCCAATCTAATAAAAAAAATGATCACTTAAGCATTATGTCCTTTTGTTATAATTTTTATTAAACTTACTCTCTTTTGTTTCACAGATGGTTCTCTCTAAGGTGCAATGATTAGGAAATTCTCTTAATTCATTATTAAATTTGGCACAAATAGGACGATATTCCAAAGTACAAATTTGGGGACATTTTGATTTCTTAAAAGACTGCTGAGAGTTACAAGAACCTTGGTGAACCACTTCCCAATCTAAAAAAAGTAAAAAGTTTTATTACTCCCTCTTTTTTTTTTTTTTTTTTTTTTTTTTTTTGTTATAACTTGATAAACAACTTACTCTCATTAGTTTCACAGATTGTTCTCTGCAAAGCACAATTATTGGAAAATTCTCTTATTTCGTTATTAAATTTAGCACAAACGGGTCTGTATTCCAGAGTACAAAATTCAGGGCACTTTGAGTTTACAGGCGAGGTAAATGCCTCAATATTTAGAGAGCAGCGTCCATTGTTAACAATTTGCCATTCTTTAAAAAAGTAATTAATATTAATTTAAATTTTTAGTTAAATGCCTGAAATCATACCTTCCTCCGTTTCACATATGATACTCTCTAATAAACATTTGTTGGCAAATTCTCTTAATTTATTTTGAAATTTAGCACAAATAGGTCTATATTCCAAAGTACAAACTTGAGGACATTTGGGATTTCGAGATAGAGCGAAAACTTTATTCTCAAAATTGTTTTGTAAGCTAGAACAAGGACCATTTTCTGTAATTTGCCATTCTAAAGAAAAAAATATTAATTTGTTTTAAATAATAAATAGCATGAAATAAAAAAGAAATACTTACCTTGCTGGGTATTACATTTGACAGTTTCTAATTCACACTTATTGGCAAATTCTCTTAAATCATTTCCAAACCTAGCACATAAGGGATTATATTCCAAAGTGCAAAACTTGGGACAATTGTTTTTTTGTGTAGTCAACTCTAAAGCTTTATTTGCATTAGATTTTTCACAAGGACCATATCTCATAATATCCCATTCTAAAAAAATAAATGTTTAGATTTCATTTTAATAGAACTAAACAATTTTAAAACTTACTTTGTTTAGTTTGACATATGGTAGTTTTCAATTCACATTCATTCGAAAATTCCTTTTCCAAAGTCATAAATCTAGCACAAATCGGTTTGTATTCCAAAGTACACAAATTGGGACATTCAGAATTCTGTGTTTGCAAATTAAGTGGGCTTACGGCTTTATTTTCGATAATGTCAGCACAATTACCAGGCTGCACTATTTGCCAGTCTGGAAAGCAATTTAAATTTATTAGGGTTTAAAAATATTTAATTAGATTTTTTACCTTTTTGCGTATTACATATTCTGCGCTGAACCTCATAAGGATTTTGAAAACTTTCCTTTTGTCTTGTTAGTTGTTCAACAGCACATACAGGATTATAAACCGGCACACAGGGAGGACATTGTTTATTGCATAAATTTGGGGAACATTCAAAGAATTCTAAAGATGAAAAAGTGCTTCAATTATTAGAATCTGACACTGTCATCGAATGAAGAAAAAATTATAGCAATTCTTGTGGCAAAAAACTTGTGATCAGTGTGGTTTTCAAGGTATAAAGTTATCGGGTGAAAAAATAGGTTTGTTGTTGAAAATCAGATTTTTTTCTCAATTGATTTCATAATGATAAACCTATTTTTAATATTTTTGGGCGCAATCTAGGATTTTTAATGAAAATTAGTCTTTTGGTTCAGTTTTTGCTTTTTAACAAAAAAAATCGGTTTTTCACGAAAATCGATTTCTTGATAAAAAAAAAGTGGACTTTTGGAGAAAAAGTCGGTTCTAAGGTGAACAATAGGTTTCTTAAAATGATAAAAATTTATTATTCGAATAAAAAATATTTTTTGGTGAAAAAATCGATTTAATGATGAAAATATTTTTTATTAAAAAACCGGTTTTTTCGGCAAAAATTTGATTTTTTGGTGAAGACCTTTTATTCATACATACAAATATATTTTCTCGATTTCTAATGAAAATCGTTTTTTTTTTCATGTAAAAATAAAAGATACATTTATTGAAAATTGTCCATAAAAAGAAAATTTATCAAAATTTTTCTATACAAACAATTTTAAAGCAAAAGATTTAAAAGAAAATAATAAAAATTTCTTGTACAACTAAAATTTATCAAAATTTTTTATAAAAGAAATTAAGAATTTCCTATCAAAATAAAATTTATCGAAAATATTCTATTAGAAGAAAATTTATAAAAATTTCCTATGTATGAAAATAATTATAGAATTATAAAATTAAAATTTTTCGAAAATTTCCTATAAAAAGAAATTTTTTCGAAAATTTCTTATAAAAAGAATTTTTTTCGAAAATTTCCTATAAAAAGAATTTTTTCGAAAATTTCCTACAAAAGGAAATTTTTTCGAAAATTTCCCATAAAAAGAAATTTTTTCGAAAGTTTCCTATAAAATGAAATTTTTTCGAAAATTTCCCATAAAAAGAAATTTTTTTCCTATAAAAAGAAATTTTATTGAAAATTTTCTATCAGGAAATTTTGCCGAAAATTTCCTATAAGAAATTTTGCCAAAAATTTCCCATAAAAAGAAATTTTGCCGAAAATTTTCTATAAAAAGAAATTTGATCGAAATTTCCTATACAAATTTATAGTTTTTTGTTGAATTTTTTAGATTTTTTTTTCGGTTTAAGTTCATTGCATAATTGTAGAAGAATACATTGGTAAAAGGATTATCTTATCGGACACTCGGCAGAATAGAATCCATTTTCTAGCCAGCCATAATCGTCATTAGCATTCTTCGACGTCCCACCGTGGTGTTCTGCTCTTTGTAAACATCATCTATTTAACTTACAACTTTTCGGGAAATGGAATCTGTAACTTATTTTCCCTATATGTTATTAAGTAATACGAATGGTTTAAAGTTGTAAGTTAAATAAATGATGTTTACTGAGAACACGACGGTGGGACGCAGAAGAAAATGCATAACTAGAAAATACATTCCATTCTGCCTAGAGTCCAATAAAAAATCGAAATCTTTTTATAAAAAAGAAGTTGAAATCTTTATATAAAAAAGAAAATTTTTCAAAAATTCCTACAGAATTAAATTTTAAATATTATATAAAAAGCAAATACATCGAAAATATTTTCTAAAAACAAACTTTATCGAAAGTAAAACTTTAAATACATAATTTCACAAATGTATATAAAATATATATTTCTACTTACCCTGTTGTCCCTGCAATAATAGCTCAAAATTTCTTACTCCCAAAAGACATTTATTTTCAAAATGCACAAATTCTTCACCATTTGTAGCGCACAATGGCTCTTTTATTTTAGGACATTCTCCTTGACCCATTTCATTATATTCAATCACTTTAACTTCATTTGAATTTTGGCCACCAAATTTCTTAAGATTAAAAGCAAAAACCCTTAAGTCAAGGGCTAAAAGTAATAAAATTAGAAAATTCATAATTTTTGTAAATGGTATTAAAAACTCTTAACCTAGTACTAATGTTTACAAAGTTTAACAATAGTAATTTATAGTAATTTGGCCAAATAATTATGTAAAGTAACAATCTCGAGCTAAAGAATATAATCAAAATGAACGTGTTTAATTATTTTTTAGAGTCAAAGAAAAAGGGCTTATCCTGAATGAGTTTTTTAACTCAGAAGACGTGCTGTGCTGAAAAAATATAATTATTAAAAAACATAGTTCGGCATATTAAAAATTGTAAAACCAAAGCAGGTAACGTTAAGACAAATTGATAATGCTGTAACACTGTTTAGAATCCTAAGCACACAGGTGAATGAATTAATGTAAACAAATTTTAAAAATATTTGTCCGGAAGATTGTAAGACACGTAGTATGCAGTCAGCCTAACTCAAAGTGTTAAATTGATAAATTATCATTTTCATTTTCTAGACAAAAATTCTGGTTTTAGAAGCACAATTCTTTGTACTCTTTTTCCATTTCTCTTTTAAAAGAGATTTACATTTGAAACCAACGGGAGAGATGGTACCTTTAAACAAACAGTAAGTTGATATGTTTTTAAGCTATAAACTATAAACCTTAAGAGAGTTAGCCAAGATCTTAGCAAATATCAATGGCAGGTGTTTTAAACAGAAAAAAGAGATTTTTTTCTAGCTAAAACAAGAGAAGGAAAACAAAACAAACCACCAAACAAAAAACCAAGATCATTAAAAATAGCGGCTTAAAGAAACTACAACCAGTTGAGCCATAGCTATGTAGATACAATGCAATCAGTTTAAATGTTTAGGCCGTTTAACACAGATGTGTTGTTAACAAAATAACGGAACGAAAAATAAAAAAATACTCGATGTATTTAAAATATTTGTAAAAATTAAGCTAACGTATTTTACAACTACGTTAAGCTAAGTTTAAAAAAAAATACTTTAAAATAATACAAAAAAGAAAATAAGAAACAAATTCATTAAATTTAAAGAAAATTCCAAATGTTCTAAAAAGTGTTTTGCATCAAAGTGTTAACCAATTTAAAAAATTAACGAAAAATCTAAAAAGGTATTAAAAGTGAATTTAAGCTATCTTGAAAAATATATGTATATAAAATCTAAGAATTTTAACTTAAATAAAAGAAAAAATTGCAAAGATAAAACTCAAACAATAGAAGTTAAATGAAATGCATAAATTATCATTAATTTAATTGTTGCTACTAAAATCAAACTAGAAGTTACTGTAATAAATAAAAGTTTAAAGTGTTTACAAAAACTGTTAATCACATTTAATTGGTTTGTAATAAAGTTAAACAAACTATTTAGACACAATTTTAGTGTTGTATTTATAACTAGATACTTTTGTATCTAATAAATACTTAAACAAGTTAGAATGCTATATTCGTCTTGGACGAATCTATATATCCACTATCTGCAATTTTTGTTTCACCATAGCTTAAAATGTTTCAAGTACTTGACCTTTAACTTTTTTTGTTTATGAACCGATTTTACCCATTTTCACTACCAAACAAGTCTCATATAAGAGAAATATTTAAGCAAAATTTCATCCCCTAGCTGCTCTGTCCCAATCCTTAACCTTTTTTCAACAGCCGGACAGACGGACGGACATTGTTAGAGTAACTCAGAATCTTACGAATACCATATTTTATGAGGTCTTAGACGACTTTTTCGACATGTTACACACGGAATGACAAACCCAATATAGCCCCCATCTTTCTGGATGGTAGGTATAAAAAGAAGGTCAGATTTAAATTGATTTTGGTTATAAAGACAAACAAACTTTAAATTTATAAAAAAGTTGTTAAATAACAAAACAAATTTATATATTTTGTTAAGCTGCTAACGTGGGAAATTTTATTATAATAAAGGAGTTTTAGTATCATATAAAATAAACACATTTAAATCAGAAATATAAACTTCACCAATATTAAACAAAAGAAAACACTATATCTTCAATTTTTATATTTGCAAAACAAGTTTATATCCATAGGTTACATAACTCAGCACATAATTTATCTGTAGAAAATGTATGTCATTTATGCGTGTACTAAACTTATGTCACAGAAACAATTCTTGACATTATAAAGTATAATTAGCATATCGAACGTTATTTAAATTTTAGATATAAGATACAAAGCATCTAAAACTTCATAATCTGAATAATAAACGTATATAAAATAATTACTTCAAAAAAAACTTTATGATTGTTTGGATCTCAATAATACTATTATAAGTACCTAAATGTTCTAAATGTTTTACTGTGTGAAAAGATTCTTATTTCAGATATTTTTTTCTAGAAAATACTTTCACGTCCTTAGGCCCCTTCGAAATCTTTAAGATAGTTTTAATTTGCTATTCTACATACAAATACTTTTGTCAATAAATATATATACTTATCTGGTAGATATTTTAGTAAAAATAACACAAATGTAGACATTTCTAGCCAAAAATAATTCTATTTTTTATTCTTATTTATAAAAAGATAAATTTGTATTTACATTTTTATGTTTTACTATATCAAAAATCAAAAAATCTCAAGGATACATTCAAATAAGTTGATAAACGTAGATAGAAAGATATAGTTTTTAGACACATACAACAATATTTGAATCGATAAGATCACATTAGTGTCCAAATAACTCTTCAGAATCAGCAAGTTTCTTCAGTAATTAAAAAATGCTACAGTTTTGAAAAGATACTACTGAAGTATCTAAAGGATGCCTTAGCATCTGAAACGTATTTTAATGCGCAAAAAACTTTTAATTTGTATCTGGTAAAATTCATATATATATATATATATATATATATATATATATATATATTAAATAATATCTGAAAGATATGTTAAAATTACTTTACTTTAGTATCTAAAAGACTTTTTGATACTTAAAAATATAGTTTTGTATCTGATACTAAAAATATGCTTTTTGTATCTAGAAGATTTGATCTTTTTTTCTTTTTATCTAGATAATTTGAAAAAAGTTCGGTTATATTTTAAAGATAAATTTGTATTTATAAATATATTTTCCTTTAGTATCTGAAAAATATTTTAGTATCCGAAAAATATATTTACTTTTCATCCGAATGATTTAATTTCAGGAAAAAATATATTAAATAATATCTGAAAGATATTTTAAAATTACTTTAGTATCTAAAAGACTTTTTGATACTTAAAAATATAGTTTTGTATCTGATACCAAAAATATGCTTTTTGTATCTACAAGATTTGTTTTTTTTTTTTTTTTTTTGTATCTATATGATTTGGAAAAAATCGGTTATATTTTAAAGATAAATTTGTATTTATAAATATATTTTCCTTTAGTATCTGAAAAATATTTTAGTATCCTAAAAACATTTTTACTTTTCATCCGAATGATTCAATTTCAGATGTATCCACAAAATATATTAAATAATACCTGAGAGATATGTTAAAATTACTTTAGTACCTAAAAAACTTTTTGATACTTATTTTTATTTTTAGTTTTGTATCTGATACCAAAAATATGCTTTTTGTATCTGGAAGATTTTAAAAATTCGATTGTATTTTAAAGATATATTTGTAAAAACGATATTTTTCTTTAGTATCTGTAGGATTCCTTAGTATATAAAAGTTTTACTTATATTAATCATCAAAGATTTATACAATTAAGAAGTATCTTAATATTAATACCTGCTTTATTATTTACTTATTTTATTTCATTTTTTATTTATTTATATGAAAGATTTTAAGAATGCAGCTGAAAGATAAGTTTGGTTCTACAAAATGCCTATATATAAAAGATAAATGTTTATATCTTAAAAATAATTAATAATGTGTATTTGAAAGATAGCTTTGTAGATAAGGACAAAACTTGCTACTAAAACCAACCTTTAAATATAAAAAATACTATGTTGTAAATAAAATAAATATGTATCTACAAGATACATGGGTATATAAGTATAAATATATACTTATATACGTACATACATACATACATATATACATACATACATACATACATACATACATACATACATATATACATACGAACATACATACATATTAACTTATTAAATTTTTTCTTCAAAACATCATAATAAATATAAATGAGAGCAGTTTCAGTTTATTTCCGAGTAAGTTTTTGAGAAAATAAATTTTATTTAATTATGAATTAGTTAACAACATTTATTTACTTATTTTAATTTAAAATCATTTAAATTCTTTTTTAGTAGCACACATTTCCCTATTTTATGTTCTCTTAATTCATATAATATAGATTTCTAAACCATTATTTTTTATTATACATATATCCTTCCTTATTAGTCATTTTTTCACCTAAATATTATCTTAAAATAAATTAAAACTGATTAAAGAACTTTTCTAACTTTAAGCCAACAAATCTCAATTTTATGCATAACATATTCATTTTCTAAAAAAAAGCAAACATCCCACTTCCATATAACATATTCATATATAATTTAAATTCAAACATATGAAAACATATCCATATGAAAATGTTTTATATTTTTTTGTAATAACAAACAACTTTTTCCTAACAAAAGTAAATCTTCTTGCCGTATAACGGTTCGATCAATTTAAACTATAATAAAAACTATATGTTTTTGGTTTTGTTGCTTTTGTATAAACTACCATTAGTTGTTATTGTTTCTGCCCCCTTAACAAAAGAAAACAAGAATCAAACCCAATAATCATCATGCATAAACTTTAGCTTAAAGTAAATATAATAAAAAAAGAACTATATATTTATATGGAAAATAAACGAAACGAAAAAGAAAAATATGTATTCAAGCCATAACATTAACCCATTGTGGGACGCGCGGTATTCGTGTATGGTAAGAGAGTTATATCAAAACACCTGTTATGGTATCAAACTTAATAAAATTTCTAAGCTTGTAATTGGAAGTAATGAATTCGGAAAAAGATATTTTAATAAAAATTATATCATGAGTGATCTAATGTCAAAATATGTTGAGGATGTAAACTTTTTTAAATTGCAATGTTTGAAAAATTATCTTGACAACTTTTTATTATGGCTAAAAAATATCATAGGGTTTATATAGTCCCCGATCAACTTTAATCGTTGGTCTATGATATAAATAGGAATTAACTGTAGTTCTTTATTTCTTTTAGAGTTCAAAATTAGCTTTAATTTTAGCTCATTTTTTAGTACCAAATTAACTTTAATTGTAAGTCATTTTATAGTTTCAAATTAGTTTAATTTGTAGGTCTATATTTATTCTAAATTAGCTTTAATTGCAGCTCTATTTATAGTCTCAAATTAGCTTTAATTGTAGTTCATTTTATTGTTCCAAATTTGCTTTAATTGTAGGTCGTTTTATAGTTACAAATTAACCTTAATATTAGGTACATTTATAGAGCTACAAAATAGCTTGAATTGTATGTGTTTATTTAGTCCTAAATTAGCTTTTATTTTAAGCCCTACTATAGTCCCAAATTAGCTATAGTTCTAGATCCATTTATATTTTCAAATTAGCTTTAATTTTATGCCAACTTGAAGTTAAAAATTTGCTTTAATCGTAGGGGTTTAGAGGCTCCCAAATTAGCTTTAGTTTTAGGTTTTGATATAGTTCCAAACTAAATTTAATATTATGTGATAAAAAAGCCCAAAATTAGCTTTAATTGTGGGGTTTATATAATTCCAAATTAGCTTTAATTGTATATTTTTTTTTAGTTCCTAATTAGCATTCATCACAGGTCTTTTCATAGTCTTAAAGTAGTTTTAAATTTGTTTTTTAAAGTCCAAAATTAGCTTTATTTGTTGATTTTTTATAATTCCAAATTAGCTTCAATTGTTATTCGTTTTTTTAATTCTAAATCAGTTTCAATCTTAAGTCATGTACTCCCAAATTAGATTTAATTGTAGGCCTTTCTGTAATTCTAAATTAGTTTCTTTCTCAAAACTAGGTCTTTACATAGTCTTAAATTAGGTTTAAATATATATCTTTATATTGTTCTAAATAATCTGCAATCTATGTCTATACATACGTTACCAAATTGGCTTCAATCATGGGTTTTTATATAGTCCCAAAATAGCTTGTTTCAAAAAGTTCTTAAGTATTTTCGGGAATTCGAATAATTTCAAACACTTAAGAGATTAATTTCTTTTTTTTTTATATATATAACGTCTATCAGAAAAAGATCATTCTCCAATCATATATTTACACAAATTCAAGAATGTATGTTAAATTGTGTAGATATGTGTTGTTATTATTTTTCTCAATATATATATTTTTTTCTAGTTTGAAATACAATACAAAATAACATAAAAGTACATAGAATACAATACATCATCATTATTATCGATTACGCGATGTTGTAACCATCAGCTATTTGAACTCTATAATGCAAACTATGAAATTCAACCAGCCATAGATAGTTAGATATAAATATTTAAAACAATAACAAAAAACTATATCATACTACATATAGATGCAATAGTATCTAACATCAATGCAATCAGCATTAATGTTCTTTTATGCATCATAGAATTAAGGCAAGTTGCTGCAACAAGCTAAAATAAACAATAACAACAATAATATTGAACGAAGGAAAGGAAACAAAAAATAGTCAACCATAACGTTGAATTGGTAACGAAACGAAAACAAACTACTCCAATAAACCGGCCTGAAAAGTTTCAGCATCATCTGCTAATGGTATAACTTATGTGCGTACATATGTTAACCAAAAGCGAAAAAAACATTCATTTCTGGAAAAGCATAGCAAGGTAAAGCAAAAAAAAATAAATAAATAAAAAAATAATAAAAATGTGCTGCATGCAGTGAATGTTGTTGCTTTTTTTAACATTCTAACGGTAAAACGAGTATTATTACACTATTCTTATAGTAGTCTTCCTCTACATCATCGACCACAAAAAGATCATCTGAAACAACTTTGGTTTAGTTAGCAATATAGGAAATACATATTCGAACTGCTTCGAAATGACTTTGCTTTTCTGCTCTATGTTTCTTTGATTCTTTCAATCTTTCACTTTATTCGTTCCCTCTCTTGGTAGTTGAATACCCCCCTTTGTTAAACAACTGGCCAACACCATGCTGTTTTTCTTAAGAGTTTTTTTTTTTTTTTTTTTGTTAATGTTGAAAGAAAACAATCTTAAAGATTTTATTTTCTTTTAAATTCAACGTAGAAAAGTATTGAGAAGTAATACCAATTTTTGTGTTGAAAGACATGCGGAAAATATATTTTTTCTTTTACTTATAGTTTGTTTTTCTGTCTATGTATCTATCGTCAAAATATTGGGGAATATTATTGATATAATCATGGGGTTTGTGACATGTAAAAATAATAAGTATGTACTTAATTAAAGGAGTTGTCAGAAATATGCTATATATTCATATATTATTTAGTGTAGTACTTCATACACCATTCGAGAAGTAGGTATTAAATATTCTAACTTTCTGGTCTTCTTGTTTTAAAAATTCAAAAGGTTCCATAAAGTCCTAATTATAGGGTTATTAAATCGTCAAGGGATTTATGTTAAAAGTTTATGTTTTAACGGTTCTAAAACTAAACTCCACTTCACACGTTGATAATTTTTTCATATAAATTATTTCAGTTTTTCAAAAATGTTTATGGACAAAATGGGGTGAAGTTTTTTTCAAAATAAGGGGGAAAATTAATATGTTATATGTTATCATCAAGGCAAACAAAAATAGGGTCTTTAAAAGTATTTTAGGCGGATTAAATATGCTTTTAAAATCGGATAATATGCCCTTAATAAATAAACTTTAAATTTTCTAATTTTTCTAGTTTTTCATATATATTGTGTCTGAAAATTAAAAAAAAATTCTGTTCACATATAAAATAAAAATAATTGGGTAATTGGATTTGAAAAACTTATGGACAGTAAAAAGAAAAATAATCTAATTTCAAAATATGTAAAAAAATTCTTTTGAGTGAAAAATATGCAAAATTTCACTGTAAAATAGGCAAAATTATGATCTTAAGCATAAAATATAGAAAAAAATACAAATTTGAAATTGCTAAAGTATACTTTAAAATAGGGATTTTCCATGAAAATATGATAAAATATGCTGTTAAGACCAAAGTAGACAAAATTATGCGGTAAAAAGTTGATAGCAAAATTTTTAAATTTGTCTGAAACGGATAAATAACTAACATAACGGTTCAGTTGAAGTTATCACGTTTTGAAGAATTCACACCGAATTTTATATTTCTTTAATTGAAAAATTCAATTTCATTGGAAACACAAAAAATAGTATATATTTTGAAAAAATAATATGTTTTATATCTAAATTTTCCAAAACAATGTTGTAAGCTAAATCTATATTCGATATTTCAAATGCTTTCGAAATGTTGAGATTTCACTGTTTGCTAGTATTTGATTATTTTGCCCTAAATGCTCAAACTGGATCTAACCTATTTGTAAGACATGAGTTCGAATATAAATTTAACTTCTCTCTTAGGATCAGTAAATTGTCTGTAGGCCGACTAAAAAATAGGTTTTAAATTTAAAATTTCTAAAATTTAAAGAAAAATTTTGTCAAAAACTAACTAACTAACTTTTAACTATATATAAAAGTGTCACGACTCTGATGGTTTTCCTCCTATTAATGGAAGTTTTTTTTTATTATAAAATATTAGTCTCTGGCAGTGTTGCCAGAACATTTTTGCTTGGTTTCTATAAAGTGAATCCCTACTTTTAAAGTTTAATCCCCAATATTGTCTCCAAATTTTTTTAATATAAAATTTTAGTTTTAAGTAATTTTTTGTTCATAGAGAATCTATTGAGTATCTTCCATAAATAGAAGATAATCGTTCAAAATTTTATATAAAAAGAAATTTAAGCGAACATTATTTTCAAATAAGTTTCTTTTCAAAAAAAAAGTTAAAAAATTTTCAGTCGAAAGAAACTATTAATTTCCTACAAAAAAAAAAATAATAATAATAATAATAATAATAACAATAAATAAATAAATTCTTATGTGGAGTATTTAACGAAAAATTTCTACACATACAATTTATGGGAATTTTTCTATACAAATTAAAACTTACCAAAATTTTTCTTTAAATTGAAAATCTATTATAAAATTTTCAATAAATTTAAAAAATATTAAATTATCCGGAATTATTAAATCCCTCCCATTCGAAAATCTGTCTCCATATGTTGATATAAATTCCCTCAACTGACAAACTTAGTTTTGTAGCAAAAAAAATATTTTCTAACGAAAATATTTTTGAAAAAAATCTATTTATTATGAAAAATCGGTTTTTGTCTTGGTGAAAATGTGTTTTGTAACAAAAATTATTACTTTTTTATATCCTTCACATAAGTTTATCATTTTATACGAAAGTCTTTAAATTTATGTCCAAAATATTCGTGATAGCTATGATTACGAGTAAAAATAACTTCTGAGAATATATGTCTGTCTGCCTGTGCGTCTATATCTTAAATTTATAGTCAGGAATCTTGGTATTAAAATTTTATTTCACATACAGTAATATCCAAATATTTTTTTATTGGAAAGTTGTGAGATTAGATAATCTAGAGGAAGTGTTCTAGACTGCAAACCGTTAAGCATGAGTTCGTATCACCGCGACTTTCTATAAATTTTTTTGTTTCCTAAAAAATATAAAAATTTTCATTATTAAAAAATAAATAATTTAACAAGAATTTCTGGCACGTTTTGATGTGTTTTGTTTTGCACTTTAAGCATTTTATATAAGCAATAAAGATAGTAAATTGGTATGGGTTTGTGACTGAAAGTCCTGAGTTCGATCCTTTGCAAAACTTCGAAAAATTGTATTATAAATAAAATTTTGATATATCAAATTAAGGAATTTTCAAATATATTTTTAATTAATTAAAAATCTTACTTTGAAATATATTAAATAAAAATTACAATTCTATTCGCCAGAATCCGAACCCATACGAACACTTTAAAACTAATAGTTCTTACCCCCTAAGCAACATTCCATTTTAAAATTATTAATTCAAAAAATAATTTTACTATAATTTTTTTTGCAAAAGAAAATAATTTTTCAGTATTTTTGAATTTTAAATGTAATATTGTAAATTGATGTTTGTACCGTTCACTTATATGAGGAATACATATAATTATTTTTTAACAAAATTTCTATTGGTAAAGATCATCGATAGGCATAAAGAGAGGACATACAAATTTGAATGTGTTAGTGAATTTGGTTTGTTTACGCTCTTTGTTGCGAATGTGTTTGTTATATCTATTATATAAAAAAATGATAATATTTTCTTAGACTCTTTGTTATGTATTTTGTTTTTATTCTCAATTGGCTAGCTTCGTTAAGCTTTGTGTTGTGTATGTGAAAATGCCGAATACACTCAGCTCTGGAGTGCTATGTGCGCCGGTGTTTGGTATTGATAGTCTAGTCTACAAATCTTTAAGCCACGATACGTATTTTCATAGAATCCATTTTAATTTTATTTTAATATGGGCATATTTTTTGTGAAAAAATAAATTAGACAAGTAAATCTGAGTATATTTTATTAATGTCAATTTCATAGCACATTTGTGCTGGTTAAATTCACACGCATTTTTACTCTTTTATTTAGTCGTTGCTAAGAGTGCAAAGAGTACAAAGTGCAGTGGAAAAGAATTATGGAAAAAATTGGTTGGCAATCAATTTCTTTAATATTAATGTTTTAGGATAAAGTAGAAGGAATGTAAATTCTATTTTTTATAGCAATGTTAATAAATTTAAATATAAATAAAGCAAAAATGCATTAAAAAATATAATTTGTATAATAAAGCACCGTGTATAACTAATGTTTTTCATTTACTAAACCCAACTTTTCTTTGAGTGCATTTTTTTCACTGTCACAAATATAACTGCAAAAAATGTAGTCATTGACTTCCTAATATTAACACTTAACTTTAATTGTGTTTTAGGTTTTTAAATGCAAGTAATAAGACGGCATATCATGTTTGGTGGAATTGTGTCTTAGAGCCAAAAAGTTAAAAATTCTCAAAATTTTAAAATAACTATTCAAGTTTAAAATATCCAATTCTAAGTTATCTTTTTCGAAAAAAAAATGTTGGTAGAAAACTGAAAAGGAATTAACAATTTTACATACGTACATATATCTTTTTATTCAGCTCTTCAACACAGATGGTCTGAGCGATCTTCTTAAGTCATATGCCTAAGGAGTTAACACCAGTTTACAAGTATTAACTATATTTCCAGATTAAAGCAAAGATTCGGATTCGGAGTCGATTAACTATATTTCCAGATTAAAGCAAAAATTTTGATATATTTATGAAATATAAATTTTGTGAAGGTTAAAAAAGATTCGGACCAGCCGAATATAACACTCCCACTTGTTTTACTTACTATTTTTTTAATATAAAAACCAGTTTTTAGACAAAAAAAAATCTATTTTTTTAGTGAAAAATAGGTTTTGTGGTAAAAATAATTTTTCGTTCTTTCACTATTATCTCGGCTCATTATAAACTTTATAAATATGTAGCGAAAATTCAGATCTCTGAAAAAACAAATATGTAAGTAAGTACATTTACCTAAAGGAAAACAAGAAATTGTACTTTTTCTCTTATAGTGAATGTTGCCAGTTTAGCTTTTTAAATACTAAATCTAGCCTTTTTAAGGCTAAATTTAGCCTTTTTGTTTTGCTTTTAGCTCTAGCCTTTACTGATTCTTAAAAGTGCTAAAAGGCCTAAAATATTGTTATTGCAATAACGAAAAAAAAAATTTCTTATTTCTTAATACTAATTTTATATATATATATCTTATTATACTTTTGTAATATATTATTCATTAACTATAAAAATTATTTACGAATATAAATTTAAAAAAAAGATTTTGTAAATGTGAAAAATCACATACAAATTTGGAAATGTTTAATATAAATACAATTTAAAATAGTGAATAATTTTTCATATGAAAAACTAATGAGAACGAGAAAAAAAATTACTTTTTTTCCATTATTTTTTGGAGCATTTAGCCTTTCCTGACCTTTTTTGAAGTTCATTTTAACCTCTTTTTTTCTCATCTTCTGGCAGCACTGCTAATAACTGAACTATTTATGAACCGATTTTGGTAATTTTTAATAACAAAATTCACATGAATATTTCCGAAATATTTATGTTTTACACATAGCCCTAAATTATAAGGAGTCGGCGGAAAATTTATTACAACTGACTCGCAATCATACAATTATTTTCCATGCCATAAATTATTTTCCATTTTATGAATTTCTAGTAAAATATTATAGGTACACCCAGAGGAAAATCTACCACATACGATACCTTTCAGTGTTAATAGAGAATTAACCCCATATGTGTCCAAATTCAACACTGCGTGTTCAAATATTAACAAAAATTGGCATCAATTTGACACCATTTCAGTACCGAATTTATGTTTTCTATTTCGTGTATTTAAAATTTGTAAACGAACGTTATCATAAAGCCGATACCATAAATTGCCAATGCGACCACAACCGTGGAGCATTTGGAATTGAATTTTTTCCTTCAGTGTACCACAAACTTAACAAATTCATAACGAAATAAAAAGTTTTATAACAAAAATTTTTAGTAAATGTTCATAAAAATTTTAAAATCATTATATGATGATTGTAATGAGCACAAAGTACTTAAATATTAAAGCGGACATTAATGTGCCCCTTGTTATTAAATTTTATGTAACCAAATAATTCCTTACATACACTTTTAAAAGCTATAGTTTATATACAATTCGTTCTTGCCCCAACCTAACTTCTCAACTTCTTATCATATGGAAAAACTTTATAAACATTTTACCAAGAAAAGAAGTGATGAAGAAAAAGTGAAAGAACCTGGAATTGTTTGCAACCAGAACTATAAAATAATTCTTCTTGAACAAAAAGAAAAAAAAAAAGAAACATTCATTATTCTTAAATCGCAAAACAAAAACCAACAATACATAGCTCTTAAACTCAATCTCAGTTGAGGTAACCCCATTTAAAAATTGGGTTAGAGCTTAAAACTTTTAAGAATGTCCTAAATTTTGCTGTCAAATGTGTCGTTCTAAAACTAACAACAATAAAACTATTATATAGCAATTTAAATACGAGTAGTAAAATATGCATCATAATCCTAGAGGAAAATAAAAAAAAATTCAACAGCTTGTGTTTTAGCTTTCCTTTATAAAATACTCAAAAAGCAAAAACAATTTAAACAAATTATGTTGTAATATTAGTTTTGTTGTGGTGTCCACTCTTTACTTTACTTTTCTACATATTTAGTTTTACTTAAAAGAGTTTATCAACCAAATGTTTCTTCTACGAGTATTTATGTCTAAATTTTAACAGCAAAATTATTGTTATTTACTTTTGCACTTACATTTATTTTAAAGTTTTTTGTTTAACTAAACAAAAAATCTTTATCTTTAATGAAAAGTTCAAAAGGTTGTTTAACTTAAAGGAAAAATCGTTTATTGAATTGCAACTTTTAAAATCAACGTTTAAACCTTTTAAGTTGTAGTCTAACAAATTTTTATAATAGTAGATGCAACGCGAGCACTAGAAAATGATGAACTCATGAGAATTTTTGTTAGAGATTCTATTAGTATATGAAAAAAAACAAAGTTTCCCATAAATTATTGGTTTATTAAATTAAAGCGTGGCTAGGGGCTTTAATAGCAGATTAACTAAATTGTTTAAGACATTGGTTTTTTTTTTTGTCTTCATTAAAATATTTGTAATACGTATAAAGAGTTTAAATCTTCAGAGACTTAAATTATTATGAAAGCTTTAAAGCATATTCACATTTGAAAGGTACAACTGCGATTGATTTAGGCCGTTGATGAGTCGTAAAACTGTTTTATTGAAAGCAAGTAAAATATTTTTTATAATATTTTTTATAAATACTCTGATGATTTTAAACTATTTTTCCAGTCTTTAACTTATATGAGAACTCCGTATTTTTTCTATCCGTTTTTCTTCATTACTAATAATAAATTATTAAAATAAATAATTTAATAATTCAACTCTGAGTTATTCCCAAATATGTGAATATTCATACAGATCAATAAAAAAGACATAAAATTTCTCGAAAATGGGGCCAACACACTGATCTTAAATGTAGAACAAATCCCATACCAAAGTTAAATCTCAATAGGTATTATGCTTCATATTTTATGTAATACTTAGTGTTCTGTTGTAAGCTTTTATTGACTAGATCTAGCTAATATTGCTTGGGTTAAGGGTGATCCAAAGTGTTTTTTGTGATTTTTGAAATGCTATGTTATGCTAAAATGGTTTGTTTTTACACTATGAAAAAACTAATGATAACCAATTAAAGGTGATTATGTATACTTTTGACCTAAGTAAAAATTGATGTTGAGTTTTTATCCACTTTATTCATAACCTTATTTTAATTTGGACACACACTAATCTATATGCTACATAGAGGTTTTCAGTTAAATTTAAAATGGTTGTACAATATTTTTAAGCACCAAAGATCTACTAAAACCAGATATCTCAACATATTTAGTATTAAAAGTACTAATTGAAATTTAGGAACTTATAAACCATATACTACAATGACTGATCGCCAGAAATAATCAAATAAAAGAAGTACTTGACAATCTATGTTATCATAAAATTTTAGTTAGTTCTGGCTATACTAATTAGTACAAATTGAGAATGATATCTCTAAATTGCGTCGTTTACAAATTATCCGTAACATACCAGAAAATAATTTAATAATTTAAAAAAAGTATGCCCAAATATATTTTGATACTTGGATAACTCTAAATAACACAAAAACTTAGGCTATCATGGTCAGAATAATTTCTGTGGACCAGCTTTTGCAATATTTTATAATTTATTGATCAATTATGTTCAATATTTAAATGATCATTTATTATTATACAAGTGTATACAGTTTTTAAGATAATTTATTCATATTTCTATTATAGTGATCTCGTGTTTATGTTTTAGTTCAATAGCCGTGAAAAAATATAAGAAATTTTACATAAATTTTATAAACTTGTATAATTAGTTAGTAAAAAATACAATTAGTTAGAACGAACTACTTTTTTTCATTTCATAGTCAAATTTATTGCAAATTTAAAATATATAACTCTTTCTCCCAAATGTACGCGTAAGAATTATAATTGGCTACATTTTAAATTAAATCATAATTTTCATCCAAAATGTCCAAAACTTATTTTCTCCCTTCTTACTATTTTTGTTATAACTTTATAAATACTACTCTCACCAGTATAATATTTTACATATATATTATTTGGACTTATATCAGTTAGGTTGTGAAAGAATTGTGAAAATATATTTATTAGTTTCTGAGTTGTTGCATTTTGAAAATGACAAATTTTCAGATGATATCAAGCATCATTTTTATCTTTGTATATATTAAATGAGAGGTTATTCGTGCCAATGAACTTTTCGACAATATTTACTAAAGAATTTTAGAAGCTTTCAATATTTGGTCAGTTCCGCGGTATCAAAACTTTGCTGCTCTGTAATAAAATACTCTGTGGTCACTAACTATGAGAGACATGTTGGTTATCTAATTACGATGGCTCACAGTGAGTCATTTTACAAAAAAATTGAAAATAGATTAGTAATTTCTAAATTTATAGTTTGATTTAAATAGAACTTCATAATGCTATAAAAGAATAATAGTCGAATCAAGAAGAGATTCTTTTTTTTTAATTAGGTGATTTTCTTTATTAAAGTTCTTGAAAGTATTTAATTCTACAGAAGGACGGAAGGATGGATATAAATTTAAAAAATTCGGAAAAACAGATATTTAAAATTTTCTATCTATAAAGTTCAATGGCTTAAAAACATGCAAACCACAAACAATATTAGGGGTTTTCATACAATCAAATAAATACCTCGAATAGCTCATAAGCTGCATAAATATATAAGCTCGTAAAAAATTTTAAAATTTTGTTTGAAAAATTATTTACACAATTTATAAATATTTAAGCTTCAATTTTAATGTGTAAACGACTTTATTTTTACTTTTAAAAATCCAATTTGAAATAAATAAACAAAAGTATTTTTTTTTATCTTTAAATAAAGAAAATATAAAATTCAAGAATCAACAAATTTGAAAATATACTTTATTCGCCAAATCCTCTTAAGAAAAATTAAAGCATACACAATTATTTGCTAGGGCGTTCATGAGTAAAACGAATTGCGTAAATGTATTCGTTTGGATGAAAACCCTTATTATTTGTACATACAGTATGTCAAGAAATTGTTTTTGCATTGAAATAGAACATAATTTTTCCATAGTATGGCATAAAAAAAAAATATTTAATTTTCAGCTAATGTAATATTTTGTTATTTAACTAATATATTTATTAATATATAGCATAAAGAAAAATAACACATAAAGATTTTAACTATTAAAGAGAGAGAAAAAACTAAACAAACGCAAAAATGCTTTTTACATTTATAAAACGGCTAAAGACATTCACAAAACTGCAGGATTAAAAATTTAATATAGCAACAGCTGGCATGTATAACTGCTTGGGGAACCTTTTTCATCAAATAAAATAATAAATTATTTTCATAGTCAATTGGAATTTTAGATATTCCGCCAATATTGCGTTTTTTAGTTAATTATGGTCTTATAATACCTCATAGCTACTTTCTTCTTTACGAGTTTAATGTGGAATTCAAGTTTGGACCCTTTGCTTGGATATTCAACACTTTTTGCAATTTAACAATAGCCGAATTATTATCCTTTGCCTCTATATTATTGGAGTCATTATTACAACATAATTTGAATTTTGGTTTGTTGTCCTTCACTTTTTATTAAATAAGCTTTTAAAGCCTTCAAATATTGTTGCACATCTACGCTATTTTTCAAAAATACCAAATTTTCAACTACTTTGAACAAAATGCAAGTACAAGATAATTTTAGCATTCAAATAAAATATAAATTCGCCCCAGAAATTTTTAAACTTGTCAGAACGAATCATAGAGAATGTCAAAAATGTTGCAACATTTTGCCCCAATAACAGTGTTTCTTCTCGTACATTTCAACCTGTATTTGTATTCGTTCAGTGTTTATCTTATTTTTTTCTTGAAAGGCAAAAATATTACATTCTTCCTGGAATCCTTTAACAAGAGCCCTAGTGGATACTTGCAAAGTTATCTTTATTTTCCTATGTTCAAGTCTGCCGAATATTTTAAGTCTGCCAGGTTTAAGTTCCAAAGTTTCGACATTTCTGCAATGTTTTTATATACAAATTCCTAATTTCCTAACTTCTTTTATTCAACATCTTTGACATTTTTTTTTTCGATTTAGGCTTATAATAACCCCCTAAAAGTTTTTATCCTTTGCAGTTCTTTCACTCGGCATACTTAATATATAATTTGAGAATCATGTGATATATATTATAGACTAGAACGCAAATTCATATATTACGTAATTATAAGCATGGAAGACTATAAAATATAAATTCCAAAATTCCAAAAATTGTTTCAAATGAAAACAAAATTGCATATATAAAAACAAATTTCTTGACAGGTAGATTGCAATGTTATAAAATATTTGCAAATTTTGTAAAATAAAGTTGCAAAAATAATTTTTTGTACACTCTAAAAACAATTTCTTGATATACTGTATTAGAGTTGCAATTTGTTTGGGTCTCAAAATACCCGTACCATAGCACCACCTTTTAGACAATATTGTTCTGTTAATAAAATCTGTTCTTCTTAGTCAATTTGGACAAAAAACTGCACGCACCGAATGGGATTTCTAAAATGCCTTTGCACATTTTTTAATATTTTTATTTTTTAAAAATTATTATATAAAGTTCTAAATATTTAAATAGCAGAACTTAAGTGTTACGTATGAATCAAAATCATTTTGTTTTATATTCTTCTTTTAACTAAATAAGAAAAATATGTGATGTGGTCAAGTAATCGAATAAAGTTTAAAAAACTGTCTAGAATAAGCAAAATCTCCCATAGCACTCTGGAGCCGAGTGATTTCAACATTTTCACATATCGGTAATCGAATAAAGTTTAAAAATCTGTCTAGAACAGGCAAAGTCTCCGATAGCACTCTGGAACCGAGGGATTCAACATTATCACATACACAGCACGAGTGTTAACAAAGCCAAACAATTGAGTATGAAAACAAAGAATCATTTAGTTGAGTTCTATCTTTTAACAAAGCAACAAATGTCGCAGATTAAGCAAAAGCGAAACACATAACAAAGAGCGCAAGGAAAAATTATTTTTTTGTAATCTAGATATAACAAACAATAAAAAAAATAAAATACACAAACACATTAAAATTTGTATGTCCCTCTTTCTGCTTGTCGCTGGTCTAGAAACTATACGATAAAAATACGATGATAAAATACTATGATTTTCAATAGCAAAGTTCTTGAAAGCTTTTCGGATATTTTAATATTTCAAATATATACTAAAGTTATCAGGTATTTTCAGGAAGTCCATTTCTACATACGGACGGAATTGTGGAAGGACAGACATTATTTATTACCAGGGCGACCAAAAATGTGCAAAATAATATTTTTTCCTGGACTTCAAATGAATCAAACTGTTAGTTATTTATCCGTTTCAGTTAGATTTAAAAATTCTGCCATCGAATTTTGGTCTTAACAACATATTTTATCATATTTTCATAGAAAATTCTTATTTTAGAGCATATTTTAGTAATCTAATATATGTAAAATTATACTCTTAAGTATAAAATATGCAAAAATATACCACTTAACACTTTTGAATATTCTTTAATATAAAAGAGCATAATTTTTTAAGATAATATTTTTTTTTAATTTTATGCGAATAAAACGAACCTTATTTTTGGAATTGATTCTTATAGTGCAAACAAGTTTTTATCCATCAACAGTGTGGATCTGGTGAGGAATTTCATATGTTGGCGTCAAAAGACCACACAATTAAGAAATGACTTAGGCCCCACATTTAGAATCGACTCCACTTGAGTTTCGCTAAATCATAAACCTTGCATTGGTGTATTTTTTAGGAGAATAATTTTCAGCATATGGTTCGAAGAACATAAATAAATTACAATCGGTAATTGCTCTTTTTGACTCCATTTAGTGGTACCAAGGCAGAATTTATGGCCTGTAAATTGATACTTGTAGAATGGTCTACGTAATTTACGTTCCACATCAACTTTCATTGTGTCATTTCCTTGAAGCGTAAGCTCTCAATATTCCAATGAGACTCCGTCCCAGATCTTAAAGCTATAACAAAGAGTAATAAGAGACGAAACTAATTGTCAAAAACCTAAAATGGTTGTCAAAAACCTAACTCATGCAACAGCAAAATACATGTAATCAAATATATTTTGTTGTTGATAAAAAAAAAATTAAATACATTTTTTTGTTTTCTAAAAAAAATCGTTTTTTTTTTTTTCAATTGTAAACCTAGAGTTTCGTCCCTATGTGTATACTATCTGGCTATAGTATAAACTTTAATATAAACAGAATTCTGATATTTTACTTTAAACTTGAAATCCTACAGCGATAATGCTTAACAGGCAGACATTGATCTTATTTTACTGAAAATGACAACAATTTCATATATTTTTATTTGGTAACACCCCCCCCCCCCCCCCTTAAATTTTCCAGTCCGAAAATTGTATTTTAACTTTGGTCACCTTGAATCGAGTTTATTCTAGAATTTCGTGAAAAATTCCTATACAATTTGTAAATCATGTTACCATAAATTGTTGTTGATAACAAAATAACAACAAGCCAAACAAAATATAAAATAAGAAAAACACAACAAATTCCTAGTTACACCCAAAATAAATGTTTTGGTTAGACGTTTGTATATGTTTTTTAAGAGTTTTTTATCTAAGCGCACTTGTATATTGATCTTAAAAACCATAATTGTCTTTATGGCGTTTAAGCTGTTTTACTAGTGCAGCTTGTTGCTTGTTTTTTGAAACGAAAAAAATAAAAAATAATATCGAATTGAAATCTAAGCAATCACAAATAATTCTGCCAATATATTTTTTTTTTTTAAGAAAACGAGTCAGTCAGTTAGTCATTTGCACACTTAGACTGACATTCAATTATAAGAGTGTGTATCTAACTGACCGGTTTTTTTGTTGATGTTTAAAGTTTTGATTTGTATCTATAAGTAACGATAAGTATTTAACCAGCAGTTCTGATTATTTCTTCATTAAATTCTTGATCATTTGATCTTCATTAAATTCTAGATCACTTTCAAATCTAATGAGGATCAAATCACTTCCCCTAAAGAGTAGTAATCCAAAATTGTTAGTAAATGCATTATTTTGTGGTTAGTTACCAGAACTGCAAGGTTTATCTACGTACTTTTATATTTTACTTATATGTTTGTTATTGATACTTGATCTTGTTTAAGTTTTAAGTATTTTTTGCGGCTTTTTTTATTGTGGTTTTTATTTTATTTTTATTATATTTCGGTATTTGAATGCTAAATGTTGTAATAAAATAATTAATTTTTCAAGCATGGTTTGAAAGAAATTCGTTAACAAAATTTAAATAACCATAAGAAAAAAAAAAACAATCTAACATGCTTCCTTAAAAATTTATTTCTAACACTCAAGTATTGTATAGCTTTAATGATCAACTCTTAAAAAAGTCAAATATTTTACAATCATGTGTTGTTTCTTATTCAACTTTTTTTTGAATTATTTTTATGGTTAAATAACATAAAAATTCGGTTTATAAAACTTGTTAAAGCCTTTTACAATTGTTTAATATAAAATTATAATTAATTTTAATTTATGTCAAATCACAAATTGACCTTTGACACTTTAAAACAAAAATAATCAATTATTTAATTGAAATGTTTTGCGTTAAAAATAAAAATATCAAAAAATTCTTAAAATGTTTATACATTTTTTGACGCCTTTAGGTCTGCTCAGTTTTTATTTTCATAAAACAAGAAAAACTCACGTTTTAAAATTAATAAAAAAAAACAAAAAGAAATAGTTTAAATTTATTTAGTGTATGACTATATAAAACTACATTTTGTAATCATAAAGTCACGTTAAATATTAAATAGAGTAAACACGTAAATACACCTGATGAACTGTAATTTACTCCCAGACCCCAAAAACGAAACTAAAAGCAAAAAGAAAGAAATATTTAAAAAAAAAATAAAATGATGACTAACTCTAGCTATTTAGGTGTATAAGTATGATTTAAAAAGAAATTTAAAAGCAAATTGTAAAGAGAAGTGCAAAAAATATTAACAATTTGCAACAATATATAAAAGATAAAAAAAGAAACATCAACACTTTAACCCACTAGAGAAATTAATATAAGAAAAAAATTTTTAAATAAATTAATGACCATTAATTTCAAAAATAAATTTTACCCTATAGCAAATAAAATTTGATACCGTAAACAGGGATTAATTTAAAATGCTAATATTAGTGATTTAATATTTTAGTTCATTAAAATTATACACATATTTTCAAAATTATTTAAGTTACAAAAAAATGAGGAGAGAATACTTTAAACATAATAAATAACGGTTCCCTAAGTCCCTAATTAATAAATATTAATAATAGATTTTAATTGCCTCTTGGGTTACTATAAAAGTACATAAATTGTCAAATGTTATCCATATTAATTAAAATGAACTCTCTGATGCAACTCTCTGATGGAAGTGCGATAAAACTTATTTAATGAAAGTGGCCTAGTATTATACTGAATATCCTTTTAATGGGATAAATCTTAAGGGCATTAAAACTGGGAAGAATCGAGGTCAATAAATCAATCACCATCTCGTTGATCACCAAAAATCTGAAAATTTTTTCCCTTATAACTCAGTAATTTTTTTTTTATTCTTCACTTTACACTTGAACTACATAATTATATTTACTTTTATATCCATAAAGGTAAAGAGTGGGTCATTACAACGATATATGTCTGTTTGCTGAAATCAACGTTCTGAACTATTTTTCAACGGTATTCGCGGTTTCTGCCTTGAAGAACAAAATTAACTGAGTTATAAGGAAAAAATTTTTCACCATAATTTTGTGAAAAGAGGAAATTTGTTAACCCATTACTGACCACTACCCGATACTGTTAAGATAAATTAATAAAATTTGGCATGGGGTCTATTTTCAGTAACTGTGATCATAAAATCTAAAGATTTAAGTACCTAGCTATTTTGGTTTCCCAGATATCAGATGTTACGAAAACGCATCAATAGTCAATTAGGTATATGTTTTTACGTTCATATAAGAAGCATACGTTTAAACAAGTATTATAGGAAAAATTTTTCATGTGCTATATTAAATGTATCTAGTGCCAAATAGCAAAATTGGAGGTGGACCATTTCAACGTAAAAGCTTCAAAGAATATTACTGTGTAAGACCAAATAATATTATGTTATTTTATTATGTTTTTGATTTCTAACTGGCTCATAGATTATGTATCTTCTTCTCTTGGAATTATGCAACAAATTTGCCGCTTTAGCCATGGAATTGACAAAACTATTCCACAATGACCAACCCTACATTTTGCTCTAGGTACGAATGTTAAGTAAATTGATACTGTTTTACTTATCTGTGTAAGAGAAATTTTCATCCTGTAAGTCCTGGCAAAACACAAAATGGAGATGCACTCCAATTGAATGATAACTTCCATAATTGGAACTTTATCCGGTCAAAGAATAAAAGTTATTCGCTTTAATTAGGGCACATTCCCTGTCAGATACTTTATACTTTAAATATTCTTCCAGGTTTTGCCTTCTTGACACTTTGAATGAATTATATATTGTATAATAGTTTGCACAATTTTAACACTCCTTTAAGCATTTGTTATCCATTTAATTCCACTTTATTTAAAGACAAAATTGAAATGACATTTTGAGTTGAGAGCAAGGGCTTTTATAAGAAAAATTCTTTAAAAAATACGAAATTATGTATCTAATAGCATTAGTTTTTAGAGTATTTATTTTTTTAAAAAATATTTGTAGTAAAAAAATTTACAGTAACTGCATGTTATCATAAAAATTACAAATTTTATAATCTTTGTAGGAAATTTATTATCCCATTTTGAGCAAATTTAAAATATTAAGCTATAAAATGTAAGCGATTTCATACATTATACATATTTAGCATATTACAGGTAACTTTTCGAATATTACTGATCATATGCAGTAAGTTATTATTGCTCTATAAAATGCACTATATATTCAGGCAGCGTCGATCATTTAATGGAAATGTATAGTTACAATTGTAAAAATAAATACGTGACAGTATTTTTATAGCAGAAGTTATAAAATATCTAAAATAATTTTGTAAGGCTACAGTACAAATAATTTTATTGCACATTTCAAAAATTATATAATCGTTTATCAACAATATTTTTCTTAAATATTTTCTATATTATTTTGCCTAATTTCAACATTATACCTTAACAAATTCTATGTTTGCAGTGCGCCACCTTGCGTAATGTAGTTAAATCACATTACACCTAACTGACAATTGATGCGTTTTCGCAACATTAAGTTTTAGGAGCTTGGTGATCCTATCCCGATAAAATATTTGTCATAATGTGAATGTATACTTATTTTCTGATATCCTGGCTGTTGTTTGAAAAGTTATTATATATTTTTTGTATAATTTTTCCAATTATTTTTTAAATTACTACTACTTTATAGACTTTTTTGACCCGCTATACTAGTGGTCAAAATTCTAAGGAATTCCAATTTTTTCTCAATTTATTTAGTCAACATTCCAAACTAAATATATGTGAAAATGCAAAAGTGGTCGTAAATGAGTTAAGAAGCTGAAAAAGGACCACTTCAAGCAAGAAGTGTACTTTTTTCAAAGAAGTAAACATTTTCCAAAAAAAAAAATAAAGAAATCAAGTTTTTAGTGAAATTTCAAATTTGTGGTGAAATTCTATGTTTCTAGTCTACTTTTTTGGTGAAATTTTTGATTTTTTTCTTAAGTTTCAAAATTTTGGCGAAATTTAAATTTTTAGTGAAATTTTAAATATTTTAGTGAATTTTCGGATTTTTTGGTGAAATTTCGGGTTATTGAAAAATTTTTCATAATTTCACGCAGAGAAAATATGGTTGTGGTAACCATAATCGAAGAGCAACATATTATGATTGGATTTTATGATTGTTTCTAAAATTTTTATGGTTATAAATAATAATAAAAATTTTAAAGTTCAATCATAAAATAATCCAACTTTTCATATTATGATGCGAGTGTCTGCATTTTGTATTTAAATGTTTTATCACGTTATGATCCGTTTTTATCACATTATTATCAAATTTTCTCATATTATATTATAATTCGGTTTTACCACATTATTTGCCATAAAAAACTTTCGAAATGTATTCAAAATTACTCACAATTTTTACCACGATCAATCATTATTTCTTTATTTCATAAATTATTTATTTGTATCATCATAAGTTATAGAAGATATATTAACTAAACTATTTAATATTAATAAATATCTCACATTGCTTTAATCACCCCGGATATAAACGAATATTGTTTATTTATATTTAATCATGTATAAACTAAATGAGAATTATAATGAAGTTTAAAAGCAAACATTATAAACAAAATATATTTAAAAACAAAGTTATAAATTTTTCAGTCATATTTGTAAAAATCATAAGTATTATATTTATTTGTAACATTTTATTGTTATGGGAATAATAATATTAATATGGTTTAACATGGTTTAAGAACAAGAAAAAAGATAGATAATATTTAATGATTGTAGAAATAATGATTTTTTTTTATATTAATAAAATTTTGTTTCTAGTAAAAATATTCAAAAAACATAAAATTTTTTTGTAGTCAACTATATTAAACTTTTTATTGAATATGAACATTAAATGATAAATCTTAAAAACTGTTATTAAAATTAATGAAAATTTATAATGAAAACATAATATTGTTGTAGTTAAAATGCCGTAACAATGTTTTCTTCTCTGCGTGTTGGTGGAAAATCAATTTTTAAGCATTAAATATTAAAAAAAAAAAAGTTCACTCTTAATAAAGTGATATATTTTTTAAAATTAATGAACACATTTTTTAAATTTATATCAATTTGGAAAAAATCATGTGATCCATTTACAGATTGTCAATGTTTTACATGAGCACCTGTACTAAGACTTAATCTCATGGTGGGTCTCAGCCACTGGGTGAAATGAAAAGCGTTCACCGTCGCCCCCTCTAAACCTCCCGCCACAAAGCCGTGGCCATTGGAGTAGAGGTGCCAAATGAAGAGAATGTATTTGGACATTACTCTTCCACCTTGGCGAAATGCGGAGCCTATCTAATACTCCTACTGTTCCTATAACAGCATAAATTGGTTGCAATGCAACTCCACATTGAGCAGAAGCTCTACCCGCGATTTGGGTATCAACCACAGCCACCACGTTGCTCCCCGAGGGGCCTCACCATTAACCAGGTTGGGACCGAAGTCCCAAGGGCGTCCTGGTTCCCGTGGTACCGAATAAAGACTTCGGTCAGCTTCGTAGCCGTAGCTACTACCAGTTGAACCCCAAATGGTTCCGGACTGGTGGCCGATCCCCGTTCGACGCTGAGACATCGGCATATTATTGATGCAGAGCATCAGAAGGATGCCGATGCCTCATCGATTACACCCCCAAGAACTACTTCCCATCTAGACGCTCATCCCGCCCGCCACTTCGGCCCCGCGCAAAGACCCGGACAGCTCGGACAAGTCCCCACCATGCAAATAATGCATCGAAAGAACCCATCCAGCTGATGAAATCCCAGGCCAAAGCCGACACCAAAGTAAGGACGGGAAGAGCGCCCAGAAACCCCCTTACGAACCTAGGGCCTAAGGCCCACCTACTCGTCTCCTATTTAGTGCGACCCTCGCGAAATCACCAAGCAGACGCAAGGTTCGAGGGTCCACTAATACGTTACTGAAATCGTACGAATCACCAGTTCGTACGATTCCCATACTAACCAAATCCCTAACATCCTCAAAACGAGGGCACACCGTAAGCAGGTGCAACCAATCCTCAGTATCAGCTCCACACGAGCACCTGGACGACTCGGACAAGCCCCTAGAATGCAAAAATGCATTAAAGGAACCATGTCCAGTCAAGAAGAAACCCAGGCCAAGTCCAAAGCTGAAATGAGGATGGTCCTTAACGAAGGTGACATTACGCACGAAAGCATACGTCACTCGCCCCGTCTCGGAAGCATCCCACCTATCCTGCCACCTATCAACAAGACTACTGTTCAAAATTTCCTTCACCTGTACCCTGTCCAACCCTACAACTTGATCCGAAGAGACCCAGTCAGAACCAAGAAGAGGCAATCCCTTCTTGATCCTAAATGAAATGGCCCTACGGATCACCTCCAAGTCAAGGGGTGCCACACCCATCAGCACCTGTAATGCCTCCGTAGAAACTGTCCTACAGACAGGCAAAGATGCCAATAAGGCCACCCTCTGACACGACAAAATCTTCTCCCTACCTTTGACAGTCGTGACAGCTCCGTACCATACCGGGGCACCAAATGTTGCACAAGCAACAAATAGGCCTTCGTATATAATACGAGCCGCACGCCTGCTCAAGCCCCAATCACTCCTAAGCACACGCCTAAGCAAACCTGCCACAGAAATTAACTTCGACCTAATATGAGCAAGATGAACTAAAAAGTTCATCCTCTCAGACATCACCAAGCCTAGATATTTGACTTGAGTCACATACCTAAGGCTGATACCACCCGAATGAACAACAGGAGGTCGACTAAGTGACAATCTTCCCTTAAGAAGCATCATCACCGTCTTCTCCCTGGACACAGCAACACCTACACTGGCGCCCCACTCCTCCACAATACTCATGGCCTGTCCACCCCTAGTTTCAAGGTCAACACGAGATTGACCCTCAACAAGGATGACAAGGTCATCAGCGTATGCGCACAATCTGAAGGAACCCGCAAGTGATCGCAGCAGAGTGTCCATCATCAGGTTCCAAATAAATGGACCACAGATGGACCCCTGAGGACAACCCCTCGCAACATCCCTCCAGACCGCACCAATAGCGCCAATCACACAAGCCTTCCTATTTGTGAAATAGCTACGCCACAACCTAAGCTCTCTACAACCTATTTCCTCCAATCTGCGCATAATGGCACCCCAATCCAAGTAGTCGAATGCACCCCTAAAATCCACAAATATGCCCAGAACATATTTGGAACTAGAGGCTTCGACACTGTTTCGGACGAACATTAATGCGTCTTCTACGCTCCTACCTTCACGGAAACCAAACTGGTACTCAGAAGTACCCGCGCCATCAAGCTGCCCAAGCCTGGACACCATAATTCTCTCCAGTACTTTACCAAGTACCGGGAGTAAACTGATGCCCCGATAAGATCCAGGATTACTCCTGACCTTATCGGGAGACTTCAGCAGCACAACGACGCGAGCAATTTTCCAAGCACCCGGAAAAAGTCCCTCATCTAAGCACTGCCTAAAGAGAGCCTCCAAGTACTCGGGTATGGCCTTCCAGATGCTTTTACACATCTCGCCAGTCATACCGTCCATACCAGGAGACTTTCTACACCTAACACGGGAGATACTCCCAACGACCTCATCCCTCTCCAGGGCAGGAGGAGCAGCATTCTCCAGTAAGACTGGAGGCAGCTGATCATCCGTCCCAGGAAAGAACTGAGTCATTAAGGCCTCCACGCATTCCCCACATGACATCAACACCCTACCATTAACACTAATAGAGGAGACATCTGACCTACTACCTCTACCCCTACAAATCCGATAAACCCTTCCCCAAGGGTCATCCCTATTTTCCCTAACAAAACCCCTCCACTCAGCCTCCTTCACCTTAGCAATCTCAGCCTTGTAAGCTCTAAGCTCAGCAGAGAAAGCAGCTTTCCTCTGAGCGAGGTCCGGCGCACCAGAATTTCTGCCCCTCTGATACAAAGATCTGAGATGACGGACTCTCCGGCGCATCGCACTCAACTCATCGGTCCACCACTTCACCTTACCAAGCCTAGGCCTACGCCGCCGACCAAGAAGTGTGTCATTTGTATAACACAGCCACTCATCTAAACGAGCGACCTTCTCGTCAACGGACAGAGCTGAGAATTCGGCCAAGGGAACCTCCAACGCAATTTCCCTAAAGAATCCTGCGTAGTTATCCCAGTTAACACTAGGACGGCCCCAACGCCGGATTCCATCCTGCTCTACCGAACGCCCTGCCTGCCTGACCATAACCTGTATAAGGTTATGATCGCTTACCCCCCAATCATCCCTAATCGACCACTCAAAAGAGTAAAAAATAAACAAATAAAATAAAACGCCATTAAACCGTTTTGTATTTATGGAAAATTTTATGTCGCTATAAACATTTATGTGGAATACATGGGACCTATGATCAATTATGGAGTGATCATTGTATTACTACACAAAAGTTATTTATCTTTATATTCACATTTATGGGAGATTTATTCACATTTAAGCGAATTTTGGGAAGAGTACTTATATGGGAGGCATGATCAGTTATGGACCAATCTCTTTTATGATTGTATAAAACTTATTTATATCGATTTTTTTAATCAATTTCAATACGCTTCGATAAAGATCACAATTGTCAAATTTCATTGATTTATCTTCAAAATAGCGTCATGTATTTTGTGTGCAAGATTTAGATAGACTATCAACCGTCTAGCCAGTCAGATGGACGGAATTTTTACATCGTTTAAAAAAATTATTCTGAGTCAATTGGTATAATTTAAATGCTGCATATTTTTTTGTGCGTTACAAATCTCAGCACAAATGCATAATACCCCATCCACATATGGTTGTGTGGGGTATAATAAACATTCCAAAAACAAAAATAAATTTAAAAAAATAACATTTTCTTAAAAAAAACCTAACAATTTCAAAATAAGCTAAATTTAATTTGCCAATTTAAAGTTCTTTAATTTCGGCGAATATTAATATTCTATAATATAAAATTAATATAAAATTAATTAATTTCTAAAAATAATATTCCAAAAATGATTTTACATAATTAAATTCACAAAAATTATATATCGATTTACGAAATTTACACGTTTTTCTGTAGAAAATTAGAAATTAACAAATTTTTTTAATTGAATTATTTTTATTTTTATATTTTTTCATATCTTGTAATTCTTAAGTTCATAATTGTATTACTGTTCATGAGAGCACTTTTATGGACGTTAAAGTTAACATATATCATAATACATTAACTCCTAACATATTTAAAATTAAAATTTTTATAAAATTGTCTATGAACGTTAGCAACAAAACATAGCTGCTAATATAAACCCATTTCTAATATATTTTATTATTTTTTTTTTTTTTTTCTATTTTATTTTATTTTATTTTTTTTTTTTTTTTTTTTTCTTTGATGTCACTGATAAAACTAAGGGAAACGATTTAAAAATTTCTAAAACATGAAATTAAAATAAAAATGTTGAACCAGTTATGTACATTTTGGGAAGCGTTTAAAAAAAAAATCTTATTTAGGTTAATATAAAATTCGAAATTTTTTATTAAAAAAGCATAAAAAAAACTTAGTTGATGAAATGGTCTAATATACTTAATGATGATTAAGTTGTTTTCGAAAAATTTTAAGTTGTTGTGTAACTTGTTAGAAAGCTTATAAGCTTTTCTAATATTTTCATTTATTGTATGAAATTAAAAAAAAAAGATTTGCATTTAACTTTAGAACCAATAAGACAATGGTAAAACTTAAAATGAATTTCATTGTAAAGAAGCTGAATGTAAGAAAATTCATATTAATATTATTTTTTTTTTAATAAGTAAAAATTAAGTTTTAAGTGTCCCAAATGCGTTAATATCTCCATATAAATTCCTCAATATTATAGGGTATTTTCACCAAAAATATAAAAACTTTCATTGTTTTGTCTCAAATATATAAATAGTTTTTATTTAAAAATAACGTCTACTTAACACAATGCTGATCATTTACTTTTTTCACATTTTTTCTTCTTAAAAACCGTACAATTTTGATATGAGTACATTTTTTTAAGCAGTTTATTTAAGTTAATGATATTTATTAAAAATTGTAAAATTAGACCGGAACATTTTCAGCTCATTTCTACGCTTTTTGAAAATTTTTCTTCTTTTTAATATTTTGTCTTGTAAATAGTAAAGTGATTGTTGTGATTTGTTTTCTTTATTTATGTATCTGAAGGTGGCGGCTGGTGCACGAATAAATTGTTTAACTAAACTAAACGCTTGGTTGGCTATTAAATTTTTGGTTTTATATTTTTTGGGCACCAAAAATATTACTTAAAATAAACCAAATTTAATGTATAAAATTTAGCAGCATGTAATTAAATATTTTCTTTGTTAGCTACTCGTACATCATACATTTTACGGCTACAGGGTGTCAAATAGTGATTACTGGCTACTTTTTCTGTTTGCTTTTCTATTGAAATTATAATTAAAATTTATTATAATTTAAGAAGCTCGTATGTGTGTAAGTGACTTAGTAAGAGAGTGAAATTTTTTGTTGTTTGAATTTGTTATGGTCTTGTGACCAGGGTTTATTTTTGTATATTTTAATTTAAGCTTATATGACCTGTAATTCACTGTTTTTGATTTTATTTTTTTTGCTAAAGTGAATCTTCTCTACGCATATGTGCGTTTGCATGTCGCGGTTTCCTAAAGTAATTAGAAAATATGTCGGCTTAAAAAATTTAATTTATTTAGCCACACCACAGGAATGTGTTTGTTAGAAAATTTGAAGTTCAGTAGTGTTAAAATGTTAAGCATCTTAAAGATACGAGTAAAAATTTTCGCTTTCTAATTTTCTAAGCTTATTTTGCAAAAGAGAAAAAACCAAAACACAATTTCTTATATTAAGAAGATTTAACAAATTCTTTACTTATTTTGTATTTTTAAATTTGTAAAAGAATAGCAAAAGGTGCATCCCACGCAAATGCTAAATGTTGGATTTAAAATAAAGAATTTTCTTAAATAGCAAAGTTACTATTCAAGAGATTATAGACTACACTAAAGGAACTAAGTAGTTTGCAGTCTAGGCTATGAACTAGTTTAAAGACTAGACTATGAACTATACTATAGACCAGACTATGAACTAGTCTATAGACTAGACTATGTACTAGACTATGAACTAGTCTATAGAGTAGACTATGAACTAGACTATAGACTCGACTATGAACTAGTCTATAGACTAGACTATGAACTAGAATACGAACTAGTCTATGAAATAGACTGCGAACTAGACTATAGACTAAACTATGAAATAGTCTATAGGCCAGACTAGGAAATAGTCTGAGCTAGTCTCTATAGACTATGAGCTAGTCTCTATAGACTACACTATGAAATAATCTATAGACCAGACTATGAAATAGTCTATAGACCAGACTATGAAATAGTCTATAGACCAGACTATGAAATAGTCTATAGACTAGACTTTAAACTAGTCTCTATAGACTAGACTATGAACTCGTCTCTATAGCCTAAACTATGAATTAGTCCCTATAGATTAGAATATAAACTAGTCTTTATAGACTTGACTATGAACTAGTACATTAACTAGAGTATGGACTTAGTTACTATATATGAACTAGCCTATAGACTAGATTATGAACTAGTCTATTGACTAGGCTATGAACTTAATTACTTTGAAACACAAATTTATACTTTTTACGTATTCATACATTATTATCCAATCACAATCTCCGTTATATAATCCAGATTATTATCAACTATTTTTTATTGGTATTTATATAGATAAATCTTCATCTGCTTTTTGACATAAATCTAATGACTATTAGATATTTATTACTTATGTTATCTTTTTCTCATAATATCAGTAATACATATTAGAATTACAACTTAGAAGAAGTAAAAACTATTATGTTAATGTTATTTTTTTTTTTTTTTTCGTTTTAAAAGTTTAAAATTTGTTGAACTAAATTTGTTTTTAATTAAAGATAAAAACTAAGAAATTAGCAACGATTATGGCTATTAAGCTGTCGATGTTTTTCAGGTCATTTTTAAATTGCCAAAGCTATATAAATATAACTAAACCTATGTACTTATTTATTAATGAAAGAGATCAGCCAACTTATTTAGCTGTCTTTGTTTTTTTTTTTTATTAAAAATTTTTTTCTTAAATATGTATTTACATTAACACAAAAAAGATTAACCAAGAAAACATAGAAACTAACAAGATTGTGAAAACTTTTTCTTTAACCTGTCATTCTCTTTAACAGCTTAAGGTGATGTTTTTACCATTTTTTGTAATTTTTATCAATATAGCTGTTGTTGTCTTTAAAAGCTTGTAAGAGGTTAAAGCATGTTGTCTTAATTCCAATACATGTTAAAATGACATTTTGGCTACTACACCATCATCACAACAAACATGGTAAGAAGATGGATAGATTGTTGTACAAATTTTTGAATTTAACCAATGGAAAACCCTGACCGGTTCTTAGGAAAATTTGTAAAACTTCATTATACGAATAGTCATGTTAAATCGTATTGCTTATTAAATGGTTAGTTAAGCAGCAACCAAAACAATATGAAAAGGAATATTTGAAACATTTATCTTTTGACATTTTTTGCGTGAGTGTAAACAGCAAAAAGATTTTCTTTTAAACTGTGAATTGTTTAGAAAATTAATGATGTGAGTTGTATGATTATAGCGGGTCATTGAATTTATGTTAAGAGATATTGTTGGCGGCAATGTGCCTTAGAGTTAATTAATTAATTAATTGATTTGTTAGCTAACGTAATGATTAATGAGTTGAATGATGTTTAATGATTTTGCTTCTTAGAGAGAAATTTTAATTTTTTGGTATAAGCAATATAATAAATTTATGTTTACGTAAATTTTAAGGTTTATTTAAAATATATTTTTAAAATTTTTCTTCTCATCACAGCAGACAAATTAAGAAAAAGTAAAAGTTTATCTTTAACACGTAATTTAAACATTAGTTTTAACACTTTTATTTAACAACCACCTCTTTTAAACTAAAAAAATTTGGGAAGTTTGTTTCATAAGGTTAATAAATTTAAAATTATTATTTCTAAAGCACTAAACAGCTAGAGAATTATAGAGAAAAAGTTTAACCCGTTAAACACGCAGTTTTTATTTCAAAGAATGCAAATTGAGTTACTTCCACGATAAATGTAAATAAAAAAACCGAGAACTTACTCTCTTGATCTCTCCCCGACGGGGAATTGAACCCCGGTCTCCCGCGTGACAGGCGGGGATACTAACCACTATACTATCGAGGATCTTGCCAAAACTTTTGAAAATAATGTACAAATTGTTTTTTTAATACATTTAAATTAATCAAACTTTTCAAAATATAATTTATGGCATTTTTTTAACATTCTGTGAAAATCTTATCAAAAACATTTTTTTCTTTTTGCTTACAAAATAAAATCAGCATTTAACCTTCTACTAGACATTCCGTTACTTTCACCTTTAGTTTTTATACATTTGTATATTTTTGCGTGTTTTATGTTTTTTTTATAAAATATTCTTGAGGCACATTTTCTTTAATACTATTTTTTTTTTATTTGTTTTTTTGTATTTCTATTGTTTCTGTTTTTGATTTTACTCTTAAATTATTCATCTTCTTTTATACAATTTGTATGTGTCCATCTAATATCTGTATATGTTTCTATTGGCTGTCTTGGCTGATCTTTGGTTTAGTTTTTGTTGCCATTTATTTGTGTTTTTCTTTTCTTTTAGTAAAACTAATATTTATAATTTCGACCCAGTTAGTTTGTCTAGTTTTTTCTTTTTCTTCTTTAATTTTGCATAAATTATTTATATTTTTATGGCTGCTGTTAAATCAATAAAAACTTGAGTTTTTTTTATCTTCTTTGCATTTCAGAAAAATTTGTATTAATGCTATAAATCAATAAAGCGTTTAAATTTAAATTACATAGTATTTAACTAAAAATCACCATGTTTAAATTAACTGGTATGCAGATCAGACTGCACCAAAATTTACCGAATTTTGAATTTACCGACGCCAGAATTGTTCTTTATAAGAATATATTGTGTGAAATATAAGTGAAATCGGATATCGTTAACTTGTGCCCCATCAGGTCTGAAGTTTTTATACGAGTAGTACATTTTTATGGGGAAAATATATCTTTTTCACATTTTTTTAGAAAAATTTAACTATTAAATACTTTGTTTTGTAACAATAAAGAAAAAAAATCGGTTAAATATTCCCCAGACCATTAATGTGTTTTAGATCACTTGTAAAAGGAATATGCAAACAAGTTTTTATTTTTTAAGAAATTTTTAAATTAAATGCTATTTTTAATTTAATTTGAACCATAACTATTCAAAAATATGTTTTTGTTTTTCCATGATAATTCAAACACCTTTCCATGATTGGTTAAAAAGTTTTGATTTTTTTTAAGACTGTTTTCAAACTTTTAAAAATTTTGTTAAATAAATTTAAAAACAGTTGGTATCAAACTAAGTTATCTGTAACCACAATAGGTCAATACCTTGTATGACTAAGCCATACCTGTAATTTGAATTTTGCGCACTTCGAAAAAAGACATTTTTGGCGGTTTTTAGTTATAAAGTACATTTTTTTAGAACTGATATACAGACTAAATAAAATTATTACAGAATAAAATAAAACAGGTCTCGAAAAATCCATTCTTAACAAGTACAAGTATAATATTTAAAACTCGTAGGTCAAAAGTTAAAATTTGGAATATTTGAAAACTTTTAGAAATACATAACGAAAAGTTATTTATTTTTATGGAATATAACTGAAAGACCTTCGTTGATATGAGTAGTAAAAAAGACAAATTTAACCCTCAGGTGAACTTGGGGTCAACATTTTTTAAAACGCACCTTTTCCTAAATATTTTGAAAGTAAATTGTATTAGTTAATATCATAGATAAATAAAAGGATATTTATCTCATTCTGACAAATAAAGTTATGTTAAATCATCAAACTTGCTCAACGAAATCATTGCTTCCAAATCCAAATTAAAAAAAAATATTTTTTATTATATAATAACATTTAATATAATACTTTTTAAGTATTTAAAATTTTGACCTTTGACCTTCTCATTTCAATGGTAATCCAATTCTCTTAAAAACTTCAGAATATATTTTTGAAATATGGTTTATCTTATTGGGTAATAATTTTGTATAGTCCGAATATCAGTTAAAAAAATACTTTATAACTAAAAAAAAACCGCCAAAAATGCCTTTTTTTCGAAATCTGCAAACTTGAAATCGCATTTTTTTTTTTCAGTAATTTTTCAGTAATTATGGTTAAAATTTAATTAAAATTAGCAATCCATTTAAAAATTTCTTAAAAAATTAAAAATTTGTTTGTACGCTCCTTGCACAGAGGTCTAAAAAACATTAATGGTCTGAGGAATTCGTAATAACTAAAATATTTTTTAACCAATTTTTTTCTTTTTATATCTTGTTTGATAGATAATTATGTGTTGATTACAATTTTTTAATATTTTGTTCCAAAGCCAAGTATATAATAGTAAAATTTTTCAAAAAACTGTAAAAAAGTCATATTTTCCCGATATAAATGCTACAAGTAAACGATATTCTATTTGAATAATATTTCACACAAAATATTTTTACAACCCTATAAACGATTCTAGGGGGATTTACAGTCAAAATTCAAAAGTCAGTAAATTTTGGTGCAGACTAATGCACATACATATATTTTAGCAAAAAAATTGTGTATACAAATAGTAATTGATCAAAAATTTACCTAGCTCTTTTGAGAAAATCGTAAATATATTTTTATACTAATTTTCCGTACGTTTTGATGCTGATATTAGAAAATCAAAAATGTTTAAGCCATTTTAAGAGGTTCCTTAAATTTGAGAAAAAAAATTTATGAGTAAATTTAAAAAAATTGTTAGTTTAGAATCGAATTTTTATAATCAAATTATCTATATACTAATTTAAATTAACGAAGCTTTTCTGGTAACCGATTTTGTCAGAGTTTATGCACAGCTGCCTCCGACGTCTGTAAATAATGTTTGTGGAAGTAAAAATTCTCTAAATTTCTTTTAATTTTGGTAAATAAATTACTTAATGTTGAGCGTAGAACCGGAACAAAAAATCATTATACCCCATACCAACATAGGTGAAGAGGGTTTTATGTGTTTGTGCTGATTTTTGTAAGACCCACCTTAATTTATATCAATTGGCTTAAAAAATCACATTCTGTGTCGATTGAATGATGTCTGTCTATCCGTCTGATCGTCTGTACATCCATGTAAACCTTGTAATCAAACTACAGGTCACAATTTTGAAAATAAATTAATGAAATTTCGTACATAGGTTTCTTATGGTCCAAATACGAAGCCTATTTAATTTGTCCTCCCGGAATAGGGGTTTAACGATCATAAATACCTTAAGTATTGAAATATTTTAATGACATTTAGCACATATCAGTTTTATGTAAACATAAATCTGTGTACCAAATTTCGGTCCATAATTGACCATAACTCCCTTATTAACCCCTCTTTAAAAAATCACTTTAACGAAAATTTAGAAAATTAGATTTATAGGCGACCTAGGTAACTAATAGATTTTATTATTTTACAGATCTCTCGAAAATGGTTCATTTTTGGTCCGTTTTTAATTTATACAACATAAATTTATGGTGCAAAATCACAGATTATCATCCTTCTTGCTTTAACGTCTCAATTCCATACCATTTAGTTCGTTTCAAAATGTTTCTTCCCCTTTCTGGAGCTATATATTTCAATTTAAGAAAAAATAGTATTGTCTGAGAGGAAGGTAAGGTCAAAAGTAGAATTGAAAATTTTACTTTAACTTTATCATATATGAAAAAGTACAAAGAATCTTTAACATTGAGGAATAAGATTTTTTCTATACCTATACACCGCTTTTAGTACTATCCCTCTGTGTTACTTTGCGTAAATTCTATAACGAAAATAATAATTTGACATTATCCGATCAAACTAAACTTGGTCATGAAACAATGAATCCTACATTAATTTATCGCATATCTGGCCTTATGTCAACTAAAACCCGAATCCATTGAACTACAAGTCCATTGTAAACGATAACAAGTTCCGCTCAACATGCACAACTCTGTCGATGAGTACATATAATGGCACTTTATAAATAAAATTCTGTTTGCCTTATGTATTTATTCACTTGTCGAAAAAGTTAAAAGTGGTCCCCTACGTCATTGAAGTTCAGAAGAGAGTGAGTTTAGTTTAGACCAGTTCTAGACGTTATTACATTATTGTTTAGTTTACTAATAAGATCGGCTATTTGTATGTGCACAGAAAAAATATTACCTTATATTTTTCAATTAACACGGTTCTTTCATTTTACATCAAAATTTAATTAATAAATAAAATAAAATAAATAGTAAAAATAAAATTCATGTTAGATTTTTTTCTCATTTAAATTTTTAATTCATTCAATCATTTTGGTGAGAGATGCAAATTTAAACAATTTTAAATTGAATGTCTTAATTTGGTGATTGGTGACTTTTTTTCTGTATACATAACGGGAATATCAACGAAAACCAAAAATATGAGTACCTACATGGGAGTCATTTAGAAGTTTATAAACATGGCAACCAAAAATATGCAAAATAATATCTTTTCCTGGGCTTCAAGTGAATCAAACTGCTTGTTATTTATCCGTTTCCGACAATTTTTAGAATTTTGGTATCGATATGTTAGAGCATATTTTTGCATATTTTGGACTTAACAGCATATTTTGTCATATTTTTGTAGAAAATTCTTATTTTAGAGCATATTTTAGCAATTCAATGGCATATTTTTGCATATTTTATTCTTAAGAGTATAGTTTTTCATAAATTTCACTAAAGGATATAATTCTGAATATTTTAAATTTAAGATAAAAATTTTGCATATTTTGCACCAATAGAATTTTTTGCACGTTTGTGAAATTAGTGAAATTTTCTTTTTACTGTCACAAACATTTCTCAAATACTAATAATTTTCATCTTGTACATTGATAAAAATTTTGCAATTTCCTGATAAAATGTATTAAATTTGAATGTTTTTAAGAGCAAAAGGAAAATATTTTTTAGCAAAAAAATCAAGTCATTTTTAGCATGAATAGTCGATAATATAAAGTTTGGCTAGAAAATTTAATATTTAAAAATAATAAACTAAAGTATTGTAGCATAAATTTTCAAATTGATCATTACATAGAGAAAGTATGATGAAATAAACAATTTATCGATTTATTATTACTTTTTTAATTATTCAAGTAATCCAAATTCAAATTCTCTTATAGTTTTTTACCAAAAATAAAACAATTCATCGGCTTTCAATTATTATTTTTTATTGTATTAATTAATAAAGCAATCAAATATAAATAAAATAAATAAAAAAATACGTGATGATTTCAATAATCGAATTTAAAATTTTTTAATTGGTTGAATTTCAATTAATAAAATAATTGAATATGAATTTTTCGTAATTAAAATATGATTTTAGATTTTTCTATGTAGGGCTTAAATTTAACATATTAAATTATTCAATTATAAAAAAAATAATTAAAGCATTTAGAATTTCTGATTAATTATTTATTTGAAAATAATTTTTTCTGTGAAGGATTCAAAAAAATTATTTCATTTTAATTTATATTTTCAATTTGTAAAAGAAAGGTTTGAAATTTTCTTAGAAACAATTTTAGCTTTTAACGATTTTTAGCTCCATAATGGTGTGATCATTTACCGTTTTTTTTTTTTTTTTCTTGGAAAACTACTATTTTAAAATATTTATAGTTAATAATTGCATATTTATCTTTTTTTATTTAGCTTTTGTAATGAATTAAAAAAAATAAAACAAATTTTTCAGAAAATACTTAAATTTTTAAATATGTACAATTTAATAACATTGTTTAAAAGATATTTTTTGGTTTATAATATTTATGAATAAAATTTTAAATTAATGTTCTTTCTTTTTTGTATATAATAAAATACTTTAGTTTTAAGCATTTTTAATGAAAAATTAATTTCGTTATAACTAATTTCTGATTTTAATATATTTACTTTTTATCTTTCCTTGCAGGTAAGCTACTTTAAAATACAATTTCTACTGCTTTTACAAACTACACTCTAGTAGTTTATTAAAAATTTTTCAACAAAACTGAATCCCCTTAATTAAGTAAAATAGATTCTGCAATTAGAAATCTTAAAAAGATGCCTAAAACAAACAGCACAATAAAGTAAGTCTAAAGCTTTCTTTTAAAAACATAAATTGCCACAGTGTTGTTAATCTGTAAATATTCAAATTTATGTGATTTCAAAGCCATTAATTTAATGATTTTATTTAAATTCTATTATTACTACAAAACGAAAGAAATATTTATAGAAAGGTAATGTTAATCAATTGTAACAAATCGTTAGTATTAAATGAAAGCGTTTTTATAAAAATTTCTAAAAAAAAAAATAAATACAACAATAAATTTTAAGCAGTAATTTAAATCAATTAACAGATTTTATTGTTTACAATAGAAATGACAAATTGACACAGATTTTCTGAAAACAATAAAAAACAACAAATTTGTTACTTTTGTGTAGAGTTTATATGAAAGACAATTTTGTTTTTGATTTAATTTAACAAAATTGTTTTAACAATAAATAATAATAAAAATTTGACAACATTTTTCAAATGTTGTATAACTAAATAAATAAATTTAGAAATGAATTACAAATTTTACTATGAAAGGGGTAAAAAATAAAATAATATAAAATAAAATAATAAAGTATTGTATTAAAATTTAACAATAAACTGCATTCATTTATTCATTCATTGAATTGAAAATTTTAGTTGTGAAAAAATATTAAGCAAAAAATCATCAAAATCATGTTACACTTCAACGGATTTTTGGCTAATAGCACAGATTTAAAGAAACGGTATACAGGGAAAGCTCACATAGCCGGATAACTATCACGCTAATTTTGTCCGTCTATGGGATATAGTACATAATATATTTTTTTTACTAAGGGAGAATTCAGTAATATGGCTTTTTGTTTCAAAATTTAATATTGTTTGTTTATAAATTAACTTATACTTATTATTTTATATACATATCACACTGGTTCCTGTAAAGGGAGTTAACTCAAAATTTTTCAATTTTCATTTGTTGCCAGAAAACAATATACAGTGGTCATATCTAGCCACTGTAAAAATCTTACATCATTTTCTCAACTCTTTCACCAAAAAAAAATACATTTGCTTCCCCCTTTGTGATATAAGAGTAGTTTCTTTAGAGTCAACTAAAGAGGAATATTTTGATTTTATATTTTCAGTTGACTCCCTTTAGAGGAACCAGAGCGATATATTTTTTAATTTATTTGGATTTAATTTACGATAAATTATAATTTTACGAAATTTATTTTATGGAATTTTTGGCTTTGTTTGAAAGCCGTCTGCTCTATAGTTCTCTCATTTTTCCCCATTTTTAAAAATTACTTTATAAACTTTTTTAAATTTTTCGTACACGAAAAAATCATTTCTGACAAACCGGTTAGGGCCAGACTTCTTTCCTCTATATTTGCATTGACGATTTCTTCCAGAAATTTTAAAATTAGTCGTTAATAAATTGCATATTAAGAACAAGTTTGACAACAGTCACCTTTGTTGGCATACTAATCCATTTACTGACGACAAAATTAAATGTCCCGAATTTAGCATTATTGAGGACATCGTGAATGAAAATCCCATGCAATTGTTGCGTGTTTGACATGCACGTGACATGCTTCAGGACAAATGTCTTTAATAAATATCAGAATGATCAAAAACATAATACATATAAACAATTAATGACAAAAAGTTGCTGTAGATGAAGTGATTAGTAGATTTTACTGTTCAACTTGGGAAAATGAAATGAAGAAGAAGGTGTTCTGGTATCGATTCTTAGCAGCACCCAAAATCTTTTTTAATATAGCTGACGGCAATGTCGTTTAGGTTGTTGTAGAATTTCAGTACCATTTGTTCAAAAACGTCGTCAATATTTGTTTGAATCTGTCATACGAAAAATCATGCAAACATCATCGAGGATATCTTCAAAACATGGCTAAATGGGTTGGATATGTGTTTTTATAGATCAAGTTTTTAATATTCTCTTTTTAGTTTTTTATAAAGATCTTTTAATCAAGTATAACAGTCGAAGTTAAACTGAAGACTTGATTTTTCTTAAAATCAACAGAAAGTTAAGTAAAAACAAAAGAATAGTATCAGGGATGGAAAATGAAACTATATTACGGTATCAAAATAAAATTCAAATAGTACTGTTTTCACTCTCAGAATATGAAAATTCAAATTTTTGATAGTTATTTATTTTTATTTTATTGTTTTTTTTCTTTTTTTTTTCTTTTTTTTGCACTAAAACTTAAAGAATGTAGTTTGTATATCTATAGCGAAGAATTAAATATGATACCAAATCATTCTGGTTAAATATTATAGTAAAATATGAAGACCTTAATAAAATGTTTCCCTGTTATTGAAATAAACTTACGGAAAAAAAGTCATCCATGATCAATTCCTTAAAATCGAGCACTTTAGCATTGTTATAATATAATTCGTTATCTGATATCTTTGAAATTCGGAACTTGTAGTAACGATTTACATATATTTTAGTATTTAAAATTTTAAAATTTTATATTTTATAAATTAAACTTACAACTCCAATGTTTCTATAATGCAGTTTATTTTCCCTATAAACTTATTTGAATTGTCCTAATTACGTGTCTAATTTTTTGGGAACTTAAAAAACCAGCATTTAATCAGAGGTTAGTATTCATTACAATTTCATTATTACTTCTAAACACCAAATGTAAATTTAAATCAAAGGTGTTAAGAAAAACACAGGTTTCTATTCGAAAATTATATATCACAAAAACATATTTTCATTAAAAAATGTTTAATTTGAATTGTGGAATATCAAGATAATGATTTGGCAATAACAAATGACTCAGGGAGTACTGCGGTACTTTTGAATGTTAAAAAATATAAAAACAAGTACTATCGTATTAAGTTTTTCATTGTTCTTCGCCTTTGCTTGATCAGTAACTACATGTGTAAATAATTGATCAAAAGCAAAATTTTATATTTAACTTCAAAAAATGTATGCAAAATATGAATACCAAGTGTCCGTGTCTGACCAACAGATGGTCCGCCTAGAGGAGATTAATTTATTATATAAAGCATGGGACCAAAAAAATTTGTCCGTCTACCGGAGCTATCCGTTACGGGAGCTTTTACTGTATATGTTTGAGTTGCATTTGACTTAGACTAACCATGTTTACAAGCCGCCATGATTTTGCGATTCATTTGTCAGTTTAAATTAAGAAAAAGTTACCTGAATGAAGTGAACTTTTAGATAACTTAGACAAATAATAAATACACTACTTCTTATACAAATAAAATATTTTCTATCAAATCACCTGATTGACACACTCCCTAGCAGTTAAATTATGCCTTGACAAATCAACACAAAAAAAACTTAAAAATTTTACTAAAAAAATTAAAAGTCTAAATTTTTGTCTTAACTGCAACAATAAAGGCAGTGAATAAAACCAAACGACTTGTACTTAATATAAGCGCGTGCTTAAGTTTTTCTTTAAAAAAAAAAAGTAAACATTACACATCAGCCACACATTATTAACCAAAAACTACAAATACATACTTGCAAACTGTTTGTACCTACAAACAAATGTTAGTAAACTTATTGTTCAAAAGTATCTTTTAAGTCTGGCTCATAATTCATAAATAAATTGTTTTTTTATGTTTTTTTTTTTTATTATTTTCTTCTACCGCTAGTTGTTTTTTTTAGATGTATTGCTGTCATTGTTGACAGCATTAGCTCATGATGTGTAATATGTATTTCCCTGACTTATACATTTTGCAGACTTATAACGTGGGTCGTTATTTTAAGACAAAATTAAAATCGTAGACACTTGTGTGAAATGAAATCATTTATAAAAGCATCATAAAAAAAATATCATAAAAATATATATTACCTCAGAGGCATGTTTACACTGGGAAATGATTAAGGAAGGTAAACTGCAACTAAATATAAAGATATAAAGACCAATGCTTGAAATTAGAATGAGACCATGTGAAGTGTTTTAATTGAAACTTTTTGGGGAGCTATGAACGAAGCAAATCTAGAACTATTAAAGTAGCTATAATTAAAATTTAACTAATTTTTTTTAATTATATTAAAATTAAATCTAAAACAAATGTTGGGTTATATATAGGGTATCCAATAGATTAAGCGTCATTCGGTTATCCGATTAATTTTGGTTTAATACATTAATTAATTTCGAATAACAAACAAACCTAATAATTTTGTCGAATAACCGGTTAACCGTTATTTATTTTTCAGAGTTAAAAATTTAGATTTTTTTTTTTTTAATAATTTTATGTCAATTACATACTTTTTTTAATGTCTGTTATATCCTAGCAAAAATAAATAAAAGTAATTTTTAGGAAAGTACTCTCCCATTACTTCAAAGTATCAATAATTTTACGTTTTCTTGTACCTAAGAAGTAATACAAACTGCATTCAAATATATTATTAAAAAGGCATTCAAATGAATTGTTCCGATGTAAAACGTTGAGATTCGGTTGTTGAAATCCTGAAGATGACACCCTACTTACTTAAAAATATGTACCTAAACGAAAATAAAAAAATAAAAAAACAAAAAAATTTTGCCATCAGTCAGATTTGAACTTGGATGCAAATTAACCACTCGTTTTTAGTGATTAACGTTGTACTCAGTACACCAACTCGCGCTCAATTCTCTAAGTGACAAAAACTTTTTTTAGTATAAATATATGTTTTTACACATTTTGTTATAAAAAACTAATAGCATCAGAACGGGGTTGAACCAAGAGCTAATCCAGTGCTCTAGCCAACTCATCCACGTGACTGCAATATTACTGTGCTATTATACTATTGAATACTTATTTATGTAATACCGAGTAGGCTAATAATAATAACTCCTCATTACCAAGGAACTACTTTAATAAGTAGTCGTCATTACCGAAAACCAAAAAGTGTTTACTGGGATGGTAAATTCATTGGAAATTATCCGAATTTTCACTACTTTCGGATCGCAAGTTCAGGATCTTATTGACTTATTTGGATGTCCTTTTTAGTTGGGATAGAATGTTTAATAAAATGCGACATGAAAAGGTTATAATATTGTGTGCTCAGAAATGCTTAAACTTGTTACAATAAAAATTCTGAAAACGTAGTTTTGTGTAAAGTAAATTCAAATTTATATAAGTTATAAACATTTTAATTATCATCAAAAACATTTACGTGAAAATACCAGTATTAACTTCGACTTTTATAACAAAAAAATAATTTCACTCAAAAAAATAGAGATAGTTGCATTAAAATGACGAATTTGTAAATTAAATTAGGAAAATATTTTGTAGTATTAGGTTAAAAAATTCAATTTTTTCGTATATATTGTGTTTCTAAATAATTATTTCAATATATTAAACACTAAATTTTTTATTATATATATATTACTAAGAGTGTTCGGTTAATCGAATAATTTACCATTAATCGGTTATTAACCGATCAATTTTTAATCTCAAATAATTATTTGCCAAATTAACCGATTAATATAAAGACCCAAATAATTTGATGCTCTAGTTATGTAACAGCTATGATTAAACAAAATTGGAACTATAAAAAAAGTTATCATTAAAGCTGAAGTAGGACACATAAAAATCTACAATTAAGACTTGAATTACGAAACAGCTAGGAATTGAGTAAATTTGCGCCAATAAAAAGAGCTACGACTAAACTTTAACTATTGCTATAGAAAAAGCTACAATTAAATCAAATTGAGAGAATAGAAAAAGCTATGAATAAAAAGTGCTACAACTAGAACTAAACTAGGACCATATAAAGAGCTATGAATGAAGGAGCTACACATAAGGCTAAACTAATATTATCTATCTATGAATAAACTGGAACTATATAGAAGCTGCAAATAAAAGTAAATTACGAAATATATACAGAGGTGCGATTGGGTCTAGCGGCAATCGATGTTAAATGCAACTATAAAAGAAGCTACTACTGAAGCTAAAATAAAATATAAAGTGCTACCATATAAGGCAAAACGTGGACTATACAGGAGTTACACTTAAAGTTAAATTAAGAAACATGCAAAGAATTAAAATTAAGTCTAAACTTTTACGTTACAAAAACTAAAAACGTACCTAAAAAGTAACTATGAAAGAGGCTACTACAAAAGTTAAAATAAAACTATATTAAGTGCTACTATCAAAGCTAAACTGTGATTGTATAAATAGCTACGATTTAAACTCCTCTGGAACTATATATAACGGTATGGAGAGCTACGATTGAAGCTAAAATAAAGGGTTACAAAAGAAGATAAATTTTGACTATATAATCGTTTAAGATAGAATGAGACGATACTAAAAGTTACAGTTAAAGATAAATTAGGACTAAATGAATAGCAAACATTAAAGATAAATTTTGACAATATAAAAATTAGCTTTTAAATCTAAACAATGATTATTTAAAGAGCTTTGATTGAAATTAAATTGGGACTATGTAAACAGCTACGTTTGAGGCTAAAATAAAACTGCGTAAATTACTATGTCAAACAGTAAACTAAAACAACTATGACTAATGCCTAAATGCAACTAAGTTTATAAAGAGCTGTAAATAAGGTTCAATTTCGACTACATATATTATGCTACGATTAAAACTCCAGCTATGCTGGAGCTGTAAAGAGCAAAAGGTGCACCAGCGATGATAATAGGTAAAAAATATTGAAATTTCTTTAATGAGATATTGTATAAATTTACATCAAAAGTGTAGTCACTTTTTATACCTTATAAAAAGTAAAAAGATATTATTAAAGCTAAAATGCTACTATAAGAAAAGCTATATGACTAAAATCAAACTGGGATTTGGAAAGGTACAGCTTATGTATTATAAGTGACTATTTAAATAGTTCCACTGGAAACAAATGGATACTTCGCAAATATCTTCAAAAGCAATTTATAGTAAAATTTTTAAAATATTGATTTAAGATTAAAATTAGATAAAGATAATTTTTAATAAATTTTTTTGGTCAACTAAGTTTGTTTTTACCCTTGATATCTGAAATGTTCTTTGAGAGCCTATCAAAATTCAAAATAGCCTATTAGCAGCAAAATTTAATTGAGATTATTTAACTTATATTTAATTGCTTGTTTGTTTATTATTTTAATGGATATCTATATGAATAAAAAAATACGATTTATTTTATTTTAAAAACTGTCAAGTTAATTGAGTATTTTCCTATGACTATATTAATATAATCTAAAACATTTGCCAGCCAAATAATTGCTATAAAATACTGTTACATTTGTTCCAGTATGTTTAGTTTGTTTTGAACTGTTTTTCAACAATCATGAAATTCTTTGTTTTGGTTGTTGCCTTGGCTTTGGCTGCTGCTGCCTTGGGCAAAAATTTTACACGCTAAGGAAATGTACGTTTTGGGTGTTCCAAAATCTGAATTGCTTCAATGGACTTGCATTGCCGAACATGAATCCTCTTACCACACCAATTTTGTTGGTCCCACCAACTCTTAATGGTCCAACGATTATAAAATTTTCCAAATCAACAATTATTACTGGTGTCAATCCGCCAATGGCCGTTTCTCTTACAACGAATGCAAATTTATCTGCAATGCTTTGATAAAGGAGAACATCAGCGACACTGTTAAGTGTACCCATAAGGTCAAGTCTCAACATGGCTGAACTGTCTGGTCTACCTGGAAATACTGTAATAGTAGCTTGCCCAGCTTTAATGATTGTTTCTAAGTTTTTACATTAATGGATTTTAAGAAATAATATGATGAAGGAATTAAAAAATCGGTGTTTAATTAGTTTCTTTTATTTATAATTTATTATTTAGTGTAAACACTTTTTAATAATCAAAACAAATCTGAACTTTAAATACTAAAACTCAAGTTCACACACGTTATTGCCGCTTGCATTGTACCTACATTGTATGGCTCTCAAATCAAAAATCAAGTGTATGAGCTCAAATCTAACTGGTAGTAGACCACCAAGTATAAAAGTTTATTGTTTTATTTTTATTAGATAACTACATATATCTACAAATACTTACTTTATACTAATAAACATAACCAATGTTTAGGTTGTTAGAGTACTCGTTATTTTATATTATTATTTTTTTTTTTTTTCTTAAAGTTTAAGGTAGACATACAGACAAGTATCTTGTTTGAGTCTTTTGTTGCTATATGTTTGTATAGCATGTTTGAAATACTACTTACTAATTTTTAATTAGCTTTTCTTGTTTATTATTTATTATTGTTGTTGCTGCTGTTCGTAACTTATGCTCTTCAAATTATAACTATTTCCATTTTGTTATAGTTTTTTTTTCCGTTTTTTATGATTGTTTTAAATCATAATTTTTGTACTAGATAAGTGTGATGATACATTGACTTGTACATACATATTATAATCATCTAATGCAGAGGTTCTCATAGGCATTAGCTTCATGACCCCCTCGTAACATTATAACTCGAGAACGAAACACCATCATTTTTGCGAACTCATTAAAAACCAAGTCAAAAGTTTGTTATCAAACAAAGAATGAAAGGCTTGTCGAAAAAACCTAACACCTAAAAACCTAAAAAACTTAACTTTAATATTGTGTTGGCCAAATTTTATGTATCACCACACATCATAAAAACACATAGTTGCACAAATTATATTCGCAGATTTTCATAAATTTTCATCTTTTGATACAGATTACATTTACATATACGATTTATCGTCAGTGACGATTTTTGGTTCTAAAGATGGTCAGTTAACGATTTGACGATTTTTTATCAAAGAGATTCAGAACTGTTTTCAGTATTTTTTATAAATTTTTCTTTAAAAGTAAATTAATTGGTACTTAAATATTAGCTTTTTCATCAAAAAAAAGCATGAAAATTTGATCTGATTATTACAAATAGTGGATTTTGACGATATTTTTTTCTCAAAATTTGACGATTTTTCACCAAATTTATCTGGCAACTATACACAGCACTTTTATGTGAGGAGAAAGAAATGTTGTTTAAATGTTGTTTGTTTTCTTTGTTATCAAATATGATTTTCGAACAATATTCAAAAATAGACCAAATGTTTAAATTTTTAAAATAAATTAATTTTTAAAGGAAAATATTTCAAAAATGATACTAATATTAATGCATTTCTCAATTTTTTAATAAGGTCCTCCTTTTATTGGGGATTATATATCATTTATTTATCATTTATATAGTCCCGTTTCCTATTTGGAACTAGGAATAGGTCACGATAATAAAGTAATTCCAATGAAATAGATTGAAAAATAGTTTCTTTGTCACTCTAAGGTTTTCAAATGTTATGAACTGTAAGGAACTTTATATTCCTTTTCTTTTGCAATTGTGCACAATTTATTTTAAAAGCTTCCTTAGTTTCTTATTATCGTTCAAAAAGCTGTAAATCTGGATCTAGTTGATTAGAAAGTTTTGCTTTCTTTCGAAGCTTATATGAATTGATCAATTCCTTGAAAATTTTACTACATTTCAATATATATTTAATAAGAACATAAAAATTTTAATAAAAGAAATTTTTTAAATTTGTGTTTAAGCAAATGGACCCCTTGTGGGTCGCGGACCCCCATTTGAGAACTGTTCATCTAATATATTAAGTAAGGTTCACATTAACAGCATGTTGCATTTGTAATATTGTATGTTGCTCTTTGTTCCAGGTTGTAATAACTAACTCTTCGACAATGTGTTGTCGTATTCATTTATAATTGCAAATTATTACACACTTTTTTTAGTTGTTGTAATGTTTGTTTTAGTATTTTGTTAATTTTATTACAATTACGTTTTTGTCGTTACTTTTTTATTATGTAACCAATTATATAAATTTAGTTTTTTTTTGTATTAACTATCATCATTGGCTTAAAGCAAACCTGGTATATTATTTTAAAATACGAAGTGCTCGTAATTGTATAATGAGAAATTTGTTTTTGTTGTCTCATGAAATTGTTTAGGTCCTAAATATATGTATATATTTGTATATATATATATATATATATATATATATATATATATATGTATATATAAATATATATACATATATATATATACATATATATCTATATCTATATATACATATATATATATATATATATATATATATACATATATATATATTATTTTGTTTATAAAATTGTTTTTTATGAAATGAAACTTATGGATCCTGTGCATTTATTAGCTTTAAGTTTTGTGAGTTAAAATCTCCAGAAAAAGTACTATTAGGCAAACGAAGATATATCTGCAATTTCCCAACGACTGGTCTGATTTGAGTGATAGTACAGATCTAGGTTTAAATTTTGATTTTGAACCATATAGACATAACGGAACGAATCAGAATGGTTTTAAATATCTCTCATACCTCCCCCGTTATGTCTATATGGTTCAAACTCAAACTCTCCTACATCTCTTCTATAACTATGTGAAATTTTATTGAAATCGGACTGGACGTTCGGAAACTGCAGATTTATTTTCATTTTTTGGATGACACGCTATGGATGGTTTAAATACTTTCAAGTTGCCAGAAGTCTCTGGCTAATGCTCAATGCAAGCCGATTTAGAACATTTTGAGAGATAAACTCTCTCAATGTGTGCCAGTTTTTTCACTACAAATCGGATTACATGTGTAAAATAGGATTTTTAGTGATAAATCGCGTTTTAGTGAAGAGTGGGATTTTAGTGAAAAATGTTTAATTTAGTGAAAAATCTAATGTTTAGTAAAAAGCAATGTGTATAATAAAAAATTTGATTTTTAATGAAAATTCAATCTTTAATAAATATAAAATTTTTTAGTGAAAAATTTAATTTTAATGAAAATTATACAATTTTTTTTCATTTTTTTTTTTTTGTGAATAATTTAATTTTTCATGAAGGCCAAAGTTTGTAGTGAAAATTCAAGAATTTTTAGCAAAAAAAAATAATTTGTAGTAAAAGAAAAAATGTGGAAGTTTTAGTTAAAATTTGAACTTTTAGCGAAACATTCAATTTTGTTAAGTAAACCTGCTATTATCCGTTTCTCCCACTAAACAGGCAGTCCATTTAACAGTTCAATCTGGAAATGTTTCTGCATAACTCTAGTGAATATTCTGTTATAATTTTTGCGAAATAGTATCGATATTTAGAAAATAAATTATAAATTTGTTTTTGCGATTATTATGTAATAATTTTAAAAAATCTTAAGGGATAATTTGTCTTATGACCGTGTAAAATTTATCAAAAATATAAACAAAAATGGTCTCAGTAATTTATACAAATTTATTTTAATTGATAAGATGTCATTTTAAAGTTTTCATTAATAAAAATTGAAATACAAGATTTGTTTCTTTTGATTTCTATTATTTGATTCTAGTTAAAAGTTGCAACGACTATATAGATATAAGAACATAGTCATTATTACATATAAAGTGTGTCATGTCTGAAATAATCTCGTTTTTTTATAATGAACATTTTATCGTTAAACAAAGGAAGTTGATTAATAAAATTACCAATAGGTACTTGGAAGATAGATATGATTGTCAGGATTTGAATATTGACAAAATAATAAGGAATTATTTTGGTTATTGCTGCTAAAACAATTATTACAATTTCAGCTTTTAACCCTAAAATCTTAAGCTTCTATTCTTGCAGTAATTATGCATATTAATTATACGGATTATTTTTCTTATTGGACGTAAATTAAATTAATTTTTTTGCGGAACTTAAATGCATGGAACAAAATTTTAATTCGCAATAATATACTCATTAATCATATAAGAAATTTTTTGATGGGCAAACTACAAAAATGGTAAAATACAGTGGTTCGAAACGTGGCTAAATCTGTATATGTTTCTTCTACGAAGAATTAATCTCAATTTATATTTTAATACGGGGACAGCGTAATATCTCGGATTGAACTTAATAATAAATTAATGAACATATAATCTTAAATTTCAAGCAAATCGTTTTTATTTAAAGCCAATCTTAAACAGTGTAGATACAATCATTAATCCAGGACCTTGTTGAGATTTTATCTTCTGGGCACTCTTAACAGAGTCGGTGATGTTGTCGGTCAATAAAACGTTGCAGCTCAATTTACATTCGTTGTAGGAGAAACGGCCGTTGGCAGGTTGACACCAGTAGTAGTTGTTGATTTGGAAAATGCCATAATCGTTGGAGCTATTGGAGTTGGTGGTACCAACAACATTAGTGCCGTAAGAGGATTAGTGTTAAGTAATACAAGTCCATTGATAAATTAAGTACATAAAATTCCAAACCATATCGAGCCCTAACCGCGAAAATATCGTAAATGTAGAACACAGGAGAAGTACTTTTGTACTTGTTTACATATGTATATGTAAAATGTCACTTAAGACAAAATTGCTTTCGCTATAAGCCCTAAATGGCGGTTAGGGCTCGATATATCTTCAAAATATTAGTTTCATTCATTTTTCTCCTAAACGCGCACAAAAGATTTAGCAGCAACTTCTCATGAAGTGGAACCATGAGGGGAAAAGTTTAAATGGCATGGACATCTTCTAACATATTGCCATGGTGTTCATTCCAGAAGAAGCCTCCTTCGCAAATCTTTCACTCGAACTATACCAACGTATAGAAAGCTATAGTTTTCCCCCAGTCTAAAGATCTTCACCAACATCAATCCTTTTAGTTTTAAATGGTACGCCACCAACAATCCAATGTAAAAGTAAGGTTAAAATCGATTACATGTGACAAATGTAACGCGGTACAGTTAGGTGACAGATACACACTTAGCCAATGTGAGAATAAGATTCAAGACGTCAAATATCCGCCTGGTTTACTTAAATTATAATTACAATGACGCGGGGGTTATTCCGCAACAATGAACCACATACTTTACGACTCGTATGATGATATTGTGATTATGATCACGAAAATTACAAAACAATAAGAATTACACTGTAAAAAATGTGTAGACAGTATTATAAAAAAAATAAATTTATAAAGGAGGAATAAGAATGGATTAAAATGAGTAGCCAATTCCAAATATAATTCAAATTTCGAAATCACTTCGGCAGAAAATTTATGATCGTTAAATTAATTTTTAAGGCCATGTCCAGGCTTGTCTTGCAAAAATTAACCTGAACAGTTAAAAAATATATATAATTGCATTTTGCATTTAATTAAGAAAAAAAGAAGAACCAAATATGAATGATGTAGGAAAAAAGCTTGAATAACGTAATAGCTTTTAAACTTTGATATAGCTTTTAAACTTTGATATAGCTTTTAAGCTTTGATATAGCTTTTAAGCTTTGATATACATAAGTAGTTAAAATTTAAAAGTTGTTAAAACATATAAAAATTAAAGGTTGATGTCTGATAAATTTTTATTTAACTCTCCATACTTGCTGTGTTTGACTAACTTTTGGGAAGGTACGGACAAATGAGAGCATTAAAAATTTACACTCTCATATTGTAAAAAATTTCGACAGCATCACCGACTTTGTTAAGTGTACTCGTAAGATCAAGGCTCAACAATGCATAAACAAAATTTCAATTTGTTTATACATTTTTAAAATATTTGGAAATAGAAAAAAACTTCCTTAAGAAATCTCAGAAAGCTTTACAAAATATTTCTCAAGTACCTACATAATTTTCTAGAATCCACATTTTACTTTGAAACCAAAAAATATCTATACAATAGTACTTAAGTTTCAAATAGGTACTATTATTATTCCTTTATATTTATATGTACTTCAAACATTTACGTCATGCATAAGTAATATTTTTTCTTTTTCATTGCTTATTTTAACACATAAAGTTATATGTGGTTTTTGTTATTAAAGTGTTTCTTTTTTTTAATTTTTGCCATTTAGACTGTAATCTGTTCATGTTTCAAAGTTATTAACACAATGTTAAACATTATGAACTTAAATTGTACTCTACTCACATAATCATACTTACAACCTCAACTATGTACGCTTGAATACTAAAGTTATTTTAAAATCAAAAAGATTGTTAAACTTTACGCATTTGTTTGTTTTAAATTTGAAAATTTTTTTCACAAATTTTCTTCCAAATTGTGTGAATTTTTCATAGATAATTTTCATAAAACAATAGAAAATCATTAACAAATACTAGAAGAAGCGAATTAAATTTGAAAATAAATACTATAACACGCAATTTTTAACTTTTATTGTATAAGAAAAACAAAAAAAAATAGTTCCACTTATTATTCAGTTTTTTAGTATTTTTTTATAAGAAAATATAATGTATAATATGCTTTTAAAAGCTACTGCTATTGTTTTATTGCATTGAAAGCCAAATTCAATTTAGGCATTGAACTTAAATTATTGCATAAAGTTTTGCATTTAGTGTTTTATAAAAAAATACAATTTTTTAGTATTTATTACGTAAAATGTATTGCTTATATTAAATATTAAAGTGCATTTACTTTGGCTTAAATAATTTTTGCAATTGAAAGAAAAGTTAAATAATTTCTATTAAAAATAAGCAAAAATAATTTAAAGTTTTAAAATTTTTAAATATATTGTAAATACTTTCTAATTATCTTTGAAATTGCTTTAACTCCTTAAAACTCTGCTGCGTTTACACAAGGCTTACGTCTTTTTTTTTTTTTTTTTTTTTTGTAAATTCTAATTCCATAACTTGGACCATCTAAGCTTAAATCTTCGTACAAGAAAAATATTTCACAGTGTAATTTTCAAATTATAACATTCCTAAAATCAATGTAGTATGTTCTCAATGTAGATTTTATTTATGTTCTCAATTTTAATTTATCCAAAATTGCTAATTGTTTTAATATTTTAACTTATAATTTTCGGCCAGAAATAGAAATTCATTAATTTCAAATAAAATTTCACTCTTATATATTTCATCAAGGCAATTGAAACGTTTTGAAGAATTTTTCGGCCAGTTTCGGTCATAGACAATTATTTTAAAAGTTTTTGAAGATTTTCGATCCTAAAACTTTCAACTAGTTTCGGGTATAGAAATTCCTTACTTTTTCTTAAAAAGAAATTTTAAATTCTTGCTGTTTTTAAAATAATTTAAAGACATCTTCGCTCAGTTTTGGCTACAGAAATTTCTTACTTTTTTCAAATATTTTATATTTTCTTGTTGTTTTCACGATAATTAAACTATTTTTAAATGTTTATGAACATTTTAGTTAGATCGGCTTTAAAATTTCTTAACTTTGTTAAAATTTTAGTATTTTACTAATTTTAAAGATATGCAGTTCCTAAAAATTTCGGCTAGCTTCGATTACTAAAATTTCTTAGCTTTTCTAAATATTTTTCATTTTCTTGTTGTTTTCAAGGCAATTAATAAATTTTTAAACGTTTTTGATTATTTTAGCTAGATTTGAAAATTATCGCCGAGTTTTGTCTTTAAAATTTTCTTAATTTATTTAAAAAAAAACTTTCTTGCTATTTTTAAAACAATTAAACGGATATAAAACTTTTTAAAGATTTTTTATCAGTTTTTATAAACTTCGGCCAGTTACGACTACAGGCTATATAAATATTTTAATTTAAAAAAAAAAATGTTCTTGCATTATCTTGCTATTTTTAAAGCAATTATATTCAGTTTTTAAAAAATATCTTGGTTTTTTCAAACATTTCTTATTTTCTTATCGTTTTCTAGGCAATTAAACATTTTTTAAATATTTCTACAGATTCTTGATATGTCCGAAAATGTTCAGCCAGTTATTACTTTTTGAAAAAAAAAAAAATTAATTTTCTTGCTTGCTATTTTTAAAGCAATTGAAAGAAATTTCCTACTTTTTTAGATATCTTTTTGGTTTTTGGTAAATTTTCATAAATTTCAATCAACTTCGTTCGGATTTAGAAGTTTTTAAAATTTCTCAAATATTTTTCATTTTCTAAACAATTAAACATTTTTTAAAAGTTTTTAACGATTTGTTTTAAGTCTAAAAAATTTCTTTAAGTTTCGGCTATAGAAATTTCTTAATTTTTTTAAAGTTGTTGTACTTTCTTGCTAGCTTTGAAGAAATTAAAAATATATTGATATATTTTTAAAATCACCATTTACCGAATATTTTATATAAAAAGAAAATTTATCAATATTTTTATCATACTCGTATTAAACATTTTTTTATATCGTAAATTGTATATTAAAAAGGTTATAAAAAATTTATTTGGCAAAGAAAATTTATCGAAATTTTTTTTATAAAATTGAAATTGTTGGAAAAATTCTAAAATTCTAATTCTAAAATTTTTTATAAAAATACAAATGAAAAAATATATAAAATTTTCCTATTAAAAGAAAATTTATCGAAAAAAGAATATTTTATTAAAAAGAATATATTTTTTATAAAGAATTTCAATACATTTAAAAAAAAATTAATCGATAATTTCCTAAACAAAGTAAAATTCATCGAAAATTTCCTATAAAAAAGAAATTAATCGGAAATTTCTTATAAAAAGATAATTTATCGGAAATTTCTTATTAAAAGGAAATTTATCGGAAATTTCCTTTAAAAAGGGAATTTATCGGAAATTTCCTTTAAAAAGGGAATTTTTCGAAAATTCTTATTTTTATAAAAAAAATATATAAATTTTTTTATAAAAAGAAAATTTATCGAAAACATTCTGAAAACTTACAAACAGGTTTTTAACTCGACCCTTGAAATCAATTTGCATAATTCGTCCCACTAAAAACGGATGATAATCAATGTTTAACAATAGTTTAATAAGCCGTATGATTTCTTAATATTAACTACAATTTTTTAATACAACTACTAATACTTATTTTTAATGTTATCACTCATATCATCATCACTTGTGACAATAGTACAACATTTTCAATATTAATTTTAAACGGAAGTAGAGGATTTTTATTATTAGTCGTATTGCCTTACATCGAGTGTTACGAGGTAATTAAAAATAACATGGTATTTTTGGTAGAAAGAAATGAAACACAAATAACAGTAGTACTGGTGTATAAAAACAAAACAAAATTTCCTTTTTAATAAACAAAAACATTTTGTTTATAATTTTTGTTTCGTTATTGTGCCATATTTTGCGATTATTATCCACATCTTTTTTCGACTCGGTTGGAAACCGATTCGAATAACAGTATCGGTATTCAATTATTATTTTTTTTTTTTTTTTTTTTTTTTTTTTGTAACGGTATAGATAACCGCACTTTAAATTACATCCGAAACAAAATACCGCTTTTATTCGAAAAATAGCAACAACATTAAAAAGTTTCATCTTTTATTTGTTTTTAATTAAAATTCGTTTAAAGAAACTCTGAATTATATTTTTTATATTTTATGCTACTTTGAAACATTAAAATTCTTTGCAGATTAATTTTTTTGGCGGTTCAAACTTCACTTTTTTCTGATTTTTTAAATACTAAAAATTCAAAACCATATCGAACCTTAACCGCGAAAGTATCGTAAATGCAGAACACATAATTCAATGTAAAAGTAAGGTTAAAATCGATTACACGTGACAAATGTAACGCAGTACAGTTAGGTGACAGGTACACACTTAGCCAATGTGAGAATAAGATTCAAGGCGTCAAATATCCGCCTGGTTGTACTTAAAATATAATTACATCGACACGGGAGTTATTCCACAACAATGAACCACATACTTTACGACTCGTATTATGATTATGATCACGAAAATTACAAAACAATAAGAATTACACTGTAAAAAATATGTAGATAGTATTATTAAAAAATAAATTTATAAAGGAGGGATAAGAATGGAATAGAATGATTAGCCAATTCCAAATATAATTCAAATTTTGAAATCGCTTCGGCAGAAAATTTATGATCGTTAAATTAATTTTTAAGGCCATGTCCAGGGTTGTTTTATAAAAATTAACCTGAATAGTTAAAAAATATATATAATTGCATTTTGAATCTAATTAAAGATGAAAGTTACAGTCAGAACTGAAAAAAAATTAATTCTTTCAGAGAATATTAAAAAAAAAAAGAAAAACCAAATATGAATGATGTAGGAAAAAGCTTGACTAACGTAATAGCTTTTAAGCTTTGATATAGCTTTTAAGCTTTGATATACATAAGTAGTTAAAATTTAAAAGTTGTTAAAACATATAAAAATTAAAGGGTGATGTTTCATAAATTTTTATTTAACTGTGTTTCACTAACTTTTGGGAAAGTTCGGACAAATGAGAGCATTACAAATTTACACTCTCATATTGTAAAAAATTCTCAAAAGTTGAGGAACGCAAAATAAATCAAATTTATGGACAAAGTTATTTCAGAATGGAGACTTTCTCCTTGATCATTTTCGGGTTGCTTTGGATAACTTCGGTAAATTCGTCTAGCACACCTACTATGTTCAACACAAGCGATATGAATTACGCAAAATTATTTGCGATACAATTTCCCCTATCACTCTTTTGACTTATGTTAAGAATTTTTAGAAACCTATATACAACAAGAGCTAAACGAAGTATACTAAACGCTTGATTTTTAATCGCTGGTAAAGAACTGAAGATAAATTTGTATTTTTTAATATTCTTAATTCATCAGCTTAATACTGATCAATGCGAATCGTTTTCGGAAATATATTAGAACAAATACGCAAGCAATAAAAAGACTATTAAAATGAGATTCAATAAAATTAAAAATAATTCCATCTTTCTTAAAGCAAGTTTAATTACGTGTATATGAGAAATTATGTTTACAAAACATATTACATAGTAAAAATACCGAAACAAAAATACCGGTATTGAGAGAAACTATATTTGAATACTGGTATTTTTAGAAAATAATAATTTCGGTAACGGTATCTGTTACGGTAAATCATTTTAAACGGCATCGGTTTCCAACCTTGGTTTGCAGTACTTAGAAAAAATAACTGAATTTAATTTGATATTTAAAATTGTTGCAATGTTTTTATTTATTTTTGCTAATAGATAAGCAATAAAAACAAAAATAAAAACAATCACCTCGTTTGGACTATTATCGTCAGAGTTTAATATTGATAAGCTGATTATATACACATTTATTATATATAATGATCACCTCTAGTACGTTCTATAAGAAAAGTCATCAAGTCATTATTTATTTAAATACTGTTGCTTACCATCTATGTTAATAAAAACTAATTGGATAATAAGTTGCCAATAAAATTTGAATTGATTTAATAATAATAGAAAAGCTGAGTGTTTTTCATAAAATTTTTTTAGACTCCCTGTCGTGACACTTCTGCAGCAGTCTTTAATTCTCATTCTTATTAAATACTTTATAATGTGTATTGCTTACCAACTACATAATGTAATCTTCATTTTAAATTTTAGTTATTACTTCTTATTTGTTAGTTGATTACTGAAGGTATTTAATTGTTTCTAGTAGTCTAGTGTAAAGTGATTTTTCCCTTTCAAAACCTTCAACTAAATCCATGCTTACTTGTTAAATAAATTTGTTTTCAATTAATTAAAAGTTTCATTTATTCAATTATAATTAAAATCAATATTTATCAATTGTCTTGCTATAAATATTTTTTACAAATATTGAACAATACTTTGTAATTAACAGATGTTTTCCTTAAATACACTTTGAATATCAATTATCTAGACCTACAATTTTCTATAAAATCCCACTAATTATTAATTAAAAAAACAGAGTTCATTTAAAGCTGGACTAAAAACTAACTTCAAAGGAAAATTATAAACAAAATGAAGATGAAAATCTTCATAGCCTTAGTAGCATTTTTAACTTTAGCTACCTGCTCCCAGGCCAAAACTTTTAATCGCTGCTCTTTGGCCCAGGCTATGCACAATTTGGGTGTGCCCAAGGATCAATTGGCTCGTTGGACCTGCATTGCTGAACATGAATCTTCTTATCGCACCGGAATTGTGGGACGTACTAATCCGAATGGCAGCAATGATTATGGAATTTTCCAAATTAACAATAAGTATTGGTGTCAACCTTCTAATGGTCGTCATTCCTATAACGAGTGTCATGTAAGCTGCGATGCTTTATTGAGTGATGATATTACGGCTTCGGTGAATTGTGCCCGCAAGGTGTTGAGACAACAAGGATGGACTGCTTGGTCTACTTGGAAGTATTGCAGTGGCAGTTTGCCCAGCATTGATAGTTGTTTTTAGGTAATGGAATGAATATGAAATGTGAAAAAAGCAATAAATAAATACAAAAAACAAAAAAAAAATACTAATATGCAAAACAATTAAATAAACAGTTTTTATTTCAAATTAATTGGCAACAAATATACATTTTCTTTGAAATATCCGTCATCGATGCTATCAAGCTGCACATACATTTTAGTTATCTAGAACAAACCACATTTCTAATTTGTGGCTAACATTTATAATGACAATTGATCTTTACTCTAAAAACAACTGATCTATAATTTCAGCAGCACTTAGGGGTCTGCAAAAGTATTAAATAAATCTCAATTTTGGAACTTAACTGTAAATATTTTGCAAAAGGGTTGTGGAATTGGCGGATATTCCGTTATATTGAATTATTGATAAATTGCCAAACAAAAACACGGTTGAACGACTGATCCTGTGTTAACTCAATAGAGATCAATTGCCAATTTCCTAATATATTCAAACTGCTGTCAGAATAACCAATTTTATTTAGCAAAGTAACTACTTACTTCAAAACTACACCCATTACCCACAGAAATTATTTTTATTTTTTTTAATGCATTAAAAAAATTTTACTTAACATTTTTAATGTTAAATCCACTTAAAAATAATCATTAATACTGGGCAATTTATCATTGCATTGTGTTCAAGCAACCCAGGCAAGCCATATATTTGTACAAGCCATATATTTGAAAAAGCCCATAATCGTTTGGACCTATAATGGTATTGCAAACAGTTCCTTAGCCAAGGAACAGCGTGTAAATTTTTTTACCAGTAACAAGAGCAAATAAATATGTATATATATATATATATATATATATATATACATATTTCTTTTTAGCAAAATGTTACTTTATTGGAAATCAACTGCAGACTTAAGACTTTAAGAAATCTGCAATAGTTCTTTTGTTATATTTTTGCAACACAATATGGTTACAGTTACTCAGTTTAATCATTAAACAAATATACTTATATTTAAATTAATAGTGTCAAAAAATATCATTATACTCATCGAATAATTACTAAATTAGTTGTGTAATAAAATGTGTCTTTAAATAAAGAAAAAACCTTATAATACACCTTGCACAAGGAAAAAATATTGTTGAACATTGTTACGTTTAAACACTTTTATGGTCAATGGAATAATTTATATAATTGTAACAATCATATTATTGTTGCAGTAAACATAAAATATGTTTGTCGCAACAACTAATATTGCTTTCCTAGTCAATTCTACAATAAAACTCCTTATAGAATAATATCTTTTTATAAAATAATTTTTATTTTAATTAATACTCTTTCATACAAATAAAGAGACAAACAAACTTAAAACTAAAAAAACCGCTTAAAAACAATCGTTAATGCTGGGCAATTTACCACTACAATATTTCCAAGTAGACCAGGCAGGCCAACCATTAGAGGTTTTAATCTGACGGGCACAACCAACCGCTGCTCTGATATCATCGGTCAAAAATGAATAACAATTGATCTTGCAGCCGTTATAGGAAAAACGACCATCGGATGGGTGGCACCAGTACAAGCCGTTAATTTGAAAAATACCATAATCGTTAGAACCATCCGTATTAGGAGGACCAACAACATTGGTGCGATAAGACGATTCATGTTCAGCAATGCAAGTCCATTGAGGCAATTCAGATTTGGGCACCCCCAAGGCAAACATGGCTCTTGCCAATGAACAGCGTGTAAATGTTTTGCCCATAGCAGGAGCAAATAAAGCCACTAAAGCTACAACGAGAATGACTATAAGCTTCATATTATTTTTTACTGAAGTTCTATAACGTTCCTTTGCTAGAAATCAACTGTTAGTTTGATTAAATAATTTGAGAAATTTATAGGTGTCCGAGATTTTATGAAATCAGTTGTTCTTTTGTTATGTGTTTTACAAGAAAAAAATGGTTTCAATTACTCAAGTTTTTTATTAAAAAGTATTAATTTTAAATAAAAATTCACAAGAAATATTTTAACATGTTACTCATCGAGCAATTACTACATTTGTTGTGTAATAAAATCGTTTTGCAAATAAAAAAAATGGGTGATATATTTATTATATACATAAAAAATATATTCCTTTAAAAAGGGGATTTTATATACTTTTCATTTAAAGGGAAAATTCCAAAACAAATCAAAGATGCGCATAGATACAATATTTTAATAAGAAAATGACACAGTAATTTTACCTTCCAACAACTTACAGTTCAAGCAAAAAACATAAGAACTTTTTCAACTAAAAAAAAATGTCAGTTCTAAAATAATGAGTAAAAACTTTTAAATAAAAACAAAAGAAAAAAATTTAAAAACTATGAAAAAATTTAAACATCTCCCCGACGGGGAATTGAACCCCGGTCTCCCGCGTGACAGGCGGGGATACTAACCACTATACTATCGAGGATGTTGAAACTATTTAGACAAATATTATTTTCAAATTACAAACTCATATTATAAGAAACATTCTATATTCTATAAATCCACCCTTTTAAAATACATAAAATAAACATTGCTGCCAGGTTTAAGATTTTCCCACAAATCTGGGTTTTCAAAGGGGATTCTTTTATATAGGAATTTTTTTATATATTTATAAATTATAGAAAATTTTAATTAAATTTTACATATATAGAAATATTTAAAAAATTTTTTGTAGAAAATTTTCTATTAAAAGAAAACTATTGATAAACTTCCATTTTTCTAATTTTCGGAACATTTGCTATTTATAGGAAATTTTTGGAAAATATTCCATTTGCGAATTTGCGATGTTTTTTTTTATAGAAAATGATTGATAAAATTTTTTATAGGAAATTTTTGATATTTTTTTTTTATATGGAATTTTCGATAAATTTCCCATTTATTTGAAACTTTCTTTTAGAAAAAATGTTCAATAAATTGTCTTTTTATAAGTAACTTTCGATAGATTTTCTTTTTATAAAAAATATTTGACAGATTTTCTTTATATAAGAAGTCTTTGATAAATTTTCTTTTTATAGGGAATTTTCAATAAATTTTTGTTATGTATGAAATTTTCGATAAATTTTTGTTTTTATAGAGATTTCGATAAATTTTATTTATATTGAAATTTCTGCAAATTTTTTTATTGGAAATTTTGAATAAGTATACATTTTATAAGAAATTTTGCAAATATTTTTTTTTTTAGAAAATATTCGATAAATTTTTCTTTTGTAAAAAAATTTACATTTGAAACAAATATTCTAAAGATTATAAAGATAAGATATTCAATTAATTTTAGTGGAAAAATTCCATTAATTTTCTTTAATAGCAAATTTTCAATAAATTTTTTATTAATGGCAAATTTTTGATAAATTATTTATAGAAAATTTTAATAAATTTTATTTTTTTACCAAATTTTTTTTTTTTGATAAATATTTCATTTCATATTTTATAGGACATTTTCGACAAATTTGTTTAATAGACAATTTTGTTATCCATTTTTAATTGTTTAATATTAAACCGCTTTCTGTTAAACATAACGTATCCAAAAGTTCAACAAAAGTTTAATATCAACCAAAACTATTTTGAAAAATTTTCGCTTTAATAAACGGATTAGCTAAAGATTATTTAAATGGCCAAGACCACTTATAACGATTAAAATATCCAGATTTTATTTGATTGCATATTGGATTATATAAAACATTAAATAAAAAAATATTTAACCATAAAAGACAAGGTGTTGAGAGAAATTAACATTTTTTTTAATTTTTTCTAAATAAATGTTAGTGTAATAAAATTTGTTGTTATTGTTTTATGTAAACAACTTATATAAATATAAAAAATTGCATACAATGTTTTTTTTTCATTTGTTTATCATTAAAACAACTTAATTTTTCCAAGGCAAAATCCGCTATAATATTTAAAAAATTTGATTTTGCAAGAAATATTTCATATCTGTTAATGCCTGCCAAAAAAGGGGAAATAGTTGGTACTATTTAGAAATTTGTTCCCATAATAATTTAAATTTTTTATTGCATTTTTATTAGACATGTCGGCTGGTGGTTGAAGTTTGTTTTACCTAAAAACCCTGTTGCAGTTTCGTAGGCAATATAGTTAGGCTTAATTGTATGGTCTACATATTGTCGCCTCATTACAAACATTATTATTATAAGTTGTTGGTGGTTGCAAGTTGAAACATTATTTATATGTTGAGTAGTTAAATAAAAAAAAACAAACGTACAATATTTCGACATAAATTCATATAAGACATCACCTATTCGGTATGAAAAGTGAAATTTATCATTTGGTGGATGTTTGGTTGCATGAATGGTAGAAGACAAACATCAATAATAATAAAATGAAATGATGAAGAAAAACGAAAACAGAAATACTGAAAAAAATACAAATATTATCAATGTAAAAGCGTAAAAAGGCGTCTTATGTTGTTTGTATTGATAAATAATATTGCAACATGTCAAACAACAACATCATCGTCATCATCATATTATTACATTATACTAGCAACATTTTTATGAATCAATACATCAAAGTCTGGGCAACAGTTATTGCAGAGTGAGAAATCAAGCTTCCACTATTACTTACTAAATACTCGTACTACTACTGGTCACACAATAAATAAATTTACAAACGAAACTGGTCCTCCTCACGATCTACTATGTTTGTAGGTGATTTTTTGCTAAAAAAAAAAAAAAAAATGTGCTGTCATTCTCCTCTGCTTCAGAGCCAAGTCGGCTAAATATTGTGCCATAGTGTTGTTGTCTTGGCAAGTAATTAGTGGAAAGTGTAATTTCTGTATTTACGTTTATTCAGCCGGTCTGCTTTTTTCACTATTTTACATTTAAATGTTTTTGAATAATCAAATTTAATTGATTATGAAATGCTTGCTAGAGTTACTAACAAAAACCAGGCGAAATTGAATCAATGAACCATAAATGGTTCAAATAGACCCATTAATAAATGTCGTTTGTGAAAAAGATTGTTAATTAAAGCGTATAATTGTGTTAAATTGGAATTGGACAACTACAAAGGAGAAGAAAATAATTAATAAAAGAAATTAAATTTAGTGGTTTTTAACCAGGCTAGACTTATGTATATACATATACTAATAAGTGTGGATTCTGAAAGTGTTCCCTTTTTTCATAAAATATGCTCTAATTTCTATATTTTTGACATGGCGTATAAGTATCCAATATAAATACGAATTCATAGAGATTTATTTTAGAACACTAACATATTAATTAAAATAAATATGTATTTTTTTAATTTTTTAAGTGAAAAAAAAGCTTATGCGCCCAACGTGGGGCTCGAACCCACGACCCTGAGATTAAGAGTCTCATGCTCTACCGACTGAGCTAGCCGGGCATGTGTGCAGCAATGACCAAAATAAGATATATTTTATCTTAAAATGTATAGATAAATCCACCTACATTTTCTGACACGCATATCTTAAGATTTCTTGAAATAGAATTCAAGAAAATCAACTAAATTCTTCAAAAATGTTTTAAATCTTTATACCTAGGTTTAGGTAAAAAAAATATATATAGAAAATATGATAGGAACATTTAAAACAAAATTTCCTATTTTTTTTTTAATGTCCTCCTATAACGTATCAAACATTTTCGGTAAAAAAAATTAAAGAAAATCTATAAGCGATTACCCATAAAAAATGTATGCACGGCATTTTAGAACAGCAGTTCTCAATTTTATACGGGTCGCGAAAAACAATAACTTAAAGGCGCATTAAAAGATTATTTTGCATTTAAAAATCAATAATACAAATTTACTATATTTGGTACTATGATTTCTTTCTGCACAAGACTTACTTATGGATCTTAATGGACTATTCTGAACTCAGAGAGACATTTATTTGGTCCATTATTATAGAGGTTTTAAAGTAAATTTAAAATAGAGTATTTATGAGAAATAAAATCAATTGGAAGTTATCTTTAAAATTGTGACCTATTCTTAATTCCAAATGGGAAATAGGACAGCATATCCGACAGTGCTTTAATCGCAATTTTTATATTTTACACTTTTTGATTTCAAATAGAGGATGATATAAATTTAAACTTCAACAAGAAAAGAAAAATTGAAAACTATATATTTCAGATATTCATTTGTATCTACTTTCAGATTTCAGAATGATTTGACATTTACATTTGATATCAAAATAATAAAGTACGATTAACTAAACATTTTATTTAAAATTAATTCCTAACTTTTGACTTGGCATTTACTTATTATACCAAAATAATGCGGGTCGTTCTCAAATTTTAATATTTCAAATAGGGTCGTGAACATGTTACTTATAAGAAGGACTGGCTATACAAAGCATATTTAACAAAAATTTCTGATAAAATAACAAATTTTTATAGAAAGTAAATTTATTGAAAATTTTTATAAAAAAAAAAACTTATTGAACATATTCTATAAAATTTTTCTATAAAAATAATTATAAAAATAAATATAATCAAAAAATAAAAAGAAAATTTATAGAAAATTTCCTATTGAATATTATCTATGAATATAAATTTAACGCGGTTATCTATGAAAAGAAAACTTATCAAACATTTTCTGTAAAAAGAAAATTTATTAAAAATGTACTTAAAGAAGAATATTTATTGAAAGTTTTTTATAAAAAGTTTCAATAAATTTATTTATTTATTTATTCAATATAAAATTTATCGAAATTTTCCTACAAAAAAATAAAAAAAAAATATATCGAAATTTTCATATAAAAAGAAAATTTGTCCAAAAATTTTCTATAAAAAGAAAATGTATCAAAAATTTTCTATAAAAAGAATATTTATCAAAAATATTCTATAAAAATATTATCCAAAATTTCCTATAAAAAGAAAATTTTTCCAAAAATATCCTACAAAAAGAAAATTTTTCCAAAATTTTTTATAAACAGATTTATTATCAACATATTTGTCTATCTTCACATACATATATCTTCAATTAATCTTATTTTGCTAAAATTCTCTTTATATACATTAATAACCCGGTGACGCCATCGATAGTAACCACAAAAGATTTTTTTATTATTTAATAATGTTTTTCAGTTGAATAAATTCCAATTCATCAAGCTTATAAATTTATTTAAATTAAATACCATTTTATATTATTGATCATAAATTGTAATTATCTAACAAACAAATCTAGCAAATCTTTTCACCTACTTTCAACTGCAATTAGAATTTAGCACCTTTATTATTTTATTTTTTTTTAGTAAAACACCATATCATTTAATATTTTAACAAGCAAATTTGCATATATTTAACAAGCTAGTAAAACATAATTTAATAGAACACTTGCAGTAACTATTAGAAGAATATAGAATATCAAAAGTAACGCCCACATAAAATATAAAATGGCAGATTGAAATTCAGACGAGTTGCAAAGAAATTTATAATTTGTAATACTTAACATATACTTAGAATATTTTTATTATTGTTAAAAAGAAATAAAATTCTTAGAATCACCTAAGAAAATTTCTTTGTAGGTAATAATTCTATTGTTTGCAGAAAAAAAAAAGAAAAAAACGCTTACTTAGATTCCTAAAGAATCTCAAATTTTGTGCGGTTTTTTTTCTTTGGCTTGATTTTTTTTATTGTTTCAAAAACACTTTGCTTGAGTGGTGGCAAGTCTTGAAAAAAAAAAACTATAGAAAAACATGTAAAACTCATGTAAATGCATTTTTATGGAACTAATTCTTTTGTTTGGCTGTTTTTTTTAAGGATAGAGAGATGCAATTGTAATGAACAGCTTTCATTCAGTTGTCATTGATATTGGCTTAAACGTCAAATGCTTAGGCAATCGTATAGTTGCATCTGTCATTTTTTATACATAGAAGACCGTCTTGGGATTTTTTTTTTTTTTTTGTAAACAAAATATTATAAAAAAATCTCTAAAGCATGACTTTAAAAAAGTATCTGTAAAAATGTTAAGAACAGCTCTATAGATGTTTTACAAAAGTATCTATATATCCCTTCCTCCCTTGTCGTTTATTTAGAATATGTATTCTTGTTATTTATAATTTTTCCATACGATACTTACAATATTCATTATTATTTACTTGCGTTTGTTTTTTAAACTTCAGTGATTTTTGACATGTTGTTAGCTGTCAGTTAAGTTTCTGCATACAAATGTTTTTTTACTTATTTTTTTTTATCCAGACTACATGTTTAATTTTTTTTTTAATTTAATTCTTGTGAAAAAATAAACCAACCGTAACTGGGTATATAAAAAGGCTCGTGTTAAATTTAAAAATGGGAAAAATATATATAGTATATCCACATATGAAAAGTATAAGATACGTACTTAATATGTATCTATTATTAAAATGGTGGGAATTTTTTTTTATAAGGTTTAATAGAAAATGTTAAAATATATTTAAAAATCCCCTTTTCGCTTTTTATAACCCCCCAACAAATGCAGAATAAATACACATTTAAAAGTTTATCAAAATTTATTCAATATTCATCTGAGATCTCATGAACTATTTTGGATCCTTATAGGTAAAAAATTAATGATTATATAAAACATATTGCCGAATTTCATTAAAAAATTTTTATATTTTATCCATTTATGGGCTTTTTCCGGGTAACATTTTATGGGAACTACATGAAATCATTAACCGATCATAACCCAGCAAAAACTTTTTGGTTTTCGGTAATAACAACTACTTATTAAAGTAGTTTCTTGGTAATGAGGCGTCATTATTATTTGCCTACTCTGTATTACATTAATAAGTACTCAATAGTATAATAGCACAGTAATACTGCAATCACATGGATGAGTTGGCTAGAGCGCCGGAATAACAACCAGAAGGTTGTTTAAAATAAATAGAGTTTTTGTCGTTTAGGATGCTATGTGCGAGATGGTGTACTGAGTAAGACGTTAGTCAGTAAAAACGAATGGTTAGTATGTGTCCAAGTTCGAGTTTCACTGACAGCAAAATTTTTTTGTTTTTTTATTTTTGTTTTCGTTTAGGTACATGTTTTTGAGTACCCCTCGAGTCAAAAAATAACTACATGAATTTATGGACAAGTCGAACAAAAATAACTAGTAATTCAGGCAAAAAATAAGTAGTTTATTTTTGTTTCCAATTATAACTGCTGGCTTACCAGGAAAGCAAAGTTTTTGCTGGGAACCAATCTCATTATACCCAACACCACTATAGGTGGTTGGGGTATTATGCGTCTGTGCTGATGTTTGTTACGCATAGAAAAAGTTATCCAATACCCGCCTTAAAGTATACCAGTCGACTCAGAATCACTTTTTAAATCGATCTAACGATCTCTGTCCGTCCGTCTGGCTGGCTGTCCATTTAAACCGTGTGCACAAAGTACGAGTCGGAATTTTAAAGATAATTCAATAAAATTCGGCACGTGGGACTTTTATGATATAAGGACGAAACTTATTGAAATTGGTTGTGATCGGTCCATTATTTCACCTAGCTCCCATATAAATGTCCCCCCGGAATAGAGTTTAAACACTCAAAAATGCCTTAGAAATTTTAATAAAATTCGATGCAAAGAAGTTTCATAAGAGTATCAATCTTTTTACCAAATTTTATGAAGATAGGTCCACAATTGACCATAGCTCCCATTATAAACCCCTCTTCCGAAAATCACTTTAACGTCCATAAATCCCAAGTTATTATATCAAGTTATTATTCGACACAAATAAGTTTTATGTAAATAGAAACAACATTGCCAAATTTTATGAGAATCACAGGTGTAATATAAGTTCCCTTCTCGAATTTTTATGCTCTTACAGAATGGTGTAGGATATCATATAGTCGGTCTTGACCGAATTATTTTTAAAATTTCGACCTTTACAGAGTAGATATTTTTAATAATTTCTGATCATAAATCTATAACTTTTTAAATTTTGATGTAAAATAAATACAACTTTACGCCAACTGTCTTTGAAATATATGCCATAATATTGTTCAATATGAGCTTAACCCATTTGCAAATTGGTCCATAATCCGGCATTTGATGTTATTATATTAAAATGTTTTAATATTTAAAGTTTTTCAATTCAATTGTAAACCTCTGTGATGGTATAATTACATCCGTCCGTGCGTTCGACGCAGAGATAAATTTATGTCAATGTCCGCAGATACAATTTTGTATATCGTATACATAATAAACCAATATTTCATTTTATAGTAATTTAAATATGAGATATATATATATATATATATATATATATATATATATATATATATATATATATATATATATATATATTAATTTGTTAAAATGTTTGTACAAAATTATATATATAGCTGTTTTGGATGGATAGATATATATATAGATAGATATATATATAAAAACTAACCTGTATCTTTACAATAATCACTATAGAGTTGTTTGAATTTCATTAGAAGACATTAAAATCAAGTTTATCTAGGGATACGAATGATTATATGAATGAAAGTTACTTTCATGCACTTTTTATAAAATTCTCTGCACTAGAAATGATAGACCAATGGATTCAAAATGCCGTGAGGAGTGGTAGCGTATGGGTGAAAACTTTTAATACTTGAAACACATTCTTTAAAACATAATTTTAGATTATGTATTAAATATTCGGCAGATACCCAAGATAGTATCATTTTCCTTTTTTTAATCAGGAGGTCTAGTAGTTTAAGGAATAAGAATTTTGTGGAATTATTCACGATAGAAGTCTCTCCACCCTTTTATTTTTATTATTATTTATTTATTTTTTTTTTCTAACGCATTTTCTGACAGTTCGATTTTAATAATTTTACTATATTTTGAGATCCACGTTCATAAGTTTGTTATATCCAGTATAAATTTCCCCTCTACACCTACCCCTTATTTTGCCATGGTTTAAAGGAGGTTCTTGATTTTGACAATTTTAAAGACTTCTAGGGGCTATGTGTGAAAAGTTGGAGACTTGACTTGTACTAAATTTTTGTAGCACAATTTTCTGTCTATGAAACATAAATGACTAATTTTTTCTGTCTTTTACCTAAAAACTTTTAGAGAAGGATATTTTATTTAGTCGTCAATGTGTTAAAAGTTGACGTGCCTAATCTAAGGAATAAGAATTATTCGCGATATAATTTTTTATACTATATTGTTGACCTTTGTAATTATACAAATTTGAAATCATTATCTGTATGAAACTTTTGATTTAACTCGCTTTGTAGCGTTTCGAGCTTTTTTAGCATTTGGATTGAAGAATAAAAGTTTATTTTTTTGAAATATCAAATACAGTTAAACTTTTGCGGCCACTTTCTGTCCAATTATTAAAAAATGAGGTTATGGTCATAGGAGGGCGAAATGACAACACAAATTCTACTCGAATGATATGCAAATTTAGGATTAAGATATTGATATTGATCAATAAAATATTATTAAAATTTTTCAATAGCAAATTAAAATCTTTAATTTTTTTCTTACAGAATATTTCTTAAAAGTTGTAAGTTTCTAACGAAACTTTGAAAAATAAACTAATTAGATTCTATATTAAAATCTAAGTTCCTGGCAAAGTAATGAAATGTCTTGAAGGTGTGCAACTTAAATTAAACTTATGCTTCTCTAGGTTTTTTTAAGTGGCTCGCCTTCAAGACATGACTTTTTCAATATTTTAGATTCTAAAATATAAAGAGTAGAAGTAGCATACATATTCCTAAAATGTATCAAAGATTTAATAAAAATGGCTGTAATGATAAAAGTCTGCAAATTCTCTAGGGAGCCTATAAACATAAGTATACTCCTCTCTTCTTTTACAAAAACAATTCTCAAATTGTCACATCTTTATTTAACTTTAACACTTTCTTGAAATTAATAATTATGTTCAAGATTTTTTTCTTTTCATTTTTATAAAAAGTATTCATAAAATGCTAAAATATTAACAAACAAAAGACTTTCTTAATTGTTTTATCTCATTTTATAAATCAGTCGTAAAGAGTGAGAAAAAAATAAGCCAGCTCTTAAGAAAATTTATGCCAAGAAAATGGTTTAACATTTAGCTTATCGGCCACATTTCTAATGAAGAAGAAAGACAGACGAACTAAACAAAACAATAGACGACAAAGAAAAACATCTTGAAAAAATAAAAAAATAAAAATAAAAACATTGGCAAAATGTCACTTATCTGTCACGCAGCAGTAGCTGTCAAAAGTCATTTGTCATTTTTAATGACATTTACCCACAACTACAACAACAAGAACAGCACTGAACAAACTAACTGCAAACACAGACTCAACACATTTCCGCCACATTAGAGTGATGTTAGATGATGCTAGTCTGGTCATAAATATAAAAAATTGTAAACCTTAGAAAATAAAGAGGAATAAGTAAGAAAAAAACCCCAAGTATTTGGTACAAGTACTAAATTCCTTTGTTTTCTTTAAGAGAAAGAAAAAATATATATAAAAGAAAATATAAAAAAACTCTTCACACTTTTTTGTCAGCTAAATACTTAACAGAATAAATTTACATTTATTTAAAGAAGGGGGAAAATGGTTGTTAAATGAAAAACTTTTAAAATGATATAAATTGAATTGCAAGAAAAAAAAAATAAATAAAACATTTTCTTTTTTAAAGTTTAAAAGGTTTTTAATTTAAAACTGTATAGAATAGTTATGGAAAATATGTGAAAAAAGAACGTTCTTACTGTCTGGGAAAATTTTATTTAATTATCATAAATATCGTTTAATTTTTCCCCTATTTTGCCTGAGAACTTCCTGTTGAGTTTTCTTTTATTAAAGAATTTTTTTCTTGCATTCGCCATTAAATTCTAGAACAATGTATAGCGTGACCAGTACTTAAGGAAATCGTTACTAGCCATGAATAGTCAGTTAAGACTTATTATGTTCTTGGCTATATCTTTTTGCATAAAACCAGGCAACAGGTTCACGAGTAGTTTACATAATGATGAAAAATTACTTATTTGTGTGCTATTTTGATGTAATAATACAGGGGGTTTTAAAAGAAAATGTATAGGAGTTATTGTTTGATTTTTTCAGAGATAAGAAAAGTATTCACATTAATAAAAGGTTCCAAGTTTGATTCATGCTGTCCTTTCGAATATTTTTCTATCATTCTAAAAATATCTAAAAATATTTTCTAAGTCTAATTAATTGAATAAGATGTTAGATTTTTATAAATCTATGCAGTTTTAGAAACTCAAAGTGTTTTGTGTCTTTTTTGATAAAAAATTAAATATTACTTTTATTTACTTGTAGACTTAATATGCACATTTTTTGAATATGATTTTAAATATTAATCATAAGTTCAATGCGGTTTTGAACTTATATGATCTTCGTGATGAAGCCTATTTAGTTACTAAACTTGCTCGTATGAAAGCAAGTAATTAATCATCTTAACCAACATCTTCTTTTTTTTTAAATTTTAACGCTTCTAGAAAAATTAAGTCAGAATACTTTCCGCTATAACATTCGCGCCCCATGCACGAAATTATCAAAGCGAACTGATTCTACATTCATTCGAGTAATTTTATATTTGTAGAAATAGATTTTAATTTTTAAATACTAAAATCAAAAATTTTTATTTCTGTATAGATCAAAATGTGTTCGACTAAGTTCTTAGAGACACATGGTTTTGGCATACGATGCTGCACGTCAGAAGTTTTCAGTATCCGCGGTCTAATACTTTTCCTCTAACTTTTACATTCTTACGTTATGTCTCTGTTGAATAAAGAGACTACAGTCAATGGTTTTATAAAGATGATGATAAGTTTATCTCCTATTAACATTTCTTTTTAAAACACTATCTTACAAAAACCGTTGACGATATTCTTAGGAATATGCACCTACATGAAAAGGAAATTATAGTTAAAAGCACTGAAACGTAAAGATACAATGATATTAAATATGTACATGTTCTTGTAGCTTGTTGTAAATAAATGTAAAACACACACACAACAAACAAAGCCAGATTCTTAAATAATAAAATTAAGTGCAAAAGAACATACATATGCAGACAGAAGACGACTATTTTAAACACAAAAATATAATTTATATAGTTTAAAAACAAAAAATTAATTGCAAATAAACGTGATAAAACTAAAGCTAAAATTTTTATTGGGAAACTATGGTCATTATTGCAATACATAGTTTCATATTTGAACTTTCATTCTTTATTTTTTAAGAAAGTGTTAATAACAATAACTTACTTATTAAAACAAAACGCATTTAATTGATATATTATTTGCTAAAAATATAAATCAAACAAATGAAAGAAAGTTTGTTAAAAAATTTATAAATTATAATAAATCTAACAGATCATGAATTCAGTACTAAAGAAATTCATGGTATTTAGTGCTAAATTTATGATTTGTTAAATTTATTATAATTTATAATTTTTTTTTTTTTTTTTTAACAAAAAATTAAACATATTCAGCATCATTCATAATAAAATATTTAATTTATTACAGATTAATAAAACATGTAAATTTCTTTTGTTAACGTTCATCTACACGTAACAGAATATGTAAAATTTTTCTGTCAGAGGGTGTCAAATTAGCTCTCAAAGAGAGTTATCTCACGTGTAGATTAAAATATTAGTATTATAAGAAGTACTATGAGATTGATGTGATTAGGTTTCTCTACGCATAAATCTACACATAATAAGATGAACTGCCAAAAAAATACACGTATACGAAAGTTTATTTGTGTGTGTGCATGTGTATGTTTTTTCTAAAATTGTATCCTTTTAATGATTGTTTTACATTTTAAAAAATATTTTTATAAAAATTGTGCTAAAAAGTCCGAATTTCAGTCTCATGTTTACTTTGAGACTGATAGAAAATAATGATATCTTATAGGATTTATTAGAATACGTGTACCCCTTATATAGGATTTAACATAACATAGGCAAAATGGTTATTCTCTTCTGCCGGCGTTATCTCACATGTTATATAAACGTTAATCTCAGCTGTAGACTTGTGGTAAAGAAACGTTTTTATAGTATTTAACATTATCTTTTATTTAGCTAGCAATAGGTTTTGTTACTCACTTGCCACTGGTTAAATATCCTCCCATATGGTCTAGTGGCTAGGATATCTGGCTTTCACCCAGAAGGCCCGGGTTCGATTCCCGGTATGGGAAATCTTATTTTTAATATTTTCTAAACATAATATTTTATTAGATACTCAATGTATGTATTAGAAATGCTTACTAGTTCTCACCATTTTCAACATCCTCGATAGTATAGTGGTTAGTATCCCCGCCTGTCACGCGGGAGACCGGGGTTCAATTCCCCGTCGGGGAGACGTTGCAAATTTTTTTGTTTAATTTTAATGCAATTTTTTTATAATTATATATTATGATAAAAATCCATAAATAATAAAAATATTTTTCTTTTGCTTTTAGCTGTAATTATTTTTAAATTTGTTTCCTTTGTTTTGTATTTAAAAGAAAAAAAAAAGAGTTGAATAAAAAAAATAAATAAATAAACGGTAGCACTGTTTTACTATAATTTATTCACACAATTATTAGAGATATTGTTCATGTTCAGCGCGCATCCTAAACAATAATATAGGGATTCCCAAACTTTTAGATAAAGAAAAAGATCAACAAACTATAATAAATTTGAAATTAAATAAATAAAATAAATTCATGTTAAACATTTTATTCACTAAAAGATCATAAAACTTGTTTTATCACTAAAGTGATAACGTCCATCCGCCATTAAATTTAAGAACTCCTGCTTTTATTGTGCACACATTTTTGCCGCCAATCAACAGATTTGTTGTAGACGTTATTGTTGTTATCGCTATTTTAATGAATGTTTCAATGCCACCTTCACTGCCTTTAGCTGTCACTAATCCATTAATTATGATTTTTTTTTCTGTTCTTTTTTATCGCCTCGCACTCTAACTCTTTTCCAAGATCAATGGATAAAATGTAAAATAACACTAATTTTGTGGAGAAAAATGTTAACGTTTGATAAAAAAAAAGTAGGTAAAGTATGTATTTACTAAAGGTCAAAGATATAACATCTATTGATTATTAAAATTATTGCAATCTTCCAGTATAAATTCAATATTAACCGCTTTCGAAATATTAAGAGATCTACGTTTAAAAAATATTTAAAAGTTTTAGTCAGATATTCATAATTATAGTCTTCAGTGCAAAATTCAATTTCAAATAATTTGTTAACATTTAATTAAAAAAATTTGTTTTAATATACTCACAAAAAAATAAATAAATAAATAATAATAATAATAACAATAATAATAACTGAAAAAGATTTGAAAAAGTCATGAATTTAACATTGTATTGTCATTAGAAGGAAGTACTTAGTGCTGAAAAAGAACTGCAGAAGTTCTTTTTATACTCCACACCACTATAGGTGGTTGGGGTATTATGCGTTTGTGCTGATGTTTGTAACGCACAGAAAAAATCATCCAACACCCACCTCAAAGTATACCAATCGACTCAGAATCAATTTTTGAGTCGATCTAACGATATCCGTCCGTCCGTCTGGCTGGCTGGCTGTCCATGTAAACCTGTGTGCACAAAGTATAGGTCGCAATTTTGAAGATAATAGAATGAAATTTGGCACGTAGGACTTTCATGACACAAGGACGAAGCCTATTGAAATTGATTATGATCGGTCCATTATTTCACCTAGCCCTCGTACAAATGTCCTCCCGGAATAGGGGTTTAACAATCATAAATGCCTTAAATATAGCAATATTTTAATCAAATTCGGTGCAAGAAAATTTTGTACAAATATCAATCTTTATGCCAAATTTCATAAAGATCGGTCCATAATTGACCATAGCTCCCATATAAAACCCTTTTCCGAAAATCACTTTAACGTGCATAAATAACATACACATATCAGTATCAGGTTTATATTCGACACAAATTTTATATAAGTAGAGAACATAGTGAAAAATTTTATGAGAATCGCTCCATAATTTGCCATAGCTCCCGTATAAATCCAGTTTCGGGAATCATCCTAAAGTGCATAAGTTCATATAAATGTTAGTATTACCGTAATATTATGTATTCGTATATATTAAAAAAAATATTTGTCCACATGTCTAATACAAGACCCCTCCATGAATTTTTATGGACATACACAATAGTGTGGGGTATCATATGGTCGGGCTTGACTGACAATATCTTTCTTACTTGATTTAACTAATGGTTGTCATTAATAGAATGTTCTTCTTTTATAATTCATGTTCATTACTTTTGAAGTTCTTCTCTTAAAACGATTTTTAAAAATTTTTTTAAATAAAAATATTGTTTTACGTTTGTTAAAAGATAATAAAAATACTTTTAATTATGTGAAATTTTAAAACTTGCATAAAAATACAAAGTATGCACAGAGTTCTACTTTTTAAGTGGTAAAAATGTTATTTTTTAAAGCACTTGCCTTTTTTTGGTGGAATAATAGTTTTGGCAAGATCAGTTATGATACACAAAATTCAATGTTCTATATGTCAGACAGATCGCCAATTACTGGGAAAAAAACTAACTCCCTTTACTGGCAGGGATGTGGATTTTCTTTCATATAATCTCCATATAATCTGCAGAAATCATTCAGCATAATTATATCTCAAAATTTCAGATAATTTTCTGTCCATCAAAATATTTAGATTTATTTCTGAATTTTGTGACAATGATAAAATTTTAAAATTTTTTCGTTAAAATTGTTATTTTAATTTGTTTTGTAATAGCTATATCATTAGTTACAAAGTTCAGAATACTGGGGTTAACTAGAAATTGTGTAATTTCGGTGTCTCATTTCAGATTGTTTAACTATTCTGTCATTCGCCAAAGTCTAAGTTGGAAAGAGATTATTTTATTTAACGAAAATCCAGTATGCTTACTTGTGCTTACATTTCATTGTATATAACAGTATCCTGGTATTTAGGTGATTCTAAATTTACTCGTATTATAAGGCATTAATGACAGTTTGAATATGTTAAAAACAGTTGTGGAAACTATAATAATTTCAGATAATTCACTTTTTCTTTAATTGCCAAAATTTTTACCCTTAGCCTTTTCTTGAGATTTAGATCCCAGAAATTTATTTAATCTGCGTAATAATTTACACCTAGTCTCTTATTACTTACATCATTCAGTCGGCTTGTACATTGTTTATTGTTAAGTGTAATCCTCGCAAGACAACGGGGAAAGAATGGTCCAGATTCATCCGTATATGCCAAAGTACACATTCACACCCTTTGTGAAATACTTATGAGTCGGGTTGTAGAGTTCCAATAAGTTTTCTTTCCAATCAGACCCAAAGGTAAATAGTTTAATACAAATAGGTACAAATATTTTTTCTGCATTCTTTGGTAAGCCTTTTTCTCGAGAGCAATTCATGATACTATCAACTAAAGGCTGCTACTATTCAAAAACATTTTGATATGAGTAAAGATTCAATGTTTATCGCCTTCTATATCCCTTATAATAAATTAAATTTTTTAAATCAACCTATCAACGACTTAAAGATATTACGTTCTTTAGGTTAGGCTGATCTCGATTTTATTTAAAATATTAAGTGTCCAGCAAAAACTTTCCTGGTAAGATAGCAGGTATAATTGGAAACAAAAATAAACTACTTATTTTTTTTCCGAATAACTAGTTATTTGTGTTCACATAGTTCTTTTTAGACTTTAATTTTTAGTGGTAATCAAAAATATGTACCTAAATGATAATAAAAATAAAGTAAAATAAAGTTTCGCCGTCATTGAAATCACTAACGTCTTACTGAGTACACCATCTCGCACTTAAGTTTTTAAGTGAAAAAACCTTTTTTAGTATAAAATATCTTTTTAGATATTTTGTTAAAAAAAAACTAACAGCAGTAGAATAGGATTGAACCAATAACCATCTGGTTGTTATTATGCTATTGTGTACTTATTTATGTAATATAGAGTAGGCAAATAATAATGGCGGCTCATTACGAAGAAACTACTTTAATAAGTAGTTGCCATTACCGAGAACCAAAAAGCTGGAATTATGAAGTGAAATTCATAATTCCAGCGGGAAAATATGTGCAAGTCTTCGGAAATGACTTCACCCTCTTTTCCAAAAAATTCAAAACACATTCCATTTAGTCTTCTCAGAAAATTCTTCAAATAAAGGCTCCGATTTTTTTCAAAAAAAAAAAAAAAAAAAAAATCGGTATTAATTTTTGTTTCCCTTTCACTAGACGCTAAGTAGAAGATAAATGCATTTAGATGTCATTAAAAACTCTTTTTTAAATAGCACTGCACATAAGAGAGGCTATTTATTTAAGAACAAGATTTTCCCTTCAATATTCCTTGTAAAGAAATATTTCATATTTAATCTTAGATCACATGCATTGAACTTGAACAACACGAAGCTATAGTATCTGATTCTCTTAGTAATGCTTAGGGTATAATATCAGATATTTTATGTGGCTTAAAGTCTTTAATTGATATGTAATCCTTTGATTGGTGTGAGAATTCTTCTTCGCTTATAGAAAGAAAATAATTTTTGTATATTTTTACTTAAATAAATATTTAGACAACACAAGATTTATGAATAGTCAGTCTGAACACATGCCTGGCTTAGAGTCCTCAATCGTTCATAGAAGGTTAATATAACAGCAAATTATAATGCACTAACAGAATTAATGTCATAAGCATTAATTGTCATGTTGTTAAATTTCCGGAGACATCGATTGAGTAACTCAGTGTGCAAGGAATTTGTGAAAATAAGTGCTTATGTATAACATATAGTATCTATATTTTTTTTTCAATTTATAAAAAATTTGTTTAAAAATTTTTTATTTTCTGTTAAACGATACATAATTCCTAAAACTTAAGCTAATTTTCAAACTACCACTGTATCTCCCCAAAACAGTTAATTTTCTTTTAAATAACATTCAATAACATTTTCCCACTAAAATCCCCTGCATCGAAACTTATTATGTTAAAATATGAATAAAAAATAAATTTTATAAATATTACTTATAACAAATCAAATTATTCCACTCACATTCTATGTCCATAATTGCTTAGTTTTTTTCCCTAGCTAAGTTACAACGAATAAATGATTAAACATTTACAGGGACACCATAAAAATATTCTTGTAATAAATATTTTATTAAGAAATCATGGAAAACTTTAATAATACAAAAAATGTTCTTAAATAAGAATTTAGAAAAAAAAAAGAAATCAAATTGACAACGTACCACCTGTCAATTATGCACAAGTCGTCGATTTTTTACCATGAAACTAAAGCGCCTGAACAAAAGGTGGGGAAAAAAGTATGTATGTAAAAGTATAAAGTAATGAATAACTTTTCAAGAACTGCATAATGAAGTGAAATAAAATATAAAAATTAAAACTAAATAATTAACATGCCAGAAACGCCTCGTAAAAATATGTGCAACAGAAATTAAATGTAAATAAAAATGTATGATGACGAGACAATGTGATGATGATGTTGGTTGGTAGATAAAAGAATTTACAAAAGAATGATTTGAGCATATTTTGAATAGTTAAATATTAAACATAAAGAAATAAATAAGAAAGGAAGGTTAAAGATGATCAGTGATCACTATTATACCCTATAAGTAATAAAAGAAAACTATTAAAATTTTACTTCTATTGCAAATACTAGAGGGAAAACCAGAAGTCTCTTAAAATAACGCAAAAAGCACTTCCTCCGTTAAATAATTGTTTACAGGCCAAAGAAGATAAATTTATTATGCTATCTATAACAGACCATTACTTATATTCAGGGGGATATACTGTTTTACTTTTTTGAAGTTAAATTATTGTTTATTTGGTCCCTTATTATATTTTGCCGTTACAAACTTAAATCATGTTTAACTATACCGGTAGGGTATAACCACTATTCGTTTAAAGAAGAATCAATGAATAATGAATGGTGATGGTAGATTCGTTGTTAACAAAAGAACCGCAAATAAAGAGAATATGACATGAATACCACAAAAACAGTATTTCTTATAAATATACAGTTTGGCCCAACTGAATCAAATGACCGCTTGCTGGTGCTTCCACCTTGTATTGGCCATAACAAGCTAACACAAGATAAAGTATGTATGTATTTTTATCTCAAATAACAAATCAAATGTTTTATGTTATTGAAAATCTATTGTTTGTTTTTGTTTGTTTTCTTTAACAATAACAACAACAAAAAATTGATTTATAACAATTTGCATTAGAAGAAGAAACTAAATGAAAACCTGTTAATACAGCCACTAAAAATGTATTAAAAGAATTTAACGGTTTAATATAATTTTTTATAAATAAAAAATAAATAAAATAATATACCAAAAGACCATCACCATCGTCATCGTCACATTTTTATAAGTAAATCAAAATGTATTAGTTTTTTCTTTCTGTTTGCCACACAGTGAAAGTGAAATTTATTAAGAAATGTATTTTTTTTTTAGTTTATTTACCAAAAATTTTTTGTTAACAAGAAAAGTTCAGTTCAGTAATCTTGCTTAGCCGCCTAGAGGAAGGTGTAGCCATTAAGGTTTACGGTTTTAAAGTGTTTTTTTCTGCTAATTTTCCAAAATTTGTAATAATAATTAAATAAATTTAAAAAAATGAAAAATCAATTTAGCTACATAAAATTCATTCAAAAAATATACTTTGCCTGACAGTATTGCGATAATTTGTTTATGAACAATTTTAAAATTTTCTTTAACGCGTTAAGAAAAAATCATAAACAAGCTATAAAAAATCTTATCTTAAAAAAAAAACTCGTAAAAGTGCGTCTTATATCAATTCAATTTACCAAAAAAAAAAACAAGTTTTCTTCTACTGTGTGTTATTGCCTTCAATATCCATATTCATTGAGTGATGTTCATCCATGCATCCATGTGCAAAAACCCACTTATTTTTAGTAGCTTTTCAGCGCCAGGCCACTAGTTTTTCTCCAGCAATTGTTTTTATTAATGGTTATTAACCTTTTGTGTCTGTTTAACCAATTAGAAAAATAGTTAATCTCTTTAGCTGTACATACGCAAAAATCTATACTACTTGAACTTTGTTTTAAGCAAATGATATTTATTAATATGTTGGATAAATTGTATAAAAAACTTAGGTAAGTTTAAGAAGAAAAAAAAAAAACGTTAGAAACGGAGGAAAAATTTAAAGGAATGAAATGAAAAATAATTATATTATAGCTTTAACTACAGATTATAGTCCAAACTATAGACTAGTTTATAATCCACACCATAAAATACAACGAGATGTTTATGTGGGAGGCAGTTCAAACTAAATTTTCAAAAAATTTTTTCATTTTTTTCAAAATTCTAAAATAAAATATATGTGACTACATTTATTTTGTTGTTGCATAAATTAGGTTTTTAACAATTGAATTAAGTTTTGTTCGGACCATAGAGTCCACGCTATAAACTAAGTAGATTAAGGCCCAGAGTATTGACTCGATTATAGTTCAGAGTATAGATTCGATTATAGTCCAGAGTATAGACGCGATTATAGTCCAAACTATAGACTAGTTTATAGTCCAGACTATAGAGTAGTTTATAGTCCAGACTATAGAGTAGTTTATAGTCCAGACTATAGAGTAGTTTATAGTCCAGACTATAGAGTAGTTTATAGTCCAGACTATAGAGTAGTTTATAGTCCAGACTATAGAGTAGTTTATAGTCCAGACTATAGAGTAGTTTATAGTCCAGACTATAGAGTAGTTTATAGTCCAGACTATAGAGTAGTTTATAGTCCAGACTATAGAGTAGTTTATAGTCCAGACTATAGAGTAGTTTATAGTCCAGACTATAGAGTAGTTTATAGTCCAGACTATAGAGTAGTTTATAGTCCAGACTATAGAGTAGTTTATAGTCCAGGCTATAGAGTAGATTATAGTCCAGACTATAGATTAGTTTATAGTACAGACTACAGGACTAGTTTACAGTCCAGACTATAGAGTAGTTTATAGTCCAGAATACAGAGTAGTTTATAGTCCAGACTATAGAGTAGTTTATAGTCCAGACTATAGAGTAGTTTATAGTACAGACTATAGAGCAGTTTATAGTCCAAACTGTAGAATAGTTTATAGTCCAGACTATAGACTAGTTTATAGTCCAGACTATAGACTAGTTTATATTCCAGACTATAGACTAGTTTATAATCTATCCATAAGTAGTTTCTTTCATTTATTCCATGATTTCATAACTTTAAATACCATCTTCTCAAAGCGTAAACATTTAAACTGTACAAAGTCATAAATAATATTCTTAAACACCTTTCAGTGCACAATTACAGCTATTAGCCACCTCTAAAAAACACACCCACATTTTTTTAAAATTTTTTACATTGCAGTAAAACACAAATTCAAACATAAATTTAAAATTTAATAGGTAACTTTTTAACACCCAAGAAATAAAAAAGACTTAAAGGAGACAAAGAAAGTCAAACATAAAATAAAGATGTTTAGTGAACAATAAAATTGGAAATAGTAAAAGCTAATGGTACGGATATAAAGTACTTACAAAAAAAAAAAAAAAAAAAAAAAAAAAAAATAATAATAATAATAATAAATAAAAATAATTTAGTTTTTTTTGCACATTAAACCTGTAGATTATTTATTTGTTATTTTTGTTATTCGCCATTAACTAATGTGTTTTCCTTAATTTATCTCTTAATTTTAGTGAATTTTCATCAATTTCCCATAGTTATCAAATGGCTCCAAGTGTTTGTCAAACTTCACCTAAATTGGCGTCACACAATAATACACAATCGGGAGTTCATAGTGGAGGTGGCGGTGTAGCTAATGGTCAAAGTGGTAATGGTAGTACATCATCGATTACACAACGTAGTAATTGTGGCAGCAGCAGTATCAATGGTTCAATGGCTTCATATAAAATGTCTACAACATCGGATACAAGTTGGTCACAAACCCAATACAGTAAGGTAAGGGAAAAAACAAAAAAAAATTAAGAAAAATATTAAATTAAAAATATATTTTATACTTAGAAAGAAAAATAAAAAGCACTTTCCCGTACCGGGAATCGAACCCGGGCCTTCCGGGTGAGAGCCGGATATCCTAACCACTAGACAATACGGGACTTCTTAAAACAAATAATAAGCTTCTATATATAAGCGTTTAATATTTTTATAGCACTTCTTTATGAAAGCCACCACTTTTTTAAAAGCCAAAAAACCAACACTGTTTCGCCACAATACACCACGGTGTTTATTTTTAGCTATTCAACTCAACCAACAAACCACCACTACTTTATACAAAAAAAAAATCTGAGCTTTTATAAAACAAATAACAACTCTGTTATAGTTTATCAAACCGTTAAGGAAAAATTCAAAAACTTTAAATGATTGCCAGACTAAACATTTTACTGAAGCTTAAGTAGAAAATTAGATATTTTTTTTAAGAAAATTTAATATTTCGTTTATACCAAAACAAAAACTAATTGGTTTTTGAAAAACAAAATTTCAAAAACTACATCGTTTACATACTTTATTTCTTCCCAATGTAGTTTTTGTTGACGTTCACATTTCTTGGATATTTTTTATTTCCAATAAATTATTACAATTATTAAATTTAAATTAAATTTATTGTAATAATTTCATAAACAAAACAAATAATTTCTATAAATATTGAAAATTTATTTTTGTCTTTATATATAAAAGCTACGGTTCTAAAATTTGCTAAACACGGTGTATCATAAATAGTTATTTTAGTGGTTTTTATTTGGTTTTCAATAAAAACTAGTTAAAAATGGTTTTTGATTTGTATGAAAAAACTAAACAAATTTACATAGTTTTTTTTATTCAAAAACCAAATAAAACCAAAAACTACTAGTTTTTGTTTGGTGTAAATGGCATATAAAAAAGATGTGAAATTGTACATATAATTTTATACCAGAGAAAAGTATTATAACATTTTGTTATAGTTTTTCAAGAAAATTTTACCTTTTTAGGTAATTTAAATGAAATAAATTTCAATTAAAATAATGTTTTTTTTACAATTAACCTATCAAATAGAGCAACTTGTATTCGCAAATTGTTACTAGCATATTAAGAATTCTTTAATTCAAATATTTACATTATAGACATATTGTGCTCTTAATAACTTAAAAATTTCCTTTTTCACAAGTAATTCAAAAAAAACTTACTGTTTAGTTTCTAATTGTTATGAAAGAATCACGACAACTCCTATTAGTTTTATCTCAAAATTTGAAATTTTTATTATTTGTTGGCTTTTAAGATTAGGGTCTCATAACTTAGATCACAGACTATTTTAAAGGAGATATCTTGTAGCAGATAGTGAGGGCTACTTTTAAATTGTGTTTAGGTTTTAACGAAACATAAATGGATAAGTGCTGTCTTATCCAAATTGTTTTAGTTTTCAAATTCTAATGTAGTGTGTAACGGTATTGGAAATACACACAAATTTAATCTGCTGGCGCACAGTGGGGACAAGTGCAAAATAAATTGTAATAAGTCTAGATCTTTGAAACCACTGAAACGGCTTAGATGAAATTTGGAACATCGATAGAGGAGGAGTTAAGCTTTCAGAATATTGTTGGCTGGAGTGTGTAGCTGGATCTTGAATGGCGCTACAGTGGGCTAAAGTTGATCACCACGAGAGTGATTTTTTATTCTCATAATCAAGACAAAGAAAAAACATGCATACTGTGCTAAATTATCTCTTACAGTTTAAAAGATATTTGACTTCATTAATTAAATTTTTCATTTCTGGCCTTGACTTTTTTTGCGATTTTGCTCCATAACTTTTAAAATATAATATCTATTTTTTTTTTAATACGTTGACATTCTCTATAATTTTCTAAATTATACTAAACATTTTTTTAGTTATCTCAATTTGATAACATGAAAAAAATTACAAAGTCAACATTTCAAAACAAGTCTCAAAAATTTTAATTTTTAGCCAAAAAAATAACTTAATATATTTAATTAAAAAAAAAATCGTTAAAAAGTTCAATAGTTTTAGCCATTTTCTGAAAGACTGGGCCTCAAAAAAATCTGTAAGTGTAATTTTGAACGTTTGTCCTACATCTAGCAATGATCAAATGATCCACTTCGGTTCAAAAGTTCAACTTTTTGAGTCTATTGAAAAATTTATGGTTGATTTTGGTATTTCTGCGAATTAAATTGGAAATGTTTTTAAAGGTTTTGCAAAAAATATTTTCAACAAAAAAATTTTGACATAAAAAATATATGGAAAAATTTTATACATTTATACGATATCTCCTTATCAAAGACTTTATAAGATATATAAAAATCATTACAATATCGATAACTGTTACGAAAATATTTATTGTGAACTATTTATAATATTTTCTTAAAACACTTTTTTCACTTTTTATGCTTTATTTTAGAAAAAGTTTTCTATAATTTTTTTACTAACTAAATTATGTATACATCATTTGAAATAAGACATATCTATTGATAAAATATTATGTTAACCTTTTACTTCTCCTATCTAAACCATAACAGTCCTAAATCACCCTTCCATCGCAATTTTGCTCTAAGATGATCTTTTCCTATAAATTTTCACAAACTTTAGGTATGCAAACATTTTTATTCTTAAAATATTTTTAGTAAGAATTGTGTAATGAAATTTCATATTAAAAAGTGAATTTTACCTCGTTCAAGATTATCCGTTTCCGAGAAATAATGTTAATAGGTGCAAATAACACTGCAAATTTTTACTAATTTGCGGTCGCCGATTTCAAATCAAATCTCCATTTTCCTCTATCAGCTTTTCTCTTCGAGATATGCCGTAATGTCTAAAATTAAATAAATTTCATTACAGATATTGGAATAACTTGAAAACGGTTTACCATATTCAGTTAAAAAAAAATCCGAAACTGTTTTTAAATTTGCCCAGTAGTTTCAGAGATATCGTTAAAGTTTTGAAAAAAAATAACAATTTAAAAAAAATTGTTTGTTCTTTAAAAATTCATAAAAAATAAAAATGCAATAAAAGTCACAGGTTTGATTTAAAAACATTTAGCTAACATTTAGCTTTATTTCATTGCAATCGGTGCACAACTTTTGATTTTATTCAAAATTTACTGAGAAAACTGAATTAATAAAAATCGCGATTTCCACAAAAAAAAAAAAAAAACTTTTTTATGTGTTGGAACAAAATTGAACTTTTTTGTTTTGACTGTATAATCTTAAAAAATTTACCCAAAAAATTTATGTGACCTGTGCTCTAATTTTATTACCTCTGGACTGCTAGTTGACCTTAATGAAAAAGTCACGAATTGAATTCATTTTAATAAAGAATAAAGTTTTCTGACATAAGCATTTAACCGATTTTTTATGTTTAAGAATGAATAAAGTTTTGACCTGAGCGTTTTAAATAATTTTGTATGCTCAAAACCTCTGTTTTTCCTAAATTCCTCTTATTGTCAAAACAGTTATAAATATATATTTATAACTTTTTATTTTTATTTATTAGATTCCGTATATTATAAGTGCTTTTTGTCTTGAAAAATATGAGTTCGTTACGAAAACAACCACAACCCCAACAGTTTTTGTTATATATGTGGCAAATCTTGTATACAAAAGCAAAGAAAAAATATCACGGAGGTTGTGATAAAAACCTACGAAGCATACCTTGGGAGAAAGCTTGCACAAAAGAATAAGTATGTGTACCCAATATCATCTGTAAGACTTGCGATACTGGAGTCAAGGATGCTGGAGTACCGATGACATGGACTGAGCCTACTTAAATGACTGCTACTTTTGTGCAGTGACAACCGGAATAGAAAACTTGGGTTTATCCTAATGTAGAATAGGCTAAACCGCCAGTAGTGCACAGTGATAATTTGCCAATTCCAGTTTTTTCTAGACCATCTACTGCAAACTGTGATGATGTTGAAATGTTAGAGGGCAGCAGTGAGTTCGAAGAAAGTAGTTTTACAAAACAGGGATTTTCTCAAGAGGCGCTCAATGACTTGGTTCGTGTTTGGAATTTAGCAAAAAAAAAAAAAAAAATCAGCCGAACTTCTTGATTTGAGATTAAAAGAAAAACACTGTCTTCAACCTAGTGTTAGCATTACATCCTTTAGGACCAGAGAGCAAGACCTTCTTTCTTATTTTACAGAAGAAAATACGCTTGCATTTTGTAACAATTTTTCTGGACTCTGGAATTGTATGGGCCTTAACGAATATAAGTCTGAAAATGGGAAACTTTTTATAGATGATTCAAAAAGAAGTCAGAAATGGAAATAAATTTTCTTCTGTTTCAATCGGTCATACTACCAAACTAAAGGAAGAATATCAAAATATTAAAATTGTTTTAAAAAAGATTTCGTATGCAATACATCAGTGGTCAGTATGCGTCGACTTGAAATTGATGAAGTTTTTGTTAGCATCATAATATGCAGCATTAGTTGCTAAAATGCTTCAAAATTTTTACACATTAGGAGTTAATATGAGCATTAAATACCATTTTTTGCATAGCCATTTGAACAGATTCCCGGATAATCTGGCCGATTAGAGCGAGGAACAAGGAGAAAGGTTCCACCAGGATATCAGTATAATGGAAGAAATATATCAAGGTCGATGTGATCGCCACTTGCTGGCAGACTACTGTTGGACTTTAATAAGGGATTGTCCTGAGCAAAACCATGAAAAAAAAGCTTGCAGAAAAAGTTTTTTGTAATTTTTATTTTAATTATTGGATGATGTATTTTGAATCCTTTTTGTTTTTATATCGTTATTATAAAGGATCTTAATAAAAAAAATTTTTCAATACATATTAGTATTTTTATTTAGGGTTTTTTAGTTAAATAGCTAATAGTCTTTATCTCAAAAACTAGAGTCAATTTGACAAACCTAATAATTTTCTAATATTCAGCACCCTAGTCTTATACAGAATTGGCTTTATGCAACCATGCCGCAAAATATATAATATATGTAGTGAAAGTGCCTTCATTTTGGACATAACGGTATATCGCTAAAATTTGAGCAGATAGACCAAAAAATAGTAAAAAAAGAATAGCAAAAAATTGCTATAAAGTTCCAATCAACACAAAAAAAGTTCAATTTGGATTTTTTTATGGAAATCGTAATTTTTATCAATTCATTTTTCTCAGTAAATTGTGAACAAAGTCAAAAGTTGTGCACCGACTGCAATAAAATAAAGCTCATTTCATTCGAAATATGTTTAGCAAAATGTTTTTATATCAAAACTGTGATTTTAGTGGCATTTTTATTTTTTATGAATTTTTAAAAAACAAATTTTTCTTTAAATTGTTCTTTTTTTCAAAACTTCCACGATATCTCTGAAACTACTGGGCAAATTTTAAAACAATGTAAGCACGGCTTAAAGATAATATTGTTGTCGAGTTTCGGATTTTTTTTTAAACTGAATATGGTAAATCGTTTTCAAGTTATTCCAATATATGTAATGAAAGTTATTTAATTTTGGACATAGAGAAAAATGGAGATTAGATTTTAAATCAGCGACCTCAAATTAGTAAAAATTTCAAATAAAATTCCAGGCCGCACAAAAAAATTCAATTTTGTTCCCTTGTCAATCAATAATTTTACCTTGGGAACAAATTTGTATATGTATATATATAATGTATACCTAAATACCTGTTTATAATCAGTTATTATCTATGTATATATAAAGTAAACATAAACAATTTTTAATAATTATGAATGTGAATTTTACCTGGTTAAAGATTATCCGTTTCCGAAAAATAATGTTGATATTAGGTTGTTTATAGATGCAGATAATCAATTCAATAATTTTATCTTTGGAACAAACGTGTATATGTGTACATATAATGTATAACTAAATATCAGTTATTATCTATATATAAAGTATATATAAATACATATTTTTATTTGACAATATGATAACATTTTTTACTTTATTAAAAATACATATTAAAAGCAAATTCTTATTTATTTTCAGCAAAGCAATCTGAAATAACAAAAGTTAAAAGGTTTTTAATATCTTGTACTTCAGCATCGCCTTTTTCCATTTCAAAGCTTATTTTTGGTAACAATTTACTTACTTACTACTTATTGTGTAAAAAACTGGATCTGATGATAACAACAAATGATATATTAAAACAGAATTTTGGGCTAATCTTGAACATATTCGTGTATTAAAGAGCCGGTATTGCTTCACATCTCTATTTCTTGCTTTTTGAGCTTCTTCAGTTATTTCTCCTAAGGGAAGGAAATTATTTTCTATAATTTCTTTCCATGATATACTACTTTGTGTACTTTTGGTGTCATTATTCCCCATGAATATAGGTTTTTGATTAATATTTTTGTTTTATTCGCAAACGTTTTGAATTTCTCTGCATTAATTTCATTTTTTCTATTTATTATTGCTAATATTATTTTGAAATTATATACTAAGTTGTAATCGAGTCAAGTAAGAAAAGATGTAATTTCGGAATCCTCAAAAAATCTTGAGCTAGTGTTTCCATCATTAGAGTTCCCATAACCATTAACGGGTTTATCAATGATAAATCTACGCTTCTTAAATTCTTCCTGAATTCTTTTTTTTTTCTCCACTGCTCTCATATCTATTAAATCTTTGTTGCTTCTTGAAGAACTATTTTCATTTACTTCGATGATCTTGTATTTAATGTCGTATGCCAGATGAAGAGACTATTCAATAAATCTAATTCGAACATGAAGTAGTGAAATTCCAAATTTATGAGCTTCTTTGTTGTTTGTTTCATTACGTTCTTTTTTTATATTCTGAACTTTTTTTCCGCATATATTGCACTTTCAATAAGTGGTAACAGTAAATGCATTAGCCACTTTTCCATCAATTATCGCCAGCTATAAATCAAAAAAATATTATCTTGTAGACTTATTGTAGGATTTACAGTTTCCTTTATATACTCAAAACGTATCGGTCGACATAAAAGCTTTGATCCAGGTGTAGTGTTAATCCACATATCTTGAAACGAAGGTGAGGATGAAGATGATTTATTGTATAATCTCATTCTTTAGGGAACCAGAGATGCTATAAATATTGGAGCAAAGCTTGTATTTTCTTCACTTTGTTATCTTTATTCTGAAAATTCAGTACAAATTAATGTTACCTCGGAATTATGACACCTTTTTAGATCCTCTCGCTGCAGTGTTCTCAAGTAGGTTAAATAATTCAATACTTGCACTTGTATTATTTACATCAATTTTGTTACTTGTTGTTCTTGACAGTTTGGTAGGTTTCCTATCCTTTTTCCATCAGAGCCCTCTTTAAAATATTATACTTATTCCTCATTATTCAAAAATTAAGAACGGGAGTTAAGGAATCCTCATCCATAAACTTCATATCAGATTTGGGAGTTGGTATACTTTCTATCATCCGCTTTATTCTTTACAGTGAATCTTCCGGCATTATATCTATAATTTGTCCAATTTCACTTGCTCTTTTCCTCTTAAATGCCGTTTAAATAAATCTTTAAAGAACATTTATTTATAATATCCTCTTGCCTTTTCATTTGTGTCCTTGGCTGCAGTTCTTCATAAGATATATTTGGACGTCCAAAGAGCTTATTAAAGATAACCGTGCTTATTTCAAGCTCCATCCGATCTGAGTTTTTCTTTTTAAATTTATTATAATTTAATTCTCGAATTCTACTTGGCAGCATTTTGTAACCTAATTCCAAAAGACATATTACTCCAAGCGGAAGATATTCCCACATAATTTTACACAAAGTACTATATTTGAATGTTATCTCCGTTATTGTTAAAGATTTCCTAATTAATTCTTTTAATGAAGTATATTTTATATGAAATCAACATATCAGGTATCCACATTTGTTAACGAGGTAAAAATATTAACAACATTCTTTTTCGGAACCACGTAATCTTATAAAAATCACTTTTTAATATGAAAGTAAAAATCACTTTTTAATATGAAATTTCCTTACGCAATCCTTAATAAAAAAATATTTCTAGAATGAAAAATGGTTGTATACCTAAATTTAGTAAAAATTGATGAAAAAGCATATTTTGTGTTTTAAGAAAATATTGCAAATAGTTCACAGTAAATATTTTCGTAATAATTATCTATATTGGAATAATTTTTATATATATTATAAAGTCTTTGCCAAGGAATATATAAATTTAAATATCGGATTCATATATGGCATTTTGTTTTATATTTTATTAAGAGAAAATTTTTATTATTGAAAATATGGCTATTTTTGGAAAATTACCTCGTATGACTAAATTTACCGGTAGGCTGTCATAATTTTTTGCAAAACCTTTAAAAACATATTGAAATATCTAATTTAATACGCAGAAGTACCGAAATCAAACATTAATTTTTTTTTGTTACAGATTCAAAAAATTGAACTTTTAATCCAAAATTAATCATTTTTGACCACTGCTGGATGTAAGGCGAACGTTCAGAACTTTTCAAAATTACACTTTCTTGAGGTTCAGTCTTTTAGAAAATACCAAAAACTATTGAACTTTTTTTAACAAAATTAAAAAAAATAATATATAAAGTTAATTTTTTCGCAAAAAAAAAAAAAAAAATTGCAATTTTTGAGACCTGTTTTTTTTTGAAATTTTGACTTTGAAATTTTTTTTGTTATCGAATTGAGATAACCGAAAAAAATTTAACATAATTTAGAAAATTATAGATAATTTCAACGTATTAAAAAAAATATATTTTTAATGTAAAAGTTATGGGGCAAAATCGCAAAAAAGCCAAGGCCAAAAATGCGTAATTTAATTTGTGAAGTCATATCCTTTAAACCATAAGAGATAATTTAGCACAGTGAGCACATATAAATATTTAAAATCGGTTCATATTTGTTAAAGTTACAAGCTCCGATATGTGTTACACTTTCGAGGTGGTCAATTTTTGCCCACTATAATGCCGTCCGTGCTCCAACTACACACTCCAGCCAACAATATTCTAAATATTCCTATATCGATGTTCCAAGTTTCATCTAAATCGGTACAGTGGTAGTCTGTAAATTGAGCTTTGGTACAAGGCAATTTCGAATGCAAACTTCTTTAAATTAAAAAAAAACCCTTCAAATGTTCTAAAGAGCGTCCGCATGTGATTCTATTCCATAGGAACTATAAGCAATTTCGGGAAAAACTAAGTTATAAATATGAGATTAGCATCCAATAAGCTTATTATTGTTTCAGATTAAACCGACTCATTCATTTAAACAATGAGGCAACAACTAGAGTGCTCTCCAAGACTCTGCTAAAAGTGAGCATCTATACTGTTTATAAACAGCTCAGTCTAATTTTTGAGTATTCCATAACTCATTTAACTGTTATTTAGATTATAATAGAATTAAAGTCGTTACCCAGCGGGGAAAATAATTATTAAAAAGACTTTCTAAAATGATATATCATGTATCCACAAGACCTTTCAAATTCGTTTTAAGCTATTGATGTCAAGGAAAACTCTTTTTATCGGACAATACTAATTATATACCATTATTTGAACTATAAACCGCCATATTAAATAAACATTCAGTATACAGTTAAAGAGGCTGAGTCTGTTTATTGCACCTGCACATGTCGAAATGAGAATGTCCAAAACTATCCAAAGGAACCAGCATATAACTGGCAGACTAAATAATATGTAATTAAAATCGGTACCTCTTTCAATAAGATTGTCGTAATTGCGGAGAGAGACAATTCTTGAACGTGTTCACGTCTGAATGAAATCAGTATCAAGACAAGATCACTTATTAGATATCTTTTATCGTTTCAAACTAAACAAGAAAAAAAAAAGCTTAGTTTCAAAGACTTTTCTTTTCCCTTTTAGGAAAATCAACGACCTCCTGTCTACAATCCTGAAGATTATGTAGTGGCTTTAAAGAAATTTGGTAAAAGACAAAGTGGTCCTAATCCCAAATCCATATATGATGGTTCAGATATCATAGAAGAAACACATAAATCGGCTACATTGCCATATAAGCATTCGGAATATAAGTAAGTTAATATCAACCCTCTAAGGGCATCTTTTCTTATTTTTACTTTATTTAAAATAATTCATATTTTATCATCTTTTCGTATTCTAATTATTTTGTCATTTAGTTGTCATAATAAAATAAATTTCTTGGCCTTAAATCCTCCAAAAATTTTACATTAATTATATTTTTAATCTGTAAATTGATTTTATAAATATTTGCTTTTAAACAAATTAAAAGAAATATTATAAATAATTTAATTCCCACCCTCTTTTTCTATTCCAGAAGTCCCATTATAGCTCCTGAAACCAATGAAACAGAAATGTCTTTAAGACAATTTGCCACCATTACAGATTTATTAACCAAATTAAGGGCTGATTTAAGAGTATCGTTTCCCAGGTATTTTTCTGATTTATAAACAAATTTCCAAATTAGTTTATTGATTCAAAAATATTTTCAGTTTCGTGCAAGAGTTTGTGGCTTCACCTTCAGATGGCGTTAGTTTGTTGTTGGAGGTTTTACGTTCCATACAACTATCACAGGCAGTAAATGCACCTTTAAATATGATTAAAAATACCGGAACAATGCCAAGAAATTCTCAAAGCTATCAAAGAAGAGCTTTACTTGATGAATTGGCTTGTTTGTGAGTAAACTTTAGTTAAAATACATATTTTTGATTAACTTTAATTTCTTAAATCCAGACAATGTTTGAATATTTGTTGTTCACGCTCTTTGGAGGCTACTTCTCGCCTGGGCACTACTCCAGTGGGTCTAATGCCTTTGGCTTCTTCGGCCACGGGTCAGGGTATAAGAGCCCGTATTTTGGCTATGCAATTAATGGCTAATGCTTGTGATAAACAATCATTTGGTCATGGTAATCAAAAATTAGCTATGGCTGGCCATACGGCGGTATCAGAAGCTATGTCAACTTTACGTTTAAGATGCAGTGAACCAGTACGTTTTCGTTTGCTTATGGGTATGCTGAATAGTGGGGGAGGTTCGGGAGAGTTGCAAGCAGTGGGTGTTAGGTAAATTTTTGTGGGTAATTTTTAAAAATAAAAGAAAATATTTTAAAAATGTATCTCTTTTTAATTTAGATTTATAAATGTTTTTTTGGAGAGCTCGGAAAATTTGCAACAACGTTTGTACTTACAAGCAGAGCTTTTTCAGGCTGGTTTTGATCCAAATAACTTAGCAAAGGTCGGAAGTTTTTGTAGAGAAATTTAAATGTAATTTTATTAATTTTTATATTTTATTTACAGACTATTTCCTCCTCCTCCCCCTGGCTGGATGTTTTACGCAACGAATTGAAACGTTTCAGTGATATTTATGTTGATGTTGATAAAATGATTAATCAATCTCGAGAAGCTGAACGTGTACGCAGTCAAATGGTTATTTTAGAGAGAAGGGTACAAATTCTCCATGAGGAGAAAGCCGTGTTAACTTCAATGGAAAGGCGATTGCAGGAGCGCTGTGCTGAGCTACAAAGAGAAATATTCCGTTTACAGGGAGCTCAAAATGAAAATACCTTTAAGTCTCTGGATAAACAAGGTATAACCTTGCCTCGGCATATACCACCTGGTAAACAGGATTCTTCTGAGCATGAAGATGAAGGTATTAGTAGCTCAGATACGGGACCTTCTTTATCACCCGTACCCATATTGGTATTGCCTCAAAATTCCAAAATGCTTAATAATTCCGATGCCGATATAGAAAATGTTATGGAGGAGTTGGACAATGTGGTCAATGAGGCCGAAAAACAAATAACCTCCAATGAATGCAAATTTTCCCAACTAAATACAGAAGCCAAGGAAAAAGAAATTATACCAGTGAATATCGTGCCTCAACCGCCTAGAAAATCTCGTTCCTTGGCTCATCTAGTACAGCCAGATGGTTCTGAGCTAGATGGTTCCGAATATGGCATGTTAATGATGCAAAAACAAATCACACAAAATCAGGATGAAAGGGTGGCGGCCTTAAAAACCTTTTTCGATGAGTCGGACTATATAATACAAGATCATGATAAATCATATCATAGATCTATATTAGACTCTCCTGAAATACCAGAAAATTCTCAAAATCAACAAAATGCTTTCAGTACTCCCAACAATACCACTAGAGAACTGTTGGATGTAATAATGAATGCCCGCCATTGTGAAGACGATCCCACTTTAAAAGCCTTAAGAGATGACAATGATAATGTTAATGAAGATGATCTTTCGCCCAATGAGGCTATATTAAATACACAAAATAAACGTCATAGTTTTGCTGAGGCCACCAATAGTGCCACAGCGCCAGCTCAACATTTCAATGGTGTATTCTTTATGACCGGCATGAATACACCACAAAAATATCCCAAACCTGATTTAACAGCTGCTCTACAAGCTAAACGGGTTACTAAAAATGTAGAACGTTTAGAAGCGGTATTTGCTAGCCATAATGATACTTTTAACGAGGCATCCAGAGGCCAACAACTAATACCCTCTAATCGGGAAAAATCCAAAAGTAATCAACAGATATATTTTGGCAGTAATCCTACCATAAGAATTGGTTCTTATACCAGTCAAAATAGCCGGCCGGACTTATTAAATACCAATAATGTCAATAGTCGAACTAGATCTTACACTCAAGGTTCCAAAGTAACCGATATACCATCAGGTTTATATTAAACTTCAGAAGAAATTTATAAATATTTGGAATCTCATTTAATTAAATCACAAATTTTTCATCATATATATATATATATCATTTAGCATTTATTGTTTTAGTTAAAGAAAAAAAAAAAAGAAAAGCTTTTGTGCAATAACAAAAAAACGCAAAATTTAATTACGTACATATTTCCTTAATTTAATTTACCATATTTAACCCTTAATATTAAGCAATAAATTTTAATTATTAAGCAATTTTATTTTTTTCTTATTAATAAAAAAATAACATTTAGTTTTAAATAGTTTTAAAAACTAAGCAAACGTTTTTATTTTGTTTAAATTTAATAAAGTTTAAAATTGGTGGTAGATTTTAAACAACTTACTACTTTTCTTAAACGTAAGGCTAATTTTAATTTAAATTAATTTCTTATTACAATTTTCTTTTAATTCCTACATATATTTATTATTTCTCCTTTTATTTGCTTAAGAAAAATAATATTAACTTGTTAAAATTCTAAAATCTTTTAAAGAATTTTATGCCAAGTTATTGTATTTTTCCCCTCCCTATTTAGCACCGCTTTTGCACCATATTTTATTATTTAAAATTTATTATATAACACTTTACTAACTTTTCTGTTATAAACAAAAATTCAGCACAAGTGTTTAACTGTTATATAAATTTCCAAAAAAAAAAAAAAAATATTTATATAAAATACAATAGCTCTGTTCCAGTACTAGTCAAATTTACAGGTTTTAGTCAGAATTAGTCAGAAATTGTCAGAAAAACAACAAAATACACATAAATTTTTAGTACGAGAACGCTTTCTTGTAAATTATGACTAAAACTTGCAAGTTTGACAAGTACTGGAGCTAATATTTTGTAATGAAATAAAATAATAAATTTCGAAAATAAAAGAGTTTTTGTAAAATTGATACTGAGGAACGTAATAATATGTAATAATATGTTTAAAAATTTAAATTGATTCAGTAGATGTCTCACAACGGTAGGTAGGTTGTAAGGATGATACCGCCACTTTAGAGGAACTGATATCCATAGAGATCAATGGGTTCATTATGATTCCTTATTGTTTTTGGTCCTCTCTTCCTCATAAGATGTATATCTGCTATTCTATTTCTACGTCTCCCAGTTTGATGCGCGGATGTACTTCAATACCCTTGGTCCCTAAGATCAGTTACATTCTGAAAGAAATAAGATCCGAAAAGTTTCAGTCTTTTATACGATAGTGCAGGACATTTACATAGAAAGTGAAAGCTATCTTCTGTAGCCTCCCTGCACCATCTGCAAGTCTCATCAATAATTATACCTATTTTCATCATATTCTTACCGTGATAAAATTTATGACTGTTCTCAACTGTCTCCTATTCATATCCGACAAAATTCTGTTAAATTTAGATATCTTTTTATCCCACAATTGCTTTGTTTGTATGCTACCACCTGAACTTCGACAATTATTTAGTCACTTCGCACACTGTCTGGGTATCAGAAAAAAGTTGGACAAAATAGAAGGAGTTGTCGTAGGTAAATGAAAATTAGTATATATAACAATATTGTCTATTTTCTATATTTGTAATTCGAATTGAACAAAACTTGGTACAATTTATTGACTTTTCATTTAGAAAAGAAAAAAATAAGTCTTATGGAAATCAGATAAATGATACGCCGTACTTCCACCTACCTCGAATTTTAAAAATCCTCTATTTTCTAAAATTATAATTCGAATTGAACAAAACTTGGTACAATTTAATGCTTCGTCATTTGGGAGTGAAAAAATTAAGTTATATGAAAATCGGATCAAGAAGACGCCCAACTCCCACCAACCCTGAATTTTCAAAATCGACCGTTTTCTACCATTGTAATTCTAATTAAGCAAAATTTGGTAGAATTTATTTTTGATAATATGTTAACTAATTCTTAAAATATAATTTTTTTTTCAAAGGACACAATTTATCGACATATCCTGAAATTTTGAAATTTGTAGAAGAAAGGAAAATTAATTATTTAATATTGTAAAATAGTAGTATTTTCAACTGAAAAATAATTAATAAGTTTAACCGAAGGATATAAAATAATCCATAAGACCTTTCCAAAAAATGTCTTAATGTATAATAAAACTTTAGAAAATAGTACATTTATATTTTAAATATTTCAGAACGCGAATATTTTTTCCAATTTTGCTTTAATTTTAAAAGTATAAAAGTTAAATTGCCCCTTTTCTGCTACTAATAGCATTCTTTGAAAACGATTTTCATCAAATTGTTTAATAATTTGTGTTACGGTACTAGTTGTACTCTGCTTTATCTCCAGCCACAGCTTAAAAATATCACGAATCTGCAGCAACCCAGCAAAAACTTTGCTTTCCTGGTACGCTAGCAGGTATAATTGGAAACAAAAATAAACTACTTATTTTTTGCCTGAATAACTAGTTATTTTTGTTCGACTTGTCCACAAATTCATGTAGTTATTTTTTGACTCTAGGGGTACTCAAAAATATGTACCTAAACGAAAACAAAAATAAAAAAACAAAAAAAGAATTTGCCGCCAGTGAGACTCGAACTTGGACACACACTAACCATTCGGTTTTACTGACTAACGTCTTACTCAGTACAACATCTCGCACATAGCATCCTAAGCGACAAAAACTCTATTTAATTTAAAATATCTTTTTAGACATTTTGTTATAAAAAACTAACAGCTTCAGAATAGGTTTGAACCAACAACCTTCTGGTCGTTAATCCTGCGCTCTAGCCAACTCATTCACGTGATCGCGGTATTACTGCGCCATTATACTATTGAGTACTTATTAATGTAATACAGAGTAGACAATTAATAATGACGCCTCATTACCATGAAACTACTTTAATAAGTAGTTGTTATTACCGAAAACCAAAAAGTTGTTGCTGGGAATGTTAACACTAAAAAATTTTTACTAATTAAAATACGTATAACATTGTGCAAACTTGTGTAGTTGAAATTTAATATATATTTTAATACATACTTGAGCCAATAATATATCAAAAAACTGGAGAAGTATTTTTGGGTATATTTTTTATTCACTACTAAAGTTTTGGTTTCTTAAAAAATTTCGACTTTACATTAGAACAGTATATTTGCTAACGGTACTTCACATTTGATCAATATTTGTTAACAATAATAATATATTTTTAAATATATACCTTACTTACAATCTAACCAGATTTTTAGGCAGCCGTTACAAAAAAGTTCGAATTTTAAATATAAAAAGCACAAGTGCTATTTCAGCAATTTTCTTTGAATTTATCATGTTACATTCAATCTTCAACTTTGACGCAAACTCAAAAGCTAATTGAAATTTTTTTTATTAGTAAATGAAAAAATATTAAAGTTGTGCCATCGGCTTTAACCATTTTTGGCCAAGTTCGTGACAGCGTGCTCCGCCATATAGTTTACCCTTATCCTTTGAAATACTGTTGATAATGGTGGAAAAGCAACTGATATTTCAGACCCGGATTGCAGATTAGCACCTTTCTTTTCGAGAACATCAGCCCTCTCATATCCAATGATATTTTTGTGTCCAGATCCCAACACAGCCTAACACTATTCTGCTCACAGTGTTCAAAATCGTTAAAACTGTCTGACTATTAATGAAAAAAAAAAAGAATATCAGATTTGTAGATTTACAACATTGAAACAGCTCTCGCTTCCAGACAAATATTTCCGTTTGGAAAATACTTCAGTCTGTGTTCAGACGACAATAGTCACTCAGTTTCGGTTCCTAACAGTACACACAGTCGGTACGCGTGTCCATTTTCGAACCATGAGTATAAACATTTATTTGGGAAAAATTCAATTTCTGTTTTATTCAATCTTGCAATGGTGGGAAGACTACCATATGTTCCCAGTTCATTATGTTATTGGAAATAACATAATCTGTTATGAGATTCAAATTAATACCACCGGTGACCTGGGAGTGACACATAAATGGCATTTTGAGGTTTCTGGTCTCTTATAATCTTACTAAGATGCTCAAAGCTGTTTGTCTAATATGTAAGTTCATAGGTATGACATTCAATACTATTTCCAAACTTTTAGTGAATGTTGTCCCCATTATCCTATTTAATCCCAGAAGGGCTACACTGTTCAACTTGTTTATTGCTTCAGCGTAACACCTTTTGGTAATATCAGGCCACCACACGTGACATCCATAACTTGCAATTCGTCTTACTACCTGTGTACAACCAGTAGGAAGATTTTGGTCTAAGTTCTCCTTTCTTTCCAAAAAGCAGCATAAGCCTTCTTTATTCTTTCGTTCAAATTTTTTCGCCATCTCAATTTTCTATCCAATGGCATTAATATCAAATTAATGCCATTTAATGTCGAAATTTGAAATCTGGATATTTTGCTTCTCCTAGTAAAGGGTACCAATTCCGTTTTACCAGGATTCATACCTAATTCTGATTAGATTGCCCATGAAGATAGCACACTTAGTGAACTACCTAAAATTTAAGATATAGTGTCCAAATATTTGCCAGATGAGGATAAAACAAAATCATCTGCGTAGCCACAACTTTCATACCCGTTGTTCTATGGAACGTACGTAGAACATTGTTTACGACTAGAAGCCACAAAAGCGGAGAGATTACCCCCGCTCCTTCTCCCTGAGGAGTTCCTCTTTCCGCTTTCCCAATTCAGATGTTATGTATCGCAATATGCATATTATGTATATACGATTTTTTAGAGGAAATTTTGTTATTCGGTTCAGGAACTCACATCATTTTTAAAAAATTCCAATATAGTTTATATTATATTCTCCACTATTGTATTTTAGCCAAGAGATGCCACACATTTCTGTTTCATATGATTAAGCGTTCTTGATTTTTAAGAGGTAATTTCTCATAAAGAAAAATAAAATGCCGAGAAAAACAAATCTTCTATATAAAACCCTAATTTTTGATGTTGACGATTTATTAACAATTTCAAATAATCGATTTGACGATTTTTTCGAAAAATTTCATGATTTTGTACTAAATTTATCTGGCAACTATGAGCTCAATACAACAGTTCAACATATAAGCGTTACCATAATAATGTAATCATAAGAAGGAATCCTATTTTTATATATTTAAAGCAAAAGTGGTTAAAAAATTTTTATGATTTAAAATTTATTTTTAAGAAATAAAGTGTTATTTATAAAAGAATTTTTCCAGTTAATTTCGTGCAAAAAGCTTTAAATGTGTCAGAAGTTTTTTAATAAAAAAGGGCTTGTGTAAAACGGTAGAAAAGTTCTATGTTAAAAAAATATTTTTTTCTATGATGAGAACAATTTTTCGTTCTGCTGTGTGAAATGAATACCATAAAATATTGACAAATTTCATTTTTGTTATAAAAATTTAAATAATTTTGTAAAGATAAAAATAAAAAATGAAAAAAATTTTTTGAAATCTTTTATGAAAGAAAAGCTCTACTTTGGCCACGTTTTGTGTTCATGGACATTTAATAATCAATATTAACCATCTTAAATAATATTACTGTATTTGAAATCTTAAAACTAAATAAATAAAAATAAAATAATATTTTTTAAACGTCGAAAATTAATATATGTTTGTCAAAAATTGTTCTAGACTTATGAGATAGTAAAATGTTATTCACCTCATATTAATCAAAAATTTAATAACAAACATATTTTTCTACCGCTTCACACAGGGCCTTAATCTAAAAAAATATATCTAATTTATTTTGTATTTTTTGTTTCAGTTTTTATACCCTACACCACCATATGTAGTTGGGGTATTATGCGTTTGTGCTAATGTTTGTAACGCATAGATAAAGTTATCCAACAACCACCTTAAAGCATACCAATCGTCTCAGAATCACTTTTTAAATCGATCTAACGATGTCCGTCCGTTCGTCTGGCTGGCTGTCTCTCCATATAAATGTTGTGCACAAAGTACGGATCGCAATTTTAAAGATAATTCAATGAAATTTGATACGTGGGACTTTTATGATATAAGGACGAAGTTTTTTGAAATTGATTGTGATCGGTTCATTATTTCATCTAGCCCCCATACAAATGAACCCCCAGAATAGAGTTTAAACACTCAAAAATGCCTCAAAAATAAGAATATTTTGATGAAGTTTTGTATACATATCAATCTCTATACCAAATTTTATGAAGATCGGTTCACAATTGACCATAGCTCCCACATAAACCCCTCTTCCGAAAATCACTTTAACGTGCATAAATCCCATACGAATCTTAGTATCAAGTTAACATACAACACAAATAAGTTTTAAGTAAGTAGAAATAACATTGCCAAATTTTATGAGAATCAGTCCAAAATTTACACTAACTCCCATATAAACCCTCTTCCAGGAATCGTCCCTAAAGTGCATAAAATCATCTAGATGTTACTATCAACGCATTATTTTGTATTTCTATACTTTATTTTACATTTAGTAAAATTGGCCACAGATGTTATATAAGTCCCCTTCCCAAATTTTTATGCTTGTACACAATGGTGTAGGGTATCATGTAATCGGTCTTGACCGACTATAGCTTTCTTTCTCGTTTTTTTTCTTTTTTTTGGTTTATGCTTTATAATTCATAATTCTTTTTTTATAATTTTAAGGTCGCTTAAGACTCAGCAAATGTGTTATGCATACAATACATATTTTAATAATTTTATTTAATTATAATTCAAAGAACAGTTTAATAATTTTAAATTTTTATAAGCAAAACCTAATTAAAAAAATTTTTACTTACAGTTTTTTATGTTTATTTATAATTTAGTTATTCTAAATCAACCACATTATCTTAAATACCCAATTTAAATTAAAATTAAATCGTACTTTTCTTGGAATTCTATCAATATACTTTTTAACTAATAATTGAGGATAAATTTTAAATTATTGATAAGACAAGTCTACCATCAACAGCATCCATTAAGCAACTAGCTTAAGAAAAAATCTGGGCCATAAAGTCACAATGTAATTAAAACAATATTTTTTTTTTCTAAATATTCACGACATATTTTTTAAGTAATAATTAATAATTTAGATGGAAATCAAGTAGATTAAATAATGATTGAAACAAATTTAAATATGTTATGCATATAAATTTTAATTTTTAGACTTTAAATTATATAAGTAAATAGGAAATATATATTTTTAAAACAAAATTTAAAACCGGAAGAATAAGATAAATATTTTGTTTATGATTAAATTTTATTTATAGTTTCAATTAAATAATCACTTCGATACATTTTTATATCAATTCTTACATTTTTATATCAATTCTTTTGTTACAAACGTAATATTTAACAGAATATACTTTGTTTTAAAATAGATTTCTCTCGTATTTCACAATGTGAGTTAATAATCGTGATTGATTCTAGTTTTTCAAATGAACAATTATTTTTTCTATTTTATAACAACTGTAAAAGTTTAACATGAGTATGATAATTAAGATGAGCTTGAACTTGCACTTAAGAAAGTCGCAAAGAAATTTTTGTGCAATAAATGATAGACAAAATGTGGCAAGTAATTTTATTGATAGAAATAAAGAAATTGATTGAGAGAAATTATTGGGATAACTACAAGTTTCAATAATTATATTTAAAATGTTCATGATCATTTTAAATATAATAATTATAAATATCAATGTAAAATCATTAAAAAAAATTGCAAGTATTTTAATTTTAAAGTATGTGACAATTAAAAATTAATATAATTTTTTTTTTTACATTTTTTTATCGCCCATAAGTTATAAATATTATATTCATGTTTTTTAGATGACATTTTAAAGACCAATTATCACCTAACAATGAAACTATTCAACTTTAAGATAAACTAATGCATTTAAAACACTAAAAACAATAAAAAGGAAATAAAAGCAACAGCCAACTACACAAATGATAAACAATTTTGTTAAGAGATCAATAAACTACAAATCAACAAGAAAAAACAAAAAACAAAAAAAGAAAAGTGCAAACCGTAAAAAAATACAATTATTTATAAGCAAATGAAACAAATTAAATGAAATGTGGAAGAGAAAAAGAAAAGGGGAAGAAAAAATTTAATTAAATGTTGTCAGAAAAAAATAAAAAAACATGAAATAAAAGGCAAATATTAAAACTAATTAAAGTTAATAAATTAATAATGCACTAATTGACACTCTACAACCCATAATGGTTGATTACAAAAAAAAAAAAAAAAAAAAAAAAACATGAATATGCAGCAGAAATACAGAATTCAAATAAAAAAATGCAAATCTAAAATTTTCACATAAAACTAGATTTTTACTGGAAAATACGAATAATTACAGACTTTTGTTAATTTCTTGATTATAGGTTCATTAACTAGAGCCAATTCTAGGTTTTTAATATAAAATATCAATGATTTTCAATGTAAAATATGAGTGATCACAGATTTCACTCTTTTCTTGATTGCAGGCCTGTTTAGGGAATTGTATATAAAAAATTGATTTTTGATGAAAAATGTAAGTGATCACAGATTTTCGTTATTTTCTTAATTGGAGGTCTATTTAAAGAACTAGGCTAGTTTTAGGTTTTTCATATAAAAATTGGGTTTTTGACAAAACATATGAGTGGCCAGGGCAAGTTTTTCAGGCTTTTTGCTTGAAGAAAAATTTATATTTATTAATATTTATATAAGAAAACGCATAATTTGTTTTTTCTTCTATGCATATTAATGCTAGTTTGGCATATTTTTGTACATATTGTACCATTTTGTCGTGCTTTTTCAAGAGCATATTTTAATTTATTTTTATTTTTATTTTATTATTATTATTTTGTGCACATTTAAACTTATTTTTATTATTTTTGATGAAAAATATGAGTGATTACAGATTTTCATTGGTTTTTTTAATTGGATGCCTATTTAAGGACCTAGAGCCGATAGTAGGTTTTTCTTTAAAAAAAAAGCGATTTATGCTGAAAAATATTAGTGATCACAGATTTTAGTTATTTTCTTGATTGACGGTCTAGTTTTTCATAAAAAAAATAATCGATTTTTGATAAAAAAAAAATAATAATAAAAAATTTATATGTGATCACAGATTTTCATTATTTTCTTGATTGGAGTCGGTTTTAGGGTTTTTATACACAAACTCGATTTTTGATTAAAAATATTAGTGACCACAGATTTTCGTTATTTTCTTGATGACAGATCTATTTAAGAAACTAGTGCCAGTTTTAAGTTTTTCAGAAAAAAAATCGATTTTTGATAAATAAAAGAGAAAAAAATATATATATATGATCACAGATTTTCATTATTTTCTTGATTGTAGGCCTATATAAGGAACTAGAGTCGATTTTAAGCTATCTATAAAAAATTTAGATTTTCGATAAAAAACTATTGGCGGTCACAGATTTTCGTTGTTTTCCTGAACTATTTCAAGAACTAGAGCCAATTTGATGTTTTTGATATAATAATTCAATTATTGACGAAAAATATGAGTGATCACAGATTTCCGTTATTTTCTTAATATAAATATATATATTTAAGAAACTAGAGATAATTTTAGGTTTTCCATAAAAAATTTAGATTTTTGATGAAAAATATTAGTGATCACAGATTTTTGTTATTTTCCTAATTGGAGGCATATTTCAGAAACTAAAGTTAATTTTATATTAATTCGATTTTTGACGAAAAATATGAGTAGTCTAAGATTTCCGTTACTTTCTTAATTAGAGGCCTATTTAAGGAACTATAGGCTTTTGTAGGTTTATTATATATAAACTCGATTTTTGATGAAAAATATTAGTGATCACAGATTTTCCTCGTTTTCTTCCTATTTAAGATACTACAGCCGATTTTATGTTTTTCATATAAAAATTAGATTTTTGATGAAAAATATAAGTGATCATAGATTTTTGTTATTTTCTTAATATAAGCGCTCACAGATTTTCGTTGTTTTCTTGATTGGACTATTTACGATACTACAGCCGATTTTCGGTTTCTCATATTAAAAATCGTTTTTTGATGAAATATATGAGTGATTACTAATATTCGTTATTTTCTTGATTTAAGGAAATAGTGAAAATTTTACATTTTTCACATAAAAATTCGATTTTTTTTTTTTTTTTTTTTTTTAAAAATATAAGTGATAACAGGTAAATTATTTATTTTTTAATTGGAGGCACATTTAAGTAACCACAGTTGATTTTATGTTTTTCGTATAAAGAATTGATTTTTAACTAAAATTAATTATATTAAAAATAAACAAATTTTAGTACTTATCATATCAAATAACAATGTTATGTATTTCTCAACGGTTTTATAACATGCAGGTGTCACATACATACTCGTATCTCAACATTGAATTTAGACTGCCTCAATAAAGTGATTAGCAGGGCAACCAAAAATATGCAAAATCATGTATTTTCCTGTGCTTTAAACCAAACCATACTATCAGTTATTTTAGTTATTAACTGTTTATTTATTTCAGATAATTTTATAAATTTTGGCATTTTTTAAAGCATATTTTTGCATACTTTGGTCAAAACAGCATATTTTTGCACATTTTGTCTTAGCAGCATATTTTGTCGTATTTTCAAAGAAAATTCTAATTTTAGAGTGTATTTTTGCAATTTAAATGACATATTTTTGCATATTTCATAATTAAGAGCATTATTTTGCTTATATTACACTAAAGAGAATAATTTGCTACACTTAAGAGAAAAATGTTGCATAGTTAGCACCCAATGGAATTTTTACATAATTTGCTATTAGTGAAATTTTTTTTTACTATCACATACGTTTTTGAAGTTATTTCACTAATAATTTTAATCTTTTAAATTGATGATACAATCTATTAGCTTTAAGTATATTTAAGTGCATTTAAGTGCAAATCAAAATATTTTTAGCGTGAATAGTAGGTAATTTAAATATAAAACAGAACAAATTTGGACTAAATGAAGATTACCAGCACACTTTATTTTTAAATAATTTTTATAATGATTTTGTAGCATTTTAATTCGTGATTAAAGTAATGTAAAAAATTTTGCCCGCTCGCTCTTAGTTTACGAGTTACGGGCTTCTTAAATCTTGATACATTTTTCTAAATATCTTTATTAATACATATGTGATTTAATGATGAAATTAATACAATTTACTACGTTCCAATACCTTTCTAATGATCATATATCACGATCATATTCGTTAATTCCTTGAGAGGAAAATTTTATTTTATTTTTTTTGCTATACCGGCACTTACAAAAATTTTTGGTTTCTAAAAAAAGTTTATTCATATTCAGTGTTCGACATATATAGAGGAGAAAGTTCTTGAGCCCTACAAAAAAACTTTTATTAACATTAAAAAATATTTTTTAATTTCAACTGTGCTGGTAATCTTGATTTGATCCAAAAATTTTATTTTAAGAGCATATTTTTTAATTTTAAGTTCAAATTTTCTGATTTTAAAAACATTTTGTAGGCGCATGAAATACTTTTTTAGAGCATATTTTTGGTTGCCCTGGTGATTAGTGACAACGATTAGACTAAAATAAATATAAACAACAGTGAGGCGCAAGTAAAAAACAAATTCAAACGATAAACTAAAAGGAAAAATCAAAAGAAATCGGTGGGGATGGATGAAAACAAAAATACAAAATATATCAAACAAATTCAGTCACTCCCGATAAACGAAAATAAAACTAAATACAGTAGTAGTTGTCGTTAACATCATAAGTAGCGCAGCAGTGACAATAACGTTAATCGCAGCAGCAGCTAAGAAATTGGTTTTTATAAAAATTCAATATCAAATGAACTACAGTTGTTCAACAGATTTCAAACAGTAAATAACTTGATCGGTTTTTAAAAACTCCAAATAAATAATCCATATAAAGCTTTCAAAAATAAGTGCATTGTTATTGTTTGTTAAAAAAAAAAGAAAAAATCTTATTAAAATATATTAAATTTGCCGGTAAAAATTTATTCGTTAATATATTGTAAATATAAACCCAAAAACTATGTAATCAATGTATTGGTTAACAACAAGTTTAAACAACTTTTAGATATGTTTTAATAAATAGTTAATTGTTTTTGCTGTATTTTTACAATAAGAAATTTGCGATGAAATATTTATAGTTCAAATCGAATAAATAAAATAACTTTAATTACAAAGATTTATAAAAAATTAAAATTTTTAACGTGATGCTACAAAAAATTATAGTTATTTAAACGGTCGAAATAATATGTTGGTAAAAAATAATACGCTGGTTTATAATTATTATGAAACAAGTGAAATAGGCCGATCGTGTAGTACCCTACATCTGTAACAAGTGCATATTTATTGGACAAGATTTATTTAATTAATAAAATGTATCTCTATTAAATAGAGCCAAAAAAAAGTTTTATAAATATCAAATAAAAGTTATAAATTATAGAAGTTTATTATTGAAAATAATTGAAAATCTGGAATTACTCAATTATCCGCTAAAAAAAACTAAAATCGATTAGCGCACACAATGAAAATCTGTGATCACCAACATTTTTCAATAAAAATCGATTTTTATATAAAAAAAAAATCTCAAAAACTTTAAACCCAAACTAGAGCAGTTTGGGTATATATATATATATATATATATATATATATATATATATATATATATGTTGTACGTCATATTAAAAGTAATTTTGATACCTTTAATATGACATCTCAAAGAATCCTGTACCATAAATACTTTGAAAGTTTTTTGTAATATTTTTTATAAAACTTTGTAATTTTTTTAGCCATTTTATACTTTCAAATCGCTATATTTCGCGAACCACTTGATAAACTTATCTGAAATTTTGTACCAGTCTTAGTCTTCACGAGTATAATAATTGTACCAAATAACAACAAATTCGGAAGAGGTGGGTAGACCAACTAGTTGGTTTTAAACGGAGTGACTTTAATGGAAAATTATATAAAAATTCTATTGAGTGCAAATATGCGAAATTTTTTTCTTGTCTGAAAAATTATGCTCGAGAGTATAAAATATGCAAAAATATGTAATTTAAATTGCAAAAATATGATCTAAAATAAGGATTTTCTTTGAAAATAGAGTAAAATATTTTGCTAAGACCAAAATATGCAAAAACATGCCGTAACAAATCAATGCTAAAAATTCATAAAATTGTCTGAAACGGATAACGTTTGTTTCACTTGAATCCAAGGAAAAAAATATAATTTTACATATTTTTTGTTGCCCTGCTGATTACTGATCACACTATAACTCCTCCGATTTGGCAAAAAAAAAAACAATTCTCAATTTTTTTTATAGAGAAAATCGATTTTTGGGGCAAAATATGAGGGATCATATTTTATCATTATTTTTATTGCTCTAAATCCTCTGGTTTAAGATATTAGATTTTTCGTATAAAAACTAATTTTTGTTACAAAATATGAATGATCATAGATTTTCGTCTATTTTACTTTTTTTTACTATTACTATTTTTTACTTTTTACTATCTACTCTCGTTTAGCTTTAAAATCTATTTTTAAGTTTTTTTATATAAAAATAAATTTTTGGTAAATAAATATGAATCAACAAAGATCGTTCTATCTGCTCTGGTTCAGCAATGAAATCAATTTTAGATTTTTCATATAAAAATCGAGTTTTGGTATAAAATATGTCAGATCAGTGATAACAGATTTTTTGTCCTTTTTACCCAAACTGCTCTAGTTTGGGTTTAAAGTTTTTGAGATTTTTTTTTAGATAAAAATCGATTTTTATTGAAAAATGTTGGTGATCACAAATTTTCATTGTGTGCGCAAATCGATTTTAGTTTTTTTAGTGGATAATTGAGTGATTCCAGATTTTCAATTATTTTCAATAATAAACTTCTATAATTTATAACTTTTATTTGATATTTATAAAACTTTTTTTGGCTCTATTTAATAGAGATACATTTTATTAATTAAATAAATCTTGTCCAATAAATATGCACTTGTTACAGATGTAGGGTACTACACGATCGGCCTATTTCACTTGTTTCATAATAATTATAAACCAGCGTATTATTTTTTACCAACATATATATATATATATATATATATATATATATATATATTTAAGTGCAAAAAGAAAATATTTTTTCACCAACTGCTAATAAAAATCAAGATATTTTGAAATCGATTTTTTTTAAATCTAAAATTTATTGAATTACTAGAAAAACTTAAAAAAATAAACAACTAAAAAAAAAAATAATTTATTATAACATATAATTTAATCGTTTGGTTCCTTAGAAAATTTACGGACTTCGTAATTTTGCAGATCGGTCGGCAATTTTTTGTTTTTTTTTTTTTTTATTTATAACTTTTCACAGACAAATAATTGGGCTATAAAAGAATGGACAGTTTTAACAATTTATGGATTTAAATATGTTATATATGATATAAAAAGTAACGGCGTTTTTTTTTTTTTTTTTTTGTCACTAGATGGGGTTGATGCCCATATATCGTGGAACACTAATTCGATTTTATCAGACGAATACGTTTTAGAAAGGTGATAATTCTGATTATATTTTTGGTAAAGGCAGTTCTTTAATTCGTTGCTAGTGTAAACAGTTATATTGATTTGAAAATGAGTGCATTATCTAAAGAAATATACTATGTGATGCTTTTTTACTGCAAAAAAAAAAAAGAAAAAACACTGTGAGAATGCTGTGAGTGAAGCAAGACCAGCCTGAAAGGTGTCAGGATATAGCGGAGGCACTAAACATCAACCACGTGACAGTTTAAAATCATTTAAAAAAGGCTAGCTACTCAGAGAAGCTCGATGTTTGGATGCCACATGAAATATCACAAAGAAATTTGATTGACCGAATTACCGTGAGTGAAACGAATGGATATCGAACCATTTTTAAGCGCATCCTTATGGTCGATGAAAAATTGGTTCATTACGAGAATATTGAGAGAAAAATATCATAATTAAAGGCCAGCGGCCTTCCACAAACGACTTCAAAGCCTGTGTTGACGGTAAATAAGGTTATGTTGAGTGTTTGGTGGGATTGAAAGGGAATTATCCATTATGAGCTACTGCAGCCTGTCGAAACAATCAATTCTGAATTCTACTTTACACAACTCAAAAAAGGTGTTGTGTTCTATTATGACAATGCAAGGTTATACACATCTTTGATGGCTCGTCAAAAATTTACTGCATTTGACTGGGAAATTGCGGACCTTGCAAAGTCTGATTACCATTTGTTTCGGTTTCTGCAAAATTCCGTTGATGGTAAAAAATTGAACAACCGAAAATCACCATTGGAAATCATTTAACCAAGTTTTTCGCCGATAAACCACAGAAGTTCTACAGCAATGGAATTGTGAAGCTACCCGAAAAATGGCAAAAGGTCATAGATAATAATGACAAATATATATTTGATTAAAATTGATTTTCAATAAAGAAAATTTTAGTTAAAAAATTTAAAAAAAAAAAATTGATACTTTTTATGACCCAATATAAAGAAACAATTGCTGATATTTTGTGTTATGAAGTACATAATAATTCTATGTAATGATATTATTTTTAAAGCCCTACTGTTCAGAGTTAGATAACCCGTCAATAAAACATCCTGCTATCCACCCCTCTTTTCAAAAATATCAACAAAGTACGTCTAGGAAAAAGAAAACAATAGATTTTGGTTACCAGAATTACAGACTTTAAATTAACAAACGTTAATCCGCTTAAAAACACAGAAACAATACTTAAATGACAGTTAACAAATTTAAAAATAAAATTTTAATTGGATTATATACAAACTGATAGCTTAACAAAAGTAGCAAATAAATAAAAAATCAATCATTTAAAAGCGAGGAAATAAAAATTTGTTTTAATTTTCATTAGCTTATTTTTAGTTAAATAAAGAGACATGAATCCCCCCACAGCGGACACACCACCTGTAATAAGACCTTTAACTCCGGCCCTACAGGAAGTAGCCATACGTGAATTAAATGAAAATCCTAAACAATTGGCCGATGATGTTTTGAGGTTAAGGCAATGGATTTTGAGTCAGCCGCATTTAAAAGCCAGAACAAATGATCAATTTCTATTGGCTTTTTTACGAGGATCAAAATTTAGCATGGAAAGAGCAAAACAAAAATTGGATCGTTATTACACTTTAAAAGCTGCCATACCAGAAGTTTTTAATGAAAAAAGAATGGTGGATCATCCTCAAGTTTTAGAAATAATAAGAATGGGGTAATATTGTTTTATTTAGCGCTAAAAAAAGTTAAATTATTATATTTTTCAAGCATAATCTTACAAATTCCTATACCCGAGGATGAGAATAGACCTTGTGTTACCATTATCAGAGCAACAGCTTATGATACCAATCAATATAAATTTGAAGATATTATCAGAGTGGGTTCCATGTTTGGTGAAATTATGATGATAGAGGATGATAATTCTACTATTTGTGGTTATATGGAGATAATGGATATGTTGGGTGTTAATGGCATGCATTTATTTAATTTAAAACCGGATTTATTAAGAAAATTTAGTGTATTTGCCGATGAAGCCATGCCCATGCGTCAAAAGGGTACATGTTTTATAAATGTACCAGGACCTTTTGAAAAAGGCTTTAATACTTTGAAGGGATTATTTCCCGAAAAAATGAAAAATCGAGTATGTATAAAAAAAACCAAAAATAAAAAAAAAATAATATAAATTTTAGTTTAATTAAATGTTCCCTCCCCAGATATCTGTTAGCTCTACTCCCGACATTATTTACGATCATGTACCCCGTGAATATTTACCGGTTGAATATGGCGGTACTAATGGTACTATGCAGGACATTATTGAACGCATGGAAGAGAAATTATTAAGATATCGTGATTACTTTTTGGATGAACCCAATTATGGTACAGAGGAAAAATTAAGAGAGGATGGCTTACCATTTGATTATGAAAGTTATTTTGGTATAGAGGGTTCCTTTAAACAATTGGACATCGATTAATTGGTTCAACTACTTAATTTACTAAAAAGCTCGCTTCATATTTAACTAATATTTAATTGTATTTTTAGATCAATTTGATTTATTTCATTGTTATGTTTTATGTTTTTTTCAGTTTTATTTCCTCCTCATAACAAAATTTATCTAAGACAGAAATTGTTATAGTAACTTAACCAAAGATAGTATTATTATTGTATGATTAACATATTTTTATTATATGTTTTGTCTAAGTATTTAGATATTTACATATAAAGTTGAATTTTAAAAGAAATATGTTTTTCATTTCTTTTTCTTTTTTTTCCATTTAAAACTTTTTACAGATATATGGATTACGCCTAAAAGAAACTCGTGGCTGCAGAGCTTTTTTGGTTTATTTTAAGTAATAAAATTTTGAGAAAAAGAAAATATGATTTTTTTTATTCCAGGGCTATACAAACAATTTAAACTTATCTGGCACTATATAAAAAAATGCAATTAAATCTTATTTTGAAACTATATGAACAACTGCGATCAAAGTTAATTTCGACCTTCAACAGAAGTCAATTGTGGACTGTGTAAAAATCAATAATTGAAGCCTATTTAGAACTACAAATGATTCGAGTCTATATAAAGTTCTTAATTACCCCCGATTGAAGATAGTTTGAGGCTAACTATATAAGGACCTTTGATCAAAATGCATTTGGGACTATAAAAAGACCTATTTAATTGAAACCATTTTGGGACTATAAATAGACCTTAAGTTAAAGGCAATTTGGACAATATTAACACCTTCGATTTAAGGCAAATACCTTCTACAGATGCTCTTGGAGACCATATAAAGACTTACGATCGATCTAACTTTGAGACTATATAAAGACTTTCATTTAAAGTCAATTTGAGACTAAAAATAGAGGCTATAATTTAAAGACCTACTATTAAAGAACTATATAAAGTCCTACTATTGAAAACAATTTAGACTTTCAGTTGGAGTTAAAGATTAAAAATATTATTGAAAGTACTATGATTTATGGTAATTTAAGGCTATCTAAAGACTTTTAATTACTGATAATTTCGTCCATAGGGTAACCTTTATTTAGACCATCGATTGAGTTCTGTTTATACACAGAAAAAAGTCACCAATCACCAAAATAATTCACTGAATTAAAAATTATTTAAATTTGAACCTCTTACCAAAATGATTATATCAATTACTAATAACTGTAAAAAATTAAAAAAACACAGAAAATTTTTTTCAATTAAAACATTTATTAAATCAATCAAGTAGATGATTAAATGAATTAAAAATTTAAATGAGAACAAAATTTTACTGGAATTTTATTTCTATTTATTTTTTATTTATTTATTTATTTTTGCTTGAATATATTAATTAAATATTGATGTAAATTGAAACAACTGTGTTAATTGAAAAATATAAGGTAATCTTTTTTCTGTGTAACTATATAAAATTCTACGAATAATACTAAATTATGATCCTGCAATTTTTAGCAATTTGGAACTCTGCAAAGACGAAAAATTTAGGCAAATTTTGTACTATAGAAACCACTACGATCGAAGCAAAATTGGATTTATATAAAAACAATGAAGGCACTTTGTAAACACTAAAGATTAGGGCTAAATTATGACTTACAAATAAAGAATTGATGGCAGTAAAAAGTCTGGCAATCGAAGTTAATATAAAATTAATTTCTAGTATCTATGAAAAACGCGTTATTGAATATTATAGTATTTTTGCAATAAGTATTCAACCCTAAAATCTTAATAAAAATATATCCGAACCCTGATCCAAAAAAAAAAAAAAATACTCTACAATAACCCCAACAAATTAAATAAACCAATTTATATAAAAAATTTTGGTGGACACCAACAACAACACTAACGATTTCCTTATCTATACATTTGATTATATACAATGTATAAAAAAACCATTCATATACCTATTGGAGCTCATATTTTTTTAATTTTTAAAAATCATTAATTAATATTTGCCACAAATTAATTGCATACCAGCGCTCATTAAGAAAACATAGTAAGGTCTCCACAATAAAAACAAAAAATATTTTACACAAAATGGCTATAAGACCTTTACCAGAATCTTTGCAAAAAGTGGCCATTGAGGAACTTAATGAAGATCCTAAAAGAATAGAAGCTGATTTAGCAGACTTTAAAGCCTGGATAGAACAACAGCCTCATTTAAAGGCTAGGACCACAGATCAATTTTTAATAGCTTTTCTTAGGGGTTGTAAATATAGTTTGGAAAAGGCTAAATTGAAATTGGACAACTACTATGCCTTGAAAGAAAAATATCCCGATTTTTTTAAACGACCCAATTTGGATGATGAGAAATTTAGGAAATTATTAAAAATGGGGTAAGTTTTAAAAAATTATAAAGGAATTTCAAAAATTAATTTTTCAAATATTTAAAGCATCATAGTTTATTTGCCTACACCTTTAACGGAATCAGGTCCCCGCGTGGTTTTGGTGCGTAATGGAGCCTATGACCCTAGTGAATTTTCATTTTCCGAAGTCGCCCAATATCGTCAGTTAATACAAGATATAACCTTAATGGAAGATGATGTAGCAGTTGTGGGAGGCTTAGTATTTATAATGGATTTTGCTGATGTTTCCGCCGCCCATCTATTTCAAGCTAGTCCTGGTTCTATGCGTAAAGTTTCTCAATATTCTGAACAAGCTGTACCTTTGCGTATAAAAGCTTCACATTTTATTGATACACCCTCAGGATTTGAACCGGTATTTAATTTAATAAAACCTATAATGCCTGAGAAAATACAAAATAGAGTAAGTTCACATTTTCCATAAAAAAATTTACCTATTTTAACTTTAATAATGTTTTTAATTTGTAGATTTTTGTCCATGGCTCTAAACGTGAAGAATTATATAAAATTATTCCTAAAGAAATTTTACCCATAGAATATGGTGGCCTTAATGGCAATTTACAGGAACTGATAGATCAATGGGGACAAAAAATCTTATCTTATGCCGACTATTTCAAAGAAGACGAACAATATGGTGTAGATGAGTCACTGCGCATTAAGGAGGTAGAAGTTTCTACTTCTCAAGCTACTGATCTAGGTTTGGTGGGCTCTTTTCGTAAATTAGTGGTGGATTGATCTGTATTGTATGTTTTTATCTATAAGATGGATTACATTTTTGTTATATTTTAAAATAAATCTTTTTAATTAATAAAAAAATATTATTTTATTTTAATTTAAAAAATATTAAATTTTTTAATAATAAAGATCACGAACATCCTAATATGTTTATAATAGAATTGAATGTAACTTGAGTCCTTTAGATAAATAGAAAAAAATTTTCTTAAAAAAGCAATTGAATATAACTTTTCCAAACATTTTATTCTAAATCTTTTCACTAGAATGGTTTATAGTTACAAATGGGGACATAATCGGACAACATGAAGAGGTCGCAATGAATTGCGACTTTTGTATTTATTTTCATATATTGCAGATTATCGTTATTATACTTTCTATAATCGTATTTTTTATTTGCCTTATATTTATTTAACAAAGTTCATTATTTTCAATTCCTTTTTCATTGAGTTTTATGATCTTACTGGATTTTAATTTATGAATTTATTTACAATTTCTTATTTCTGTTTAACCAGATCTAGAAATTTATATGAATCTCAGAAAATTTTTATCTTTCGAGTGTGAAAAACCCTCGCGCAAGAAAAAATGGATGAGTAGAAAGAAATAAAAAAAAATACAACATATTGTATACGTGCATCGCTTTTGGATTTGTGTGCCCCGATAGAAATGATTATAAGTAATAATTATTATGATTCCATTTTGTTATATTTTGTCCGATTTTATGGATTGTTTTTTCATGTTATGATTCTAGTTTTACCTATAATTGAAAAATCTTATAAATTATTATCCCATTCTATCAGATTATGATTTGATATGTAACGACACGATTTCGCTGATTACTGGAGCAGCTCAGTGGAGTCCAGTGTCAGTTTCTTTTTTTATGAAAAATAAAACACGTTGCAGTTTTTCTCTTCAACATTATAAAACATATGATTTATTGACTAATTAAACAACACACACAATTAACAGATATAGAGTGAGTCCTTAGCCAGGGCTTGGGTCGTAGATAGAACTGAGTCTTTGGGAGATAAAACCTCCTTCCTCACCTGTAGACTACTGGTTCCTTTAATATGGAACTCCTGAGAGATGGCAACATACCATAAGGCCACTTCGGGTGATTGGACAGTAATAGTAACAATAAAAAGTTTACCTTCTGCTTGTGCTACTGTTCCCTCACTAGTTGCTTGTTAAAGTAACCTATAAGATTTCACAATTGCGGAGTGCTTCTCTCCTCACCAACGCTTAATCCTAACGCTTGGCCACCTGCTAGCAGACTCCCCTTTACTTCAGTGCTAACCTGCCTTTTATACCCTCGATACACAGAACAGTTGTACAACATGTGTTGTTTTACAACGGTAGGGTTGTCTTTCTTCGTAAGTTATTAAATTAACATTAGGTGTCACTCATATTTATTCTGACCGTTAATTTTGGAATTTTAAATTATTAAAATGAAAATAGAATAAAGAAAAGAAAATACAATTCTATAATAATAATCATAAAAATAATAATACAAAAAAATATATATAATGGGTGATTCAAGTAGAGATACTTTTTTCAATAGCCTTTTTTTGACAGATCACGTGTGAGTCGTGTCATGCTGTCATGTTATTTTTGTTTAGTATTATTTGACATTTCATAATGGAAAGACTTACTCCTGAACAACGTTTTCAAATTTTATTACGAAAATTCACGTTCTGTGAGGAATGTGTTTCGTGCACTTCGCTCAACTTATGGTCAACATAATCGGCCTACTGAGCGTACTATTCGCAACATCATCACCCATTTTGAGACCCAGCATTCATTATTGGATAATATTCGACCGAATAGACCACGTCTAGCACGCTGTGAAGAAAATATAGCGGCCGTAGCTGAGAGTGTACACGAAGACCGTGGAGAGTCTATTCGGCGACGTTCGCAGCAACTCGGACTGACGTATGGAACGACTTGGCGCATTTTACGTCGAGATCTAAAATTGAAAGCGAACAAAATACAGCTTGTGCAACAACTGAAGCCGCTCGACCTTCCCAAGCGACATCGCTTCGCTCTATGAGCTCTTGAAAAGTTCCAAGAAGATCCGACGTTTTCGAGGCAAATTTTGTTCAGCGATGAGGCCCATTTCTGGCTCAATGGGTATGTAAACAAACAAAATTGCCACATTTGCGATGAAGAGCAACCTGAAGAGATTCAATAACTGCCATGATAACCGACTAGTTGATGCCTGAAATTGAAGCTCGTGATCTCGGCGACATTTGGTTTCAGCAAGACAGCGCCACTTCCCACACATCGCATCAATCAATGGATTTATTGAGAGAATACTTCGGGAGCACATCTCGAAAAATAATGATAAAATATAAAATCGTCTTTAAAACAAATTATTTAGTGATCTGAAAAGTTTCTGGTTTTTTTTTTATAGTTTAATCCGAAAATAGTTTTAAAAATAAAAAAGGTCGGCGTTTATCGTGTAGAACTTAAAATAGATGCTGAACGTTCGTCTAGAAATATCGTAAAAATATTTCAGAGTAAAAATGCTAACAGAAGGTTTTCAGTTATCAAGTTAGATCTTCAAAAAAAAAATTATGACTAAATGCCAAAAACATGTCGTAGTCAAAAAAATTTCGTATTTTAGTTATTAAAAAATATTTAAAAATACTTATGTTCCACTAACTATTAAAAATTTTAGTCGAAATTTCGTATTTTTATAAATTAAATTTCGAATCTTTTTGAATAACGTTTAAAGCTTTTTTTAACAACTATCCTCTAGATCTGATTTAACTCAGGAGCCTAATAATAAATTTGATATTGAACGTAATATCTATTTAAAATCTGCAGAAAATAGCTTTTCTCTTTATCCTGAGTTATATGAATTATGAAACACACTATTGCTTAACGAAACCATTTAAAATGTTATATGTAGTGTTTTGTCTCCGAAAATTAATTTAAAAAGAACCTGACTATAAAAATAGTTACCATAGAATACAACTAGAAGTTTATGTGAGAGACAAAAGCCTAATTCATTTGTCAAAAACCTAATTCATGCAACAACAAAATGCATATAGTCACATATATTTTGTTTTTGCGTTTTTAATAAAATGAGTAAATTTTTTTTAAGATTTAGTTTAAACTGCCTCTCGCATAAACTTCTATTTCTATTCTATGATGGTTACCTTTAATTTGATTCCTACCCAAAATATAAAAGTCAACTTATTTCACTATTCTTTTTGTAACATATTGTACTATTATGCAGTTTGTTAAGAATTTCCCAATTAGGTTTAGTGAAATAAATTTTTAGAAACTAATAAGCAGATATTTTGTTAAACTGATTTGTCAATTTAGAAAAAATTTAATTCCACCTATGTCAAACATTGCCTCAAAAATTTCAATTCATTTTAAAATACCTTTAATACTTTATGAGGGTTAGTTTAATAATATTTCACTAAATATTAAATTTTAATAAAAGAAAATAAGAGTACAAGCAATTGTATCAGGTCGATATTTTTTCTAATGTATTTAATTGCGACAACCAGCCTTTTCTTATCAATAAATCACTTGAACATGTTGAAAAAAATAAAAATAGATAGATAAAATTATAAACTGATTAAAATTATACTTCATATTAATTATTAATTATTTATATAAATAAGCAAATATCTGTAATATAAATACATTTTCATGTATTATAAAGAATTGCATTTATAAAAAGTTTAGTTCAAAATTACAAATAACTATTTTAATAACAAAGTTTTCATCAAAGAGAAAACATAAATTTTTTGATTGAAAATTTTATTAAAAAATGATTATTAGGCCTTTAACAGAACCTTTACAAAAACTAGCTAATGAACAACTAAATGAGGATTTACAAAATATTGAGAGCAATTTACAAATATTTCGAGAATGGATCTCGCAGCAGCATAATTTAAAGTCCCGAACAGATGAAATATGATATGAAAGCAGCTAAACAAAAATTGCTAAATTATTATGAACTAATCGAAGAGAATTCGGAATTATTAACGAGACCCAAAATGGAAGATAGATTTCGTAAATTATTAAAAAATGGGTAAATGAATTTAATTAATATTATAATCATAAATAATTATAAAAATTTTTGGTTGTTTTATAGAGTTGTAGTTTACTTGACCCTGCCCTTAAGTGTAGACGGACCTCGCGTTTTATTGGTACGCAATGGTGCTTTTGATCCTAAGGAATTTACTTTTGCTGAGGTCTCTCAATTTTGTCAATTTTTACAGGATGTGGTATTTTTGGAAGATGATGTAGCTGTAGTTTTGGGAATTGTTTATATTTTAGATTTTGGTGATGTGACCGCTTCACACTATTTACAAGTTAGCCCCTGGGCTGTGAAAAAAAATATCCCACTACTCGGAAGAGGCGGTTCCTTTAAACTTGAAAGCTAATCATTTTATTAATACGGCCAGTAGTCTTGTCTCCTTATATAATTTGGCTAAACAAATTATGCCTGCAAAGGCACAAAATAAGGTAAATAGGAATTAATTTAAAAATAATTTAATATGTTTTTAATTACTATTATTTTTTTTTTTTTTTTTGATATTTGTTCATAGTTCAAATCGGGAAGAGTTATATAAACTAATACCCAAAGAAATTTTACCTCAGGAATATGGTGGCGATGGTGGAAAATTACAAGACTTAATTGATCAATGGGAACAAAAGGTTCTCTCTTATGTGGATTATTTTAAGAATAATGATGAATATGGTATAGATAAAAATTTAAGGGATAAAAGTTCAGCTAGTACTACAGGGTCAAAGTTTTTGGGAATATTTTAGTACAAGAAAAATTATTTTACTAACTGTCCCACGTTATCGAAGGAAAAACTTAATTCAACAAATTGTATAGAAAACTACAAAAAACTTGAAATTTATTTGCTTTCCATATAAATTGTCGAATCAAATATTTCGTTTGACAGGCATTTGAAAGAAAATATCATACAAAATATTGTGAAAAAAAATCTTTTCAAATCCCCTATATTTCAATTAATATTCGATATACAAACACTTATTGAAACCTCCTGTTTTTTATTATCTAATAATATATATAATATATTGAAATCTACTAATTTAAAAGCATTTTTATTTTCACAAATAATGAAAAAAGTGCTCCAAAATATTAGAAGTTTAAGAGTCCATAAAATCGAAGTTCGAAAAAACCCTTTGGAGATTTCATTAATCTTATGGTGCACTTTCATTTCGAGTTGGAATTATTGAGACAATATTTTATAACCCAAAATTTGTCGCATAGTAAACTACTCAATGGTTTCAGTATATTAGTTCCCGGACGCATTACTTTCAATTTGGAGGCTTTGAAAACCTGGATCAAGATGCAGCCCCATTTTTAATTGCTGATCAAATTCTAATAGCTTTTCTAAAGGGATATAAATATAGTTTAGAAAAGGCTAAATAAAAATATATAATTTTTTTACTTTGAAAACAAAATTCTCTGATATGCAGTAAATAATCGTAGTTTTAAAGAGACTTTTAAAAGGGGGTAGATAGAAAAAAATATTATCGCTTTTTTATTCTAATTACATATTATATTATTTTTATCATGTAGCTTTATTTAGCTACTCCTTCAAATGAATATGGTCCCAGAATTTGTGTTATATCCAGCCGATAAATATTCCGTATAAGAAATCGTGGGTGTAGCTAATGCTATACAAGAGATTTTAATGCTAGATGATGATTATGCCTGCGTTAATGGTGTAGTATTCATAGGTGTTTTCGAAAAGGCCATCATGAACCACATGTTTCAATTGAATGAAAAAAATGATAGGGTATTCTGAAGAGGCCGTGCCTCTAAGACCGAAATCTTCACATTTTATTAACATAGTTTTGAGACGGTATTTAATATGGTAAAACATATGTTGACCCAGAAACAACAAAATCGGGTAAGTCTAATAAGAATTATTAGATATCTTATAATAAAATGCTTATTTTTATTTTTAATTATATGTCAGTATGGTCATTGGCACAACAAATTCCTTTGAAATATTTATTCAAAGACTATGGTGGCGAAAATGGTTCTTTTGTGCAAATCATTGCTAAATGGGAAAGGAAATTGGAATAATACACACCGATCAAAAATCCAATTTTTTTTACAGAAAATCACAAATAATAATTTAAGGAATTGTACAAAGTGAATATATTTTATAAATTATAACAGATCATGAACATATATTAAAAAATATAATATGGAAACGTCTACAAACATGACAAGGCATTCAAGTTGGTATTTTAATATATATATTTTTTTTTTCTTTAACATTTTTATTTAAACGAATTTACAATTATAAAAGTTGTATTTCTTACCAGAAAAATATATAGCAATGTTGTATAATGTAAATTGCAGCCTAGGAGATGTTTTTTGGTCACATGTTCTAACTCACCCCCTTTTGATATTGCAAAGGAAGCGCGACCCACTACAATCTTAACTAACTTAAAAATGAGATAAAATGTTATTTATGTAAAGATAAAATAATTTAGAAGTAATATTAATATATTTGCGATTTGGTTTTTTCTTCATAAGATGTTTAACATAAAGGGACTTTTTCAGATAATGCATATCTAATATAATTTTCCATGTAAATAAAAGATCGATTATTTTTTTCATATAAAAATGTATGTTGATGTGAAAATTGTTCTAATATTTTTAGAGCTTCGTAACCAACAAGCGAATAAACTTTATTATATTTCAACTAAAATGCTTCGAAATCTGTTGATTTAAAATTAAAACAACACATGACTTACGTTTTAACTATGAAGTCGCTTAAGCAAATTTTTTGTATACTCAGCATTGAAATGTTGCACAATTCGAGCAAATTTTAACAATCTTATGTTGCAGGATGATATAATTCGAAAAGGACATTGAAACGAATTTATGAAGAAATATTTTTTGCATAATATAAATATTTACAAAAAAAATAAGAGCAGCGTTTCATGTTATACCAAATTAAAGTGAACTATTAATTTCTTTGACTAATTGTTTTTCTGCTTAACCTTTAAATTTTCTTTATATTGCCATTGGACACCATCACTTGCTTCATTTGATCATTGTAGCCTTTATTAATCGAAACAAAGCACAGGTTCCTTCATTGGCTTTTCTTGCAACTAGTGGCAGTTGATTCTTAAAAAAACTCATTTCAGAAAAAAAAGAAAGATACTCGTATATATCCCCAAATGGGATGTTTTATATAAAGATGTCTTTCCATTTTTAAATAGTTTCATGTTTTCATTGGAATTTTTATTTCAACTTTTAAATAATATTTATAATAAAAACTTGTGTTTTCAAGAATATTTTTAAGGATCTCTTAGCAGCCTCCCTTGAATATCTTACGGGCCCCCATTTGCGAAACGTTGTTCTAACCTATTGGATAGTTCCACTAAACAATACAAATCTAAATACTTACAAAATAATTAAAATAATACCAAAATCAAACAATTAAATATCATATTTAAAAAATATGTCTGCTGTAGTAAAATTATTTATTATAGAGGTTTAAGTAAAAGTACTTAAAATCGGTATTAATACGAATATGTACTACTGTTAATTTTAGAAATAATGACTCAAAAATCACTCAAAAAATCACTAACAATGCCTTTTGAATTTATGGCAGAAAAAGTGAATTTTTGGCCAGTGTGCAATGTAGAGATTATATAAAAAGAGCGTGGAATATAGTACCGATAAAAAGTTACGTCCCGGCAAGGTTATCGATTTTGATACTATGTTTGGCATTGAGATATCGTTAGGAGAGATTATCAGATGACTGTGAAAAATTTTTAAATTATTTATAAATTATGAAGTAATAAATATAATAAATTTGTTGTAAATAAAAATTAAATAATGAATTCAAAGAAATTAATTAGGTTTAATTTATTTCAAATCTTCATCCTGAATATTTATCTCAATATTATGGTTATCCTTTTCGAAAAACCATTTTAAATATTCAACATGGTTATCTAGAGCAAATTGAAAATATTTAATTATTCTAAAGTCTAAAACAAATATAAGAATATTTAAGTATTTAACATGTAAATAATTGCTTATTAAATTTTTATTTTTTTATGCTTTGTTCGAAAATTTAAAAAAAATTGAATTTTCGAATATGAACTAAAGTCAAAATACCAAATATTTTATAAAATTTAAATAATAATTCTAATATATTTTGATAATAAGTTGGAACTTTCCGAAAATAACAAATTTTTTAAAATAATATTATTTAATATAATTAATATTTTAAGTCAATTTCGACTCTTCGAATATGACCAGAACTTAAGAAATTGATTATTTTATGACAGTTATGATAATTTTTTTTCCAAATATGAAAACTTTTTTAATTTCGAAATTAAATATTTAACGAAACTAATTATTAAAGATTTTTGACTTTACGAAAATTTTTCATCATTTTCAAATAATTTTATTACAATTTTGTTACTTTTCTTAATTTTTTTATAAGTAAGAAATTTCGAAATTAAGTTGGAGTCTTCAAAGAGAACTTAAAAGGGAGAATAAATAAATATTAAATAGTTAACAAAATGTTTAAGATTTTTTAAAGTTAATATTTTATTACACCTTTCTTCCAAATTAATAAAATTTCAACATATTTTGTAAACTTTGAAAATTCAAAATTGAGTTTAATTTTTTCAAACTCAATTAAAAATAAATTTTTTAATTTTTTCGAAATCTATGATCATTATTCTTTTTTTTCAAATATAACAAAAATTTCAAATTGAATTATTGTTTATTTATGATTTATTTCATGAAATTCGTAAAGAAATTTTACAGTATTTTGGACTTTCAATCAATTTCGAATTTTCGAACATGGCAAAAACTAATAAAACTTAATAATTTACTTTAAAGTTCATGAAATTCGAAAATTTTTCAAGCATAATTTTTTCGAAATTAATTTTTTTTAAATTAATTTATTTTACTTTATTTAATGAAATTAATAAACAAATTTTGTAATACTTTTATCAATTTCGAATTTGGAACTTATAAAATTTAATGTTTTATTACAGTTATGCTATTTCATTGCAAATAATTTCAATTTGGGCATTTTTCGCATAATTCGAAAATTCTAAAATAATAACAATTCTTACGAATATGACCAAAATCGATCATTATTTACTTCATTAATGTTTTATTTTATGCAGTTCATCACAATGTTTACTAATATTTTAATCAATTTCGAATCTTCGAACATGGCAAAAACTTATTTTTTTTATTTATTAATTTTATTCAAAATATTTCAAATTTAAGAATTTTTAAATTTAAAAATATACGAAATTGAGTTCGAATTCTTTGAACGTAACTAAAACTTTACAAGAAATTTAATTTTAATTAATTTATATGATTTTTGCGTATGGAAAAAAATTTTAAAAATGTTGATAAGTTCAAATAATTAGTAACTAAAATCATTATTTTATCACATAAGTGCGAAAATTCAAAACTATTTTTTTTTTTTTTTTTAATTGGTAATTAAACTTATTTTTGTTTTTTATTTCATTTACTTTAATTTTTTAGAGACCCTTTTTAAATTAAAATTTTTGAACAATGCTAAAAGAGATAAAAATTTAAATTTTAATTCATAATTGATAATTTTGATTTTACTTTTCGAACGTTATGAAGAATTAAAAAAAAATCTAATCTTAATTTATTTATGTGATTTTTAGTATTTTTTTTTTTTCTAAATTTGGAATATGATCATATGATATATATACATGTAGAATTTGAAAAGCGTTTTGTTGAACACTTTAGATACTTCTGCTTTTCTCTCCAATTTAAAACACAGTTCACTCTAAATTCATTATAATATTTATTCATACACTAATTATCTATTTTACAATATTTACACATTTTTAATACTTAAAAATAACATTAGCAAGATAAGAAAATAATTTTATTAGTTGTTAAACGTTCGCCACAATAACTCAAAAACACTCTATATGTTTTGTCCGTAACGTCGGTCTTTTATATCACTGTCCCTATTCCGTCATGTTCCTTTCGTCCTAAACCCAACCTACTAAAAGTCAATCCCTAACTTGTCAATCTACGTGATCTCCTCCTACCTTTCCCCTCATTTCCTACATTCGGCCCTCCTGACCTTACATTCGACCCGAATGTAGAACCCCACGGCTTCATGTACTCAGCGACAGATGTGCACCTACTGGAACCTTCAAATTCACCAACCTTCTCGACCTCGTAACGTCCGTGATTCAGTTTCTTGATGACCTTATATGGACCTAAGAATTTAGGTTTGAGCTTTAAGCCGGTACCGAACTGTGTGCGCTTAATGGCGACCAGATCATTGACATTATACTGCCTCTCTAAGACACGATTCTTGTCGTAATTTCGCTTATTCTCCTGCTGTATTCTTTGGATGTTCTCCCTAGCTTCTTCTCGTAAAATATCACGTTCTTGTTCCAATTCATAGACCGCTATTTCTTCTAGAGCTGCTCGAATATCAGGATTTTCTTTAATTCTCATATTTAAGCCAGTTAATATTCTAAATGGAGTGTTTCCTGTACTTCTCGACGTTGTGTTATTTATAACTTGCTGTACACGATCAACATACCTGTACCAATTTTGAGGACGCTCGATACATAATTTAGTCAACATTGGCACAATAATTTTGTGGATCCTCTCAACCTGACCATTTCCTCTAGGTACTCCCGTTGCTATTAGTAAGTGTTGTATACCTTCTTCTTCGCAATATTCCTTAAACATATTTGATGTGAATGCTGTGCCCCGATCTGTAATCATCCTGAATGGATTTCCAAATATCACAGACTGCTTCCGAAGACGATCAACAACCTCTTGAGTTCCCGTACTTTTTGTTGGATACAGCCAAACAAATTTGGAAAAAGCATCTACCACCACTAAAATATGATTATACTGCTTATAAGTTGTCTCCATTGGCCCAACATGATCCAAGTGATACGTCATCAACGGTTTATCTGTTTTATCTATAGGGTTGAGAAATCCTTCTTGACGTCCCGCTTTAGTATTAGCCATAATACATTCTATACAGCTTTTAACTATATTCTCACACTTTTTACTCAAATTAGGAATATAAAAAGTTCTCTCTACCAGATCTTGAGTCTTCCGTGCTGCAAAATGCCCTTGTCGATGCGCCATTTCTATAATCTCTTTCTCCATATTTGCTGGTATCACTATTAACTCTTTACCAGAGTCCTTGTGCAAAATATCGTATTTTAGGTAGTAGTCTTCATAACAACTATTTTGTAGAATTTCACGAACTGCTTTGTTCCACTCGTCTTGTAGTTGTGCCTCTTTTATTCGATGTCGCAATGAGTCTTCCATCAGCAAGCATGAAACGCGACTTAATGCATCTACATGACGCATTTTTGATCCAGATCTATGCTCAATTACATAATCAAATTGCTGTAGAAAAAGCGCCCACCTAGATACTCTTAATGGAACATCTTGTTTTCGCATTGTCATTGTAAAAGCGTTACAATCAGTTACAATTTTTATTCTTATACCCATCACGTATATTCGCCATTTCTTCAAAGCCTCAATTATGGCCAAAACCTCTAATTCATACGAATGGTACTTCTCTTCAGCAGGGGTAGTTTTGCGACTCATAAATTCTATGGGATGCCATTGTTGGTCCTCGGAGTTCTTTTGTAGAAGAACACCCCCATAACCATACATACTAGCATCGGTGTGTATCTCAGTTGCTGCCTTAGGATTATACAATTTCAATACAGGAGCACTAACGAGGGAAGATTTTAATTGTTGAAACGCCACTATTTGTTCATCACCCATCTTGAATTGAACATTCTTCCGTAATAAATCAGAAAGCGGTTTAGCCACTATGGCATAATTAGGTATAAACCTTCGAAAATATGATGTAAGACCAAGGAACCGTTGAATAGATTTTCTATCTCTCAGTAATGGAAAATTTTCCACAGCTGCTGTCTTCTCCTCTGATGGTAGTATTGTTGAATTCTCTATTATATAACCAAGGAATGTTATCTTCTCCCTTAGAAACTGACATTTGCTCCATTTTATATCAAGCCCGTTTGATGCTGCAACTTGTAAAACTTTTCGTAACTTCAAAAGACCTTCCGCTCTGTCCTTTGACGGTATTACCATATCGTCCATATATACAACAAGTGTTCCATCCCTTATCAAATCATGGAAAATTGCAGAAATGTAACGACAAAAAACAGCTGGGGAATTGGATATACCGAAAGGAACATACAAAAATTCGTACTGGCCATTATGAGTAACAAAAGCTGTGTACTTCCTGGAATCCTCTTCTACAGGCACATGGAAGAATCCATTTCGCAAATCCAGTGTTGTAAAAACCTTGCACTCTTGTAAACGTTGCAGAATGTCATCTATCATTACCATTGGGAAATTGTCTCTTATTATCTTCTCATTAAGTCGGCGATAATCACAGCAAAGTCTTTTAGAACCATCTTTCTTCGACACTAGAACCACAGGAGAAGAATATTGGGAATAACTTGGTCTTATAATACCCTCCTTCAGCCATTCCTTTACTTGTTGGTCTACGGTCTGCTGATCTACAAACGACATCCTTCTTGGGCTGTGCCAAACTGGAACTTCATCGCTGAGTAAAATCTTCATCTTGACTGGAAATATGTCTGGCTTCTCAGGTTTGTAGTTCTCTAACATTTTCAGTATCTGCACTCTTTCTTCGTTGTGTAAATGATCCAACTCTATTTGATCATATACTTTTAAGTCACCTATTTGGCCTATGGTATTAATATTTGCTAATTCTCTAAAGACATCTTGTAAGGTTAAATTATTGTATCCACCTTCAACTTTAGACTCTGTATTGGAGATTGTTGAGCAGAATTTCACATTATCACTTGTAATGGTCATGTTCACGTATTCTAGAACGTCATTACCAATAACAGCAGGATATAAAATGTCCTGATCCTCAACAACATGAAATGTTATAGTAACGAAAATTCCGTCAAGATTAACATTAGTAGAAAAACAGCCAAGAGTCGTTATATCCTTTTGGCCTATTCCCGTCAACGTTTTGGTTTCAGAACTCAACTTAACATCGCCCATCATCTTCCATAGCTCCTTGCGTAAACAACTTATGTCGCTGCCAGTATCAATAATTGCCATGATTTCACGATCATGAACAATGATGCTTTTAAATATCCTATGCGAAGATAATGATGACAGTGTCTGGACATTATTTTCTTCCTTCTTCATAACCTTTACATTTCCATCCTTTACGTTCTTCTTGCATTCGAAACTTTTATGCCCCAACTCTTTGCACTTGTAGCATATTACACCATCAGTTTTACATTTATTCGCCAAATGTCCTTTGTCACCACATTTGAAACACCGCTTCTCACCTTGAGGTTGATTTAATATATTGGTCTGCTCCTGCTTTGGACGGAAACCTTTCGAAGCTGATTGATGCACTGACCCATTTATCTTTTCGTATACCTTTATTTTGGCCTTTAAATCGTTTATATCTATAGCTTGATATAAAATCGTTTTATTGACCTTTGAGTCCGGGATACCCTCGATGAAATATTCTATAGTGCTCTCCTGATCCAAGCTAATTGGTGCACCAATCTCCATCAGAGCATAGAGGTATTCGCGGAAGCTCTCTGTTGATTTCTTTCTACGGCCTTTCAACAATCTATGTACTTCTATCGAGGACAACTGCACCCCAAACTCGTTGCACAATGAAGTTTTCAGAGATGGCCAATCACGAACAGAAGTTTGGCTTCGAACAAACATCTTCGCAGCACCTGTTAGTAACTGCCTGGCGTAAATATATTTCTGCAGTTCGTTCCACCTCACTGTATGGGCACAATCTTCAAAGTCACGGAGCCACTGGTTAACCTCCGGCTGGCCTTCTCCTGAGAATTTCGACAAAGTTTCCTCAATATCCCTCAAGGTAAAGGTTGACGGCCCATGATGATACACCTCCGCGCGCTGACCACCTGAAGCCGCTTCTCCGTACTCAGAATTATCATCATCCGCAGTACTAGGGGTTTGGAAGTGTCTAATCAATCGTTCCTGCAAACCAGATTTACTACCGTCCGTCGAAAGTCCTAATTCACCCAGCTTTTCCCTCAGCCCCTCTATCGTCAATGTCAAAATGTCACTAAGTTCCATCTCAAAAGAAAAAAAAAATAAAAAAAAGGTTTATAAAAAATAAAAGTAAACAAAAGAAATTAAAGCCTTAAAAAAAATAAATTCAAAAATAAAAATAAAAATATATAAAAATGTACACGTAACAATATGTATCCATACAATATTGCACGTCGCAAAATCCCAAAACTAAAAATAAAACCCAAATAAAAAAAAAATGCACACAGCAATAACACAAACAAGTGATCCTGATACGCAATTAAATATGCAAGTAAACCCTTTTGTATCAAAACAAAAAAAAAAAACTAACGGACAGATGTCGCACGTGCGCACAAGCCACAAAATATAAAAACAAAAAACGGACAAAATTGAAATATCAAAACAATATGCACACAAAATCCCAAAAACAGACAACAACAATTACACACAATTAATAAAACAAACTACGCAATTCTCGACCCTTTTACAAAAAAAAAAAAACAAAACTGACCTAACGGACCACAGACAACACAATCAAATACTTGCAGCTGCAAATTCCACCAAAAAAAAAAATCTTCAACAACAAACACAAACAACTATATGCTGAGCACAATGCACAAAAATTGACCTAACGGTCTTCCAAAAAAAAAAAAAAAAAACACACAAAAAAAAATTAACAAGTGCGTACACAATCTGCACGTGCACTTCAATTCTACACAAACAATTTCCCTGCGAACGATATGAAATTAAAACACGATAATATATCACAACACAAAATTTCTCCTCTGGGCGGTACTTCAGATACACTCACGCTTCGTTGTAGCAAAACGTACTCTCTGCTTTCTCACCCCTTCACTCAACACACCATAAGCGTATATTCTGCAACTCTTTCTCCTATGCTCAGCGTTCATAGGTCGCATACACAAAATACACCTTCTTCACACGTTCAGCTCAGCAGCGCCCTCTATTAATAAGCATATAGCACCCAAACAGCTCATTAAACTCTATGCGCCATCTATGCAGGAAAATTTTTTGGTCACAACACTCACATCTATTGCAAATCACCTCTTAAGTTGTTGTTGTACAGCATATTGTTCACCGTGATGTTGTTGTTGGCTTCCCCTCTTCTGTGTTGTCATCGACAGTTATTTTTCACTTTATCAGCTGCAACTCTCTCTCCATCTCACTTTGACTCACTGTGTTAGTATACAATATTTTGCCGAATATTGTAGTAATCAAAGTATTTTAATGAATACTTTTTATTTCACTGGCTCAGTGAGATCATCCCGGTTGAGCCCCCAATTGTAGAATTTGAAAAGCGTTTTGTTGAACACTTTAGATACTTCTGCTTTTCTCTCCAATTTAAAACACAGTTCACTCTAAATTCATTATAATATTTATTCATACACTAATTATCTATTTTACAATATTTACACATTTTTAATACTTAAAAATAACATTAGCAAGATAAGAAAATAATTTTATTAGTTGTTAAACGTTCGCCACAATAACTCAAAAACACTCTATATGTTTTGTCCGTAACGTCGGTCTTTTATATCACTGTCCCTATTCCGTCATGTTCCTTTCGTCCTAAACCCAACCTACTAAAAGTCAATCCATAACTTGTCAATCTACGTGATCTCCTCCTACCTTTCCCCTCATTTCCTACATACATATAATAAAGTTCTTAAAAAAATATTTACAATCATTTTAAACACTTTTAATCAATTTTGACAAATTATTTGAAAAGTTCAAAATGTTTAAATTTCGAGATTATCTAAATACACAATTACTCAATTTTTACTTTTGTAATATAAAATATAAATAATTTTTCTTTGAATTCGAAAATAATACAAAATTTACTCTCACTGAATTATTTTGATTTTTTTTTTTTTTTTTAATAAAATGTGGAATACTCGAAAATTTTTAATTATTTACGAATTTTGTAAAATAACTAAGAATCATAAAATTTAATGTTTTATTTCAGTATTATTTTAATCTTTTTAAATATTTTTTTTATGAAATTTGAGAACTTTTAGTAAATTTCGAAAATTATAAAAAAATGAAATATTTTGATTATAACCTAAAATTAAAAACAAAAATTTTAATTCATTGACAATATATATTTTTGTTTTTTTTTTAATTAGAACCCTTTGTTAAATTCTAATTTAAAAAATATTTAAGAATTTTTCAAAAAAAAAAACAATAATTTTCAGAATTTTTAGAAATCATGTAAAAATTTTAAATTTTAAATTCGAAATTATTTTCAAATATGATCAAAAATTATAAGAAATATGTATTTTCTATTTATGCTATTTTAGTTCCTCAAAGATTAAAAATTTGTTTGGACTGTTCGAGAGTTTTTTAATTAATTTAAATCATCGAAAATGTTTTAAAATAGTAAAAACTAGTATTTTTGTAAAGTTCGAATTTAATTTCGAATTAATTAGAAATTATGAATATATAAAACAATCTAAATTTGTTTAATTCAAAACTTATTTGTAATAGGTGTTTAACATTTATTTTTTATTTGGCTTTTTACTTTTTTCGCAACGTATTAAATAAAAATCGCAAAGTATTAAATCAAAAATTTAAATAGTTATTATTTATTATTTATATTTATATTTCTATTTATATTTATATTTATATTTATATTTATATTTATATTTATATTTATATTTATATTTATATTTATATTTATATTTATATTTATGTATATATTTATATATATATATATTTATATTTATATTTTCGCACTATATTTTCCAAATAAATGTTTTTTTTTTTTTTTTTTTTTTTTTGTAAACAATAGTCATAAAGTCTAAAATGCATTCTCCTGTAAAAGATAAAAATAATAATAAAATTATCAGCCATTTAAAAACTATATGATGAAATAAATACATACTTAAAATGAAAATTTAATATAGAAGAAAACACAACGAATTTTATATGACCTATAATATATTCCTTTCCTTCATTTTTGTTTGTTTATAAACATTTTATTCTATAAATAAAATTTCTTGTATTAAAAAAATTATAAAATTTTTTACCTGCTAAGTACTGGGTAATGTCATATCATTACTGAACAACATACTTTGTTATAACTACTTCACAAAGTCTACATTACTTCATAGTAGTAGATTTATAATAAAGTAGTATAATTATAACTTTATTTTGATTTAATATTACTCATACATTTTTGAGCATATTAATATAATTGCATCTTTACTTTTTTTAAACCAATCGGATTAAAAAATAGTGCCCAAAAGTTTAACAAAAATCCATACCTCCATTGAAATATTAACTTCTAATAATATTTGCAAAGAAATAAACCATTTATAGAGCTTTACTATCTTATACCATAAAATGAAACAGAGATATTGGCATAACAACGACCTTTCCGAAAATCGGCTCATATTAAAGATACTCCAATACGAGTACACCCCAACAGGGGACAGCTAAAAAATTATACTTTAGCACAGCGAAAAAAATCATTACTAATACCACCACTAACACAATTATTGTAGACATTATTTAGCTTATCAGACACTTTATATCTGTTACGACTAAGTAATATTGATAAAGTCTTTAAAAAATAATAAAATCGATTGAATACTAAAAAGTTTAGAATAAATAAAATTTAGTCTACGTTTGTAAGTGATAATAACTAGAAGTAAGCTAAAATGGCCCAAATACGACCCTTAAACGAGGAATTACAAAAGGCAGCCGCTGAACAATTAGGTGAAAATCCCAAAAACATACCAGCCGATTTGGAAGCCTTGAAAACATGGATTAAACAACAGCCACATTTGCGTGCCAATACTGATGATCAATTTTTAATAGCTTTTCTCAGAGGCTGTAAATACAGTTTGGAAAAAACAAAATCCAAAATTGATAAATTTTTTACATTGAAAAGTAAGTTTCCGGAAATTTTCGGTCCCACCGATGTGGATGATCCCAAATTTAGAGAAATATACCGTTTGGGGTAAGTTTTATTAATTAAAAAAAAAAATTACAATATATATCTTATTTGTGTTTCTTCTTTAAGCATTTGGTCTTATTTGCCTACTCCCCTTAATGGCAATGGTCCTCGTATTGGCATTATGCGTATGGGTTTACATCCCGCTGAAAAATATACCATTGAGGAAATAATGCAAGTGGCAAGTGCCATGCAAGAAATACTTTTGCTGGAAGATGATTATGCCAATATCAATGGTGTTATATTTATTGGAGATTTCGAAAAAGCTACTATGGCTCATATGTTCCAAATGACACCATCCATAGCTAAGAAAATGACGGTATTTTCGGAGGAAGCAATACCACTTAGACCAAAAGCTTCACATTTTATTAATACACCAGCCGGTTTTGAGCCTGTATTTAATATGATTAAACCCATGATGTCGGAGAAGCAACAGAAAAGGGTAAGATATTTTAAAACCTGAGTAAACCAAAACACATTTTGTTTGGTAATAATTCTGTAAATTGTGACCCGTTGGAAATATTTCAATAAAATTTCCCTTGGCCAAAGTGAGGTGCTTTCGAATTGATTTGGAGGAATACAGATTCCTAGCGGGTCAGGAGGGGTAGTGGGTGGTCCTCCCACCCCGCATCTTAATATTGACCCTGAAATTTTTTTAAATATTCAAATAAAAAATATTCTTACAAAATTTTAAATAATATTGCTGCAAGAATCATATATGATTCCGATAAAAAATTATGTTAATTTGAAATTGGAATTTGAAAAAGGTTTCTATAAGTCATGATCCGAAAAATGGAAAACTAAAATTTGAAGCACTTTTTTGAAAAATAATGTTAATGCCCAAAATCTCAATCCGGAAAAAACATCTTTCAAAAATTTACCTCTTTCATTGAAATCGTCACTCTGTCGTTATAAGAAGCGTCTGCCAGAAAATACTTTTTGGGTGTTTACCTTATATTATGTTCACACGTTTATACATACAATATGTATAAACATTACTGTTCAATATCATTTTATTATGTTTTTTCTTTCAGCCTATTTTTTGTTTGCCAAAATATTTTGACAAAGTTTTTATTTAAATTTAGAAAAGGACCTTTTGGATAAAGTAAATTACGATCTCCTATTGTTCAAATTGGATAAGCTCGAATTTTCTCCTGTTTTCCTTAAATGTATTTCTACATATCAATATGTATTATTTAGAGAATGTACATCGAAAACCATTCCTGTTTTAACCGGTGTTCCGCAAGGCAGTCATCTCGATTCCTTGTTATTCCTAATATTTATAAATGATTTAACAGCTTTTATTAAGAATTCTAGAATATTAATGTGTGCTGATGATGTAAAGCTGTTCCACAGCTTTAACTTTTCTTATTAATGTTCCTTACTCGAATCAGATCTTGGCAGTCTTTATGATTGGTGTATGATGAACCTAATGGATCTGAATTTAAGAAAGTGTAAACACATGATGTTCTACAATACTCGGAATCTTTGATAGGATTCTGGGTAGTTCAGCGCTACTCATAATAGGAGCGCTTCGTACAACTCCATCGAAAGCCCTATTTATTCTAATAAACTGGCTACCGGTAGATCTTATGGCCAAACAGATAGCCATTGTGACGGCGTCAAGGCTCAGGACTATAGGTGCATGGAATGATAGTGGATTCGATCATGCGGTCAACTACTCCAGAATTAACAGCTCGTTCAGTTGAGGTTTATACTAACAGGTCCAAATCTGCTGAAGGGGTTAGGGGTAGTGTCTATACTCCCGTTTATAGGAAAAATATTTCCTTTAAATTGCCAGATCACTGCAGCATTCTTCAAGCAGAGATCTTGGCCTTAAAGTGGGCGGTTAACTGGTTAATGTACTATAGGATATTCGGAGCGGATATGTACGGACAGTTAAAGCGCGATTAAATCGTTCGCGGGGGTCTTTTCGACACCCAGATTGGTACATGAATGCCGGACATCTCTGAATAAGATGGTGAGACATTCAAACCTGGAGCTGATCTGGATAGGGATCATTCAAGCACCTCGGGTAATTTTATTGTGGTTGCACTTGCCAGATATGGATCCCTTCTTCGAGGTGAAGATACGGACCAACTGGATGGAGTACCGCTTTCGGCCTGCAGATCAATAATTCTGCGGAACTTATCGAGGATTGCACAAGATAGATGGACAAATGAATTCAAATGTTCAACCTCGAGGCAAATATGGCCCCATTACGATGAATCTCGATCTAACTTCATTATGGGACTATCGAGGCATCGGCTAAGAATTCTAGTAGCCATTGTCACAGGGCATTGGATTGCTGGTGCGCATGCTAGGAGACTAGGGCTCCTTTTTAACGACTTTTGTAGAAGTTGTCGGGATGAGGAAGAGGAGGAAATGGTGGTGCATCTTTTATGCCAATGTCCCGCTCTTACCTAGATCAGGACTGCTAATTTTGGAAGTTCATTTGTGCATGTATTATCAGATATCTCTGATATTGACATTAGATGGATCAATTCTTTCATACATGAGTCGGGTTGGTTCGTTTCAAACGGTGTTATGGACATATGATTTAGCAACATATGATACCTCGGGGTTTCATAACGGGACCAAATTGGACCCAAGTGAGCTGCTTCTTATTGACTAGAAAGCTGCCCTAAGAGCCTAACCTAACCTACGTTTGCAAGCAGTTATTTACATCTCTCGTAAGACCAATCCTGTTCATATAAAGAAAATTGAGTCGGTTCAGAAACAATTTCTCTTATTTTGTCTTCGTATTCTTTCATTGAATCCTAATATTAACTTACCATCATATGAAAGTCGATTACAGATTATTTATCTCCCTACTCTTAAAAATAGAAGAAAATATATGAATATTTCATTTGTAATTAATTTAGTAAACAGTTCAATTAATTCCGAGCTCCTGCTTCATAAGATCGAATTTGTAATTCCAAATCGTCCAACAAGGAATTATACTCCTTTAAAAATCTAATATTTTCGAACCAATTATACCAACTTTGATCCCATGAGACGTATATGCAATCAATTCAATAGTCCTTATTCATATATTGATTTTTTAATAAACTCAATCTGCGTTAGGAAGAGTATTTTTAACTTAGTTAAATAATAAGATTTTATTATTGAATGATTATGAAGAACATTTTATTGTAAATAGTTTTAAGAATATTATGTACGCTAGCCTGTAAGAAATTGCAATTTCATTGGCTATTAAATAAAAAATAATAAATAACAATTTCACACAAAAACACTTTCTAATTCAAAAAATAAAATTTTTAAATAAATAAAGTTTATGAACAAATATAAATTTAATTTATAATTTTTAATTTTTTTGTTTTTAAACAGTTTGACAATTTTTACAATTTCCTTTTCAACAAATTTCTATATATTAAAAATACTAAAAATTTCTTCCCTGTATGGAAAATTGGTATGTTTTTTGTGTATTAAATAATTAAACAATTCGAATCGAGATGTTTTTTGGCTTTGAAATATATGAAAATACAAACCAATTTGTTTGTTTGTTTACATTTTTTTTTTCAAAATTGACAAAGTTTGGATAGGGCAGAACAAAAACAAATTTAAGTGAATAAATATTGCCACCTTTTCGGAAAAAAACCAAAAAAATATGAAATTTTTTTAAAGTTCCAACTTCAGATTAATATAAATTGTATTGTATTCATATATTTATATGATTCTTGCAGCAGTATTATTCAGAATTTTGTAAAAAATCCGGTGAATATTTACAAAAAATATGATCAACATTAAGCCCGTAAAGTTAAAAAAGTAAAAAAACGAGGATAAAATTAGATAAAAATTTATTTTGACCTTAAATTAAAAGAGATTTACAAGGACTATCTATATATAAAATTCTTTTTCTATCATAACATAAAGGAATTTTTGCCGATTAAAAAAAAATGACATAGCCGAGATGGCCAACTTTGGAGGGCCACCCACTACCTACCCGACCCGCTAGGAATCTGTACTCCTCCAAATCAACTAAGAAACACCTCACCTCTGGCCATGTGAAATTTTATTCACAAGTTACAGAATTATTTTCAAAAAAGCGTTTTGGAACCACTGTGCGTTGGTCAAATATTTCATTCGACTTTTTCAAATTTAATAAATATTTATATGGTTTGTTAGAACCTGTAATACAAATAAATTCTTACAAAGGTTTAAAATAAAGTTTTATTTATATTTTTTATTATTTGTTTATTAGAAAAAATTAATACCTTTTTTTGATTTTTAATTTATTTACTTTTTTTCCTTTTCCTTCAGTTATTTGTCCATGGCAATAAAATGGATTTGCTGACCAAAGAAATCCCTTTGAAATATTTACCCAAAGAATATGGCGGTGAAAATGGTTGCATGGCTGATCTTACCGTTGAATGGGAAAAGAAATTGGATTTATATAGAGATTATTTCAAAAGAAATGCTGAATTTGGTACCGATGAAAAATTACGTCCCGGCAAAGCGATCGATTTTGATAGCTTGTTTGGTATAGAGGGTTCTTTCCGTAAATTAAATGTGGATTAAGTTAAAGATTTTTCCTTTTAATTTATCAACTGAAGAGTAAAATAAGATTAAAAAAAAAAAATAATTAAAGAATTTGTTAAACAAAATAAGTTCGGCAAAGATATTAGTCAATTATTATTTTTTTTTTTTTCTTTTTTAGTATAAAACCACCTGTAACAAAACTTTGCTCTAAACAAAAATGGGTAGACCGAGTATAGGACTGATCCCTGCATTAAGATAATAATCTGAGTTGAGACAAAAGCCTGTATATAAGGCATTAATAAAAGTATAAGACGGTAACTTAAGTATAAGATGATAGTCTGGGTATACGATTTCAGTTTGCGGTGGGTTTTGTATAAAAAGTATAAAATATTTTAGAGTGTGAATAAAACGATAGCTTTAAGGTGGTAGTCCGAGTACAAAAGTGTGGTCTGAGTATAGGAATATAAATCTGAGTGTAAGACATTACACACAGTGATTTGTCGGTCAAGTCCGACCATATATCAAGTTAGTGAAGCAGCCGATAAAACGCTAGGAGGAGCATTGAAGTGCCAAAAAAAATATTTTAAGCAAATGGTCGAAGCAAATCTAAAATAATTGAAAACATTGAATTTAAATGGCGATTCTTCGAGCAAAGAAAATTAATATTTTATGAATTCCTTAATGTTATGAATTTCTTAATTTTTTAATAAAACATCAAGTGTTAACAAAAGTTTTATTAACAACGTCTATTTCAGAAAAAGTATTAAAAGTGTAGACTAGAATTATTAAAATAAATATGTAGACAATGTCTACATATGGTCCCAAAAGAACTACCTACTCAATAGTGCCAGTGTTAGTAGTAGATTTCCATTGACACGCACTTGCTAAATGTCTATAGTAAAAAAGCATTGCCGGGGATATAATAAGCCACTAGCACTTGTGACTGTGTGAACATTGGGTCAGTACAAATTCACTACTAACATTTACACCATAGAAGTACCAAAAGTGTAGACTGGAATTACTAAAATGCACTAGTGAATCTCTGCTGACAATGTCTACATATGGTCCCAAAAGAATTACCTACTCAATAGTACCAGTGTCAGTAGTAGATTTCCAATAACACGCACATGTTAAATGTCTATAGTAAAAAAGCATGGCCGGGGGTATAATAAGTCACTAGTACTGGTGACAGTGTCAATAGTGAATCAGTACTGATTCAATAGTGACATTTCCTACAGGGACTCTTCTACATTGTAGATTATGGAAGTCTTTTCATAGCACAATTATGCTGGCCAGGGCTGCCAGATATTTTTTTGGCCAACCCCAAAATTTAAAAAATATTTCCCAATATTTCCCCAAAACATCCCCACCCTACAAAAAATAATACTTTTTGTTTTTTTTTTTTTTTTTTTTTTTTTGTTTTTACAAGTATTATTTGGCAAAAAAATTACAATCTTTGAGACATGTTTAGAAATGTTGACTGTAAAAATTTGTTTTCTATTTCTATAAATGAGGCAATTAAGAAAGGGTTCTTTACCTGAATTTAACAAATTATGGACTATATTTTTTGTTAAAAATTGTATAATTATTATTTTATAAGTTATAGGCAAAAACGCAAAAAATTAAGGCTAAAAAAAAAAAAGAAATTAGATTTTTGAAGTCAAATATTTTTTAAACAATAAAAGAATATATAGTAGTAGTACAGTTTAAGAAATTTAGCAATTACTGTATTTCGTGAATAGTATTCCCTTTTATTTATTATCGCTGCTTTTTAAGTATTGAAAATTAAATACAAATTTGGGAAAAACAAAATTTAATAACGTTATTTAAATTTTAAATAAAAAACCAAGTTTATTTTAGTAGAGAAAAAGAAAATACAAATATCGTTTTTGTAATAGATTTAAAAAAAGAGTAAAATTAAAAAAACAATCCATATTAATATTTAAAATCAAGTGTGTGTCTGCTTGTTTGTGACGCAACCACGCCAAAACAGCTGAACCGATTTTAATAAAATTTTTAAATATAGATGAACTTTAATTTATTTTTTTACTTTAACTATAGCATGTAAATTAACTGCATATTGCCGTAAAAATATTGCAGTTTTTTGCACTTTAATTTATCTAATCATTTATAAAAATATTATTTAAATTAAGCGCACTTTATAAGAACACAAAAAAAGATTTAAAAAGCAATACTTCAATGAAACATTTTAATTAATTTACTACTACAACAAAATTACATAATTAAAAAAAATATATATGGGATATTATTAAAAATTTATCACCCTACTGAAAATGACTTTAATCCTTAATATGTCAATATTTTAACCAAACGGATTACAGTTCTAAACTCACAAGATTTGAAACTAATAAAATTTTAGTATCAGGGAAAACACAAATATGCCCTAAAAAATTATTTTATGCACATTAAATATGCAGTAAAAAATTGAAAATATGCTCTAAAACGCGAAAAATATGCTCTTAAAAAAACAAAACAAAAATTTATTTTTTCATTAAAATAAAATATTTTATTTGTGCACATTTTATGTTATAAAATGGGGCAAGACTAAAACGTATCTATCAACTGTGGCGAAAAGCCCAGTTTTCAGTTTCCCATATTTTTTTATATCACATATTTTGATCTTCGATTTGCATCTAATTCTAAATCTAATTCCAAACATTAGTATTAATTCAGAAATGATCAAAAAGATGCATATGTAAATATAGCTTTCATTTAAAAACTAAATTGTTTCTACAAGATTAATTCATGCTATTCGATAAAGCTAAAAAACTAATACGTGCTTTATGGCTTTAAAAAGATCAATTTATCTGAAATATGCCAAAATATGCACTTACAAATTGATGCCAAAATGCTTTATTTGTTCTGAAACAGATAAATATTTTATCTGTGGCATCATTCAACGCACAGGAAAAAATATGTAATTGTATATTTGTGGTTTCCCTGATAATCATGATTGTTATTCAAAAGTGTGCTATTATACTATTGAGTACTTATTTATCTAATACAAAGTAGGTAAATAATAATGACGCCTCATTACCAAGAAACTACTTTAATAAGTAGTTGCCATTACCAAAAGCCAAAAAGATTATGCTGCACTAATACCAACAAACATTGAAAATATCATAAACTTTATTTGAATAACTCTGACGGTTTTTCTATTGCGCATAATTTTTATCAGAGTTTTACTTAAACTTGTAGTTTGTAAAAATGTTTAAATGTTCAACCGAACGAAATGATTAATGCGAACTGATTCGATGCATTCGAGTCACTTTATATTTATAAAAAAGGATTTTAATGTGCCATCAAAAACAAAAAAATTTTTTGTTAAGGCTTAAATTTAAAAATTGTTGATAATGGCCCATATATTCTATTTTAAATTTAAAATCAAGATATATTTAAAAACACAACGCTATAATATTTATGTGTTTTGTATTAATTATTTCTAACTTGTTATTTACTACATACTGGGTATCGTATCATTTTATTAATAAAATATTTCTTAAGAGAAACTCAAAACAGTTAAAGTTTAAACTTTTACGTGTAAAGATCACAAACAGAAAATATGGCACAAATTAAACCTTTACCTGTGGAATTACAAAAAGTGGCCGAGAACGAATTAGGTGAAGTACCAGGTAGAATATCCAAAGATCTGCAGGCCTTGAGATCATGGATAGAACAACAACCACATTTAAATGCCCGTTTAGAAGAAAAATTTATTATACAATTCTTGCGTGGCTGTAAATATAATTTGGAAAAGGCCAAGGAGAAAATTGATTTATTTTTTACTTTGAAAACAAAATTTCCCGAGTTTGCAAATGTCACTGATGTTAATGAGATGAAATTTAGAAAAATATATAATACTGGGTAAATATTAAGGGAAATAAGTAAAAAATGGAAATGATTTGTTATTTAGTTTAATTTTTTTTTTTTTTTATTTTATAAATTAAGTTTTGGCATTTCCTTACCTCGACCTCTTAACGACAATGGTGCTCGTATTTATTTTACGAAATTTAATGATGACGTCGCCAAAGGTCAGGTGGATATTGAAGAATTGTATCGTGTTACAAATGCCATGCATGAAATAATTATGATGGAAGATCCTTATGCCTGCATTAATGGCATTATTTATGTAATAGATCTAAAAGGTATTACCATGAATATGGCCTCAAAATATACACCAACTTTTCTGCGAAAACTTGTTCAATTTTATGAGAAATCTTTACCTTTGCGTATTAAGGGCGCTCACTTAATAAATACGCCGGGATTTTTCCACAGTGTTATGAGTATAGTGCTGCCGCTATTGTCAGAGAAAATAAAACAAAGAGTGAGTGATAAATATTATTTTCACACTGTTGGCAAAATATTTTTAAATTATTTTTTCTAGAAATTATTAAGGAAAGAAAAAGTGACTATGTATAATTCTAACTTACTCTTTTTTCTTTTCTAGATATCTATTAATAGTCAAAACTACGATAGTTTATATAAAATAATACCAAAAGAATATTTTCCCCAACATTTAGGCGGTAATAATGGTTCGATCGATCAACTAATAAAGGACTTTGACAATAAATGGTTAGAGTATGCAAATTACTTTAAGGAAAATGCCAACTATGGTACTAATGAACTACTTAGACCTGGCAAACCTATCGATTTCGATGGTATATTTGGGTTGGGTGGCTCTTTTCGTAAATTGGATATGGATTAAGAAAAGTCTGAATTATTAAAAAAAAAATGTTGTTGTTTTATTGTAAATGACTGGTTAAGGAAATATAAATATAAAATAGTTTGAAAAAAATGTTTAATTAATAAATAATATTCTGAGCTTATAAAATTCTAAATATTAATTGGGAAAATAAAAAAAAAACAAAATCTATTGAACTAAACAAAAATTTTTGATTGATTAAAAATTCCAAAAATGAAATTTTTGTGTTTTTCAGCATGAAATTAAAAAAATGTATAATTGTGGGTAAATATTAAGGGAAATAAGTAAGATATGGCTAAATTAATTGAAGGTAAGTGGTCATTCATTTTTGATCAAATATTTGCTAAGTGTGACTAAAGCTAAATGCTCGTATAATTCATATGTAGGTAAGTATTAAACATTTACACTTGTATTGTCCTAATTAATGATTCGGATGATACATTTTATGAAATATTATGATGATGTCAGCAAAGGTTTAATGGATATTGGTGAATTGTATCGTGTTACAAATTCCATGCACGAAGTAATAATGATGAAGGATCCTTATGCCTGCGAAAATGGCATTGTTTACATAATGGATCCAAAAGGTATTTCAATGAATAAGGTTTTTAAATTTACACCAACTGCGTATTAAGGGTGTTAATTTGATAAATACGCTACGATTTTTCCACAGTGTTATAAGTATAGCACTGTTATGCCGCTGTTATGAATATTATATTCATTTATTTGGAAGGAAATCTGTTTTTAATGAAAAAACTGTTTTAAAGAAAATGGAGAAATACTGTTTTTTTTCAAAAATCTTTTTTTTTTTTTTTGTGAAAAATCGTTTTTTAGTGATATATTCGTTTTTAAGGTAAACAATTATTAGAAAATGTAATTATGTCATGAAATTTTTCCTTATTTAAAATTATTTAATTTTAATCAAAACTACAAGAATGGGCGTACTTGTTCTACTTTCGCGTTACGAACAATGATTTTTGTTCGAAATTGTCACTACCAGAAATAGTTCTTTAGAACGGTTCTAGAACTAGTTTTATAGAAGCGTAAGGGAACGGTTCAAAAACCAGTTATTAAATTCAATGGTTTTTGTTTGATTTTATTTTTTATTCTAATAAGTCGTTTCCTAAAGGCCACTTTTTTAAATCAATTTAATTTTGTTAAAATATTTTTTTTTTTTTTTTTGTAAATTATCGAACATTTTTTTAAAGTTTTTTTAACGATTCCAGTACCGCAATTCCGTAACTTTTTAACGACTAAGTTTTGTCGTTAAGTATCGAAAATTCGTTAGTTAACAAATTTTGTCATTAAGTGCTATTTTGTAGTAAAATTTTAATGATTTTTGTCGTTAAACACATCGGTAGTTAACGATAAGTTTCGGTAAGCTAACTACAAAAAATAGTTCTCGTAAAACCATAACGACAATAATAATTTTGTTAAGTTTTCGAAAATGTATTATAAAAAGGCTGATTTTGGATCTTAAATTCAAATGTTTTTAATTTTGATAACACCGTTTTATAATTAATTTAATTAGAAAAATATAATAAATAATAAGTGTGTTCGTATACGTAAAAGGTTTTACAGAGCTTTCGTTTACAAAATTTAGTACTGAATTTTGGAAAAAATTGAGAGAATAAAATGGGAATTTTTTTTTAAATAAATTTCAGTTCCTAGTGTTTTTTTTGTGAAAAAATAAATTTTAGTGCAAATACTGAATTTTGGTGAAAATTTTAATATTTAATAAAAAACTGAATTTTGAGTAAAAGTCAAAAATATATTTAACGAAATTTTTTTCTTTTTTTTTTTTTTGTGAAAAATATTCTTTAGGAATTTTTAAAAATAACTTCCACATTGTTATATTATAATTTCAAAACAAATTTTCAATGAACGGGCCTAATATAATAAACATTTAACACCAAACTTCTAACATGATACCATACATATAGTCATATTGGTATGTTGTTGGAAGACAATCTGCACACATTAATGTTTCCACTTTTTTTATATTTTCTCAAGGAAATAGTTTTATTTTTAAATAAAAACCCAATTTGAATTTAAAATGTTTGTTTTTGAAATAATAACATTCTATCATTTCTATCGATATTCGAAGATAAAATATACTTACAAAAATATTCGTTAAAACGACAGATATTTTTCGTTATTTTTACGATATCTGAAGTAAATGAAAATTATGGAATTGCTGTACAGGAAGTCATTTCGGAACCAGTAATTTGTTAAGAGAAGTGAGGTAGAAGTAATGCAGTCTAAGTTCTTAAGCACTAGTTTTAGAAACATTCTTTAAAACCAATTTAGAAACACAATATAATTGTACTCAATGAGTGCCAGAATTGGTAGCGACATCACTAGTTCTATGGATGTTATTAAAGAATCTGAAGTGGTTCTAATTTCACCAGTTCTACTATAGAACTAATGATTTCTTTAATGGAATGTTAAAAATTTTATATCTATTTTAGTTAATAAATAATAATGAAATTATTTAGAAAACTAAATCTGAAATTAAAATGTAATTATAAGACAGTTAAATTATTTATTACAAATACAAAAATTTGTTTCAATAAAATATATTGATTTAAATATAAAGTTAATCATTGATAAACACCGCTGTAAATGTACAAATATTTAAACATATATATTTTTTTCCCAACATTTTTGCTTCATTCAATCATCTAGTGATTGATTAAATAAATTTTTATTTTATTTATATTATTATTATTATTTTTTTTTTTTTTTTCTAATAACCTTTTTGATTCATTCAATTATCACATTATTTAAATTTTTTATGCCCCACACCACCATAGGTGGTTGAGGTATTATGCGTTTGTGCCGATGTTTGTAACACACAGAAAAAATCATATAACACCCACCTTAAAGTATACCAATCGACTCAAAATCACTTTTTGAGTCGACCTAACGATGTCCGTCCGTCTGGCTGGCTGGAGTGCTGGCTGGCTGTCCATATAAACATTGTACACAAAGTACAGGTGGCAATTTTGAAGATAATTCAATGAAATTTGCCACGTAGGACTTTCATGACATAAGGACGAAGCCTATTGAAATTGATTATGATCGGCCCCCATACAAATGTCCTTCCGGAATAGGTGTTTAACAATCATAAATGTATTAAATATAGCAATATTGAATGAAATTCGGTATAAGGAAGTTTTGTACAAGTATCAATCTTTATGACAAATTTCATGAAGATAGGTTCATAATTAACCATAGATCCCATATTAAACCCTCTTTCGAAAATCACTTTAACCTGCATAAATCACATAAACATGTTAGTATCAGGTTTATATATGACATAAATAAGTTTTATATAAGCAGAAATCATGGGGACAAATTTTACGAGCATCGCTCCATAATTTACCATAGCTCCCATATAAGACCACTTTCGGGAATCACTCTAAAGTGCATAAATTCATTTAAATGTTAGAATTAAAGTAATATTCTCTATTCGTATATTTTATTTTATATTTGGTAAAAGTAACGGTCCGCAATTATTGACATGTCTAATATAACAACCCACCACGAATTTTGATGGACATACACAATGGTATGTGCTTGACCGACTATATATTTCTTACTTGTTAATTTTTAAAATTATAGTTTTAATTAAAACCAAAGAGAAACAATTGGTTGACATTTGAAAAAAAATATACAGGTATGTAATGGAAATCGATCGTTTTCAAATCGAACGGTTTGAAAAGTTGTAATGAATTTTGATCGATTTTAAGAATAATTTTTGGAACAATGCTTTATTTTTCCTTTACAAGATACAGCACTATTGAATGCCAAGGAAATAATTTTCGTGGAAAATTTAAATTTGTTTAATAAAATCGGATAAACAGTTTGTTTTCGGTAATTTTCATCAATAAAGAAAGCGAAAAAATAAGTACATTACGCATTTTTTTGGATTTCAATTCGTTTTGTTTTCGAAATCGATTTCTATCACATGACCGATTATTTTTTTTGAAATAATTTTATTTTTATTTTTTCAGCAACAACAAAATACAAAATACATACCAACTTAGGTTTTTGACAATAAGTTTCGTCTCCTATTACTCTTTGATTAAAACCCCAAAAACATTTCATTGAAAAAAATTTTGTTTTTAATTTTTTACAAATTTAAGTAATTGATATAATCATTTTGGTGAAAGGTGTAAATTTAAACATGTTTTTGATCAAAAGAATTATTTTTGTAATTAAAATCGTTCTTTAATTTTTTCTGTGTTTCTTCTTAGAATTTATTTTCAATTTATAAGTACTAGGGTGATCGATTATTCGACTTTTAGGAGAAACCGGTTTTTGAATAGTTTGAATTTTGAAATTCCAAAATAATTTTGTTTTTAAAATTCTAAAGGAATCGGTTAACCGCATAGGTATAACTATTTTAAAAAACAAATTTTAATTAACGTAAGAAAATAATCATCAAAAATGAGATTAAGTTTTATAAAATATGTACAGAAATTATGCACAGTGTGAGATTTTGATGATTTAGCCGTCCAAAATTTAGCTTTTTGATCATTATCTTTAAAAAATCAAAAAATCAAATTCTGTGATGTGACAATAATTTGTAAAATAATTTGTGATACCTAAAATTTATTTTCGTTGAGTTTCATTTAGATACCAAGAAATTCAAGAAGTGAAATGATTCTAAGGGGAATGATTTATAAAGTCTATAGACTAAAATATGAACCGATTTTATTTCTATTCAATATTTTGATTACTATGTATAAAATTCTAACTCACTAAAATAAAAATTAGAATTTTGGCCAACTAATTTTGTAAAATCTCACACTGTGCTATGAATTAATATGGAAAAATGATGACTACTCCTTTAAGAAAAAAATGTATATATTGTTACAAATACTGAATTAATAAAAACCACAAAAAAAAATTGTTTGTAAGAATATTACAGGTGTTACAAGAGAAAAAAACTTATTCCATTCATATGCGAATTTCATCCAATATAATTATTACTTTAATATTTTTTTAAACTTATAGAATTAATTTAACTTCAACCTTAAACTATATTAATAAAGCATAACGAAAAATTTACTTTATGAATACTACACTGAAAAAAGTTTGTACACAAATATAAAAATTTACTTTCATTTACAAGTTTGTGCATAAATCTAAGAATTTACTTTCATTGATTATAGTTCATAATATTTAAGAATAATGTCTTAAATATTAACACCTTTCTACATTTTTTGAAATGAAGACTTAAGCAAATTGTTAAAATTTTCATTTATATTGTTAATTTTTTAATGTATGTCTGAAATTTTCTTTACAGATTTTTTGGTTTTTAATGATTTTTGGCACTTGTTGATGCATATGCTATAGAATGGCAGCAAATTTAAGCAAATTTCTAATCCTTATTTTTAACAGCTTTTTATTGGAAAATTGCCATTTAAAGGGATTTATTGTTAATATTTTCATGCGTAAGTATTTTTATTTAGAATTTTAAGCAAATCTAATAAAACTAAATTCAAATTTTAGTAGCATTTTTGCAAAATTTGCAAAATATAATTAAGTACAATTTAATAATATCTATGAACAAAATTTTATTTTTTATGAAAAAAGTTTGGGAAAAAAATTTTCAAATATATGATTATTTTTTCTCTGTGTAAGCATAATTTCTTAAGCATTAAAACTTTTTTTATATTTTTTAAAATTAATCAAAAGTCAAAAAGACTGAAAAAATTGTTTAAATTTTCATTTATAAAAAATGTTTGAAATTTTCTTTGGAAAATTTTAAGTTTTTAATGATTTTTAGCTACATTTTGTGAACAGAACAGAAACGCTTTTTATCAAAATGTTGTGCTTCAGAATGCGAGCAAAATTATAAAAATTTCTAAACATTATTAGTATTTTTTAACATATTTTCTTTTGAATTTTGCCATTTTAAGGCATTTTTTGTTAATACCCAGCAAAAACTTTGCTTTCCTGGTAAGCTAGCAGGTATAATTGGAAACAAAAATAAACTACTTATTTTTTGCCTGAATAACTAGTTATTTTTGTTCGACTTGTCCACAAATTCATGTAGTTATTTTTTGACTCTAGGGGTACTCAAAAATATGCACCTAAACGAAAACAAAAATAAAAAAAAAACAAAAAAATTTTGCCGTCAGTGAGACTCGAACTTGGATACAAATTAACCATTCGTTTTTACTGACTAACGTCTTGCTCAGTACACCATCTCCCACATAGCATCCTAAGCGACAAAAACTCTATTTAGTTTCAAATATCTTTTTAGTCATTTTATTATAAAAATCTAACAGCTTCAGAATGGGGTTGAACCAACAACCTTCTGGTTGTTAATCCGGCGCTCTAGCCAACTCATCCACGTGATTGCAGTATTACTACGCTATTACACTATTGAGTATAAGTACAATTTAATGTAATACAGAGTAGGCAAATAATAATGACGCCTCATTACCAAGAAACTACTTTAATAAGTAGTTGTCATTACCGAAAACCAAAAAGTTTTTGCTGGATATTTTCATGTATGTATAACTATTTTCCTTTACTATTTGCAATCAAATCTAATAAAACTGAATCAAAGATTTAAGAAAAATTTTTGCAAAATTTCTAAAATTTTCATTATAAACAATTTAATAATATCTATGAACAAAATTTTATTTTTTAGGAAAAAAGTTTGAGAAAAAAGTCATAATATTTATGAAAAAAAAAATTCAAATCTATGAATTTTTTTCTCTGTGTAATCAGTAATTAAAATTAAAAATATTGGTATTTAGTACAACCTTTTTTTAAGTAAAATGTTAAATGTTTGTGTTTAAAAATCCGGATTATTCGACATTCGAAAAATAAACATTTTGAAAGAACAGACAATACACAAACCAAAAAACCGGGTTTAAAACCGGATGGATAACCGCATGGATCATCCTAATAAATACATATAAATGTACATAAAATGTAGCCACTAGCTAAAAATATATTATTGTATTATAATGTGTTGCCTACGGTCATTAAAATATATACTTTTTTTGTTATTAATGCATATTAAAGAATTGCATTGGTTAGTAACAGTGTTTGTATAGATAGGAACAACTTTATCTAACTTAATTGATAAATATTTATCTCAAACCATACACATATTGACAATGTATCCCAACGGATGTGAACAATTTAAATACGTACTTAATATTAAGAGTGTTTACTTTAATATTTAAAAACAAAATAATTAAAGCATTTAAGATTACTTTCTTCCTTCTTAGAATAGAAATGTTTTTTATATAGGCACATATTTAATTTGTCTAGTAATTAATTGTAATTTTTATTATTAATGACTTATAACTGGTTTTATGTACTCGTAGATACGAACAATTTTATTTAACTTGATTAATAAATACTTTCCTCACACAATGCACTTATTTAGAATGAATCCTAACGAATGTCAACATTTCAGATTTAAATTGGAATAATTTTTTAAGTACCTAATATTAAGAATGTTTGTGTTAATTAAATGTTAAATCTACCCAAAGTGTTATTACCCGAAAGTTCTCGCCAGAACTATAGAAAAGGGACCAAATGGCCAATAATAATATAAAATAATAATCAAGTTTCTTCTGTCTTTAAATTCAATTAATAAATTTTAAATAGTCGATCAAATGTTTAAATTTCTAACCCCAATAACGTGATTATATTTTCCGGCTAAGAAAATTATGGCTTTACCTTCCCCATAAGGTACAAGTTCATAAGTCTGACGATCAAATCGATTAATTTAAAATAGTTATTTGTATTTGATTGGAAATAAACTGAAAAATTAACATTAGTATATTATAAATTAAAGGCAGTAAAGTCTGAAAATCTAAACGTACTGGACGTAAGAAAATAACAAAGAAATTTTTAATAAATAAACAATTTATAATATTATAAAATATATTATTATATTATAACGTACATATGCATATGTTTATGTGTTAAAAAAAAACGATTGTAATAATAAAACAATTTAATATTATCTAACCTTTGCAAAAAAAAAAATAAATAAAAAAATCTTAAAACTAACTTTTTATTTAAACCGATAAAAAAGTAATAAGAATTGTAAGAATTGAAAAAGCTTAACAAATTTCTACAATTATGACTAACCTTAGACCTCTAACAAAGGAATTACAACAAATAGCCTGTTCAGAGCTAAATGAAGTACCCTCAAGAGTTCCACAAGATCTTAAAGATTTTAAAGAATGGCTAGAAAAACAACCCCATCTAAAAGCGCGTACGGATGATCAATTTCTAATAAGTTTCCTAAGAGGTTGTAAATATAGTATGGAAAAGGCTAAATTAAAAATTGATCGATATTATACCTTAAAAACTAAATATCCCGAATTTTATACCATACAAAATATTAAAGATCCCAAGATAAAGGAAATACTAGAATTGGGGTAAGTTAATGTTATATGTTTAACTAAATTAAAAGTCTTCCTGAAGTTCTTTTATATTTTTAGTATAGGCGTCACCTTGCCTGTGCCTTTGCATAATACTGGGCCTCGTATAATTTATGTACGCGCTGGTCGCTATCCCTGTGACAAATTTTCATTTTCGGATATTATGTGCGTTTCTAATGCTCTTCAGGAGTTAGGCATGCGTGAAGATGACTATTGTGTGGTTAATGGTTATGTGCAGATTTTGGATATGTCGGACTTTAGTGCTGCACATTTATTGCAGTTGACTCCAACAGTTGTTAAGAAAGTTACCACATTTGCGGAAGATGCTGTGCCCTTGAGACAAAGAGCCATTCACATAATTAATGCTCCAGCAGGTTTTGATAAAATCTTTAAAATGTTAAAGCCTCTGATGCCGCTTAAGCAACAAGATAGGGTAAGACCAGATTTTTTTTCCAATAAAAGAAAGACGTTTCAAGTCTTCAACATTATCTATAGATTGATTTGTGGTCTGACCTATAGAATACAGACTAATCTATAATACAGTCAATAGTTTAAAGTATAACCTAATTTCTTCCTTTCAGAATTTCGTTCACGGCAGCGATTTGTCAACCCTATACCAACATATTCCTCAAAAATATTTACCCCAAGAGATGGGTGGGGAAAATGGTTCCCTAGAACAACTAACCCAAGAACTAAACAAAAATTGTCTCAAATATCATGAATATTTCTTAGAGGATCACAAATACCGTGTGGAAGAAAAACTAAGAGTAGACAAAATCATAGATTATGATAATGTTTTTGGTATAGAGGGATCATTTCGTAAATTAAATGTAGATTAAAAAAGCAAATACTCAAATATATAAGTAAAAAAAAAAAAAATGTATTTAACGTTTAATAATATATTTGGGAATAGCACACAAACTGTAACAACACTTATGATTGATAATAAAAAAATATCCAAACGCCAACTTAATAATAACACTCATTACTTCAGTGCACAATGGAACAGAAAGAAATTTTTGGAAATAAATCTGTAATTTCTAATCTAATTTCACATAGCTGCGTAGCAGAGGAGGGTACAATTTTAAGTTTGGAAGGGGAACCTCCACATATCAATCAGGAGTGGAGCTATGGGGGCTCAAAAAAGGGTACATGACATAGAAAATGTTTAAACCAAAAAAAAAAAAAAAAATTGACTAACCAACTTTTTGTTTCTTATTCGATTTCAAATATGTTTACATCTTTTTAAAGCCCTTAATAAGGACTGCTTACTTGTGCTATTTATCTCTTATAATTTTCGAGTAATTTGCATTTTAAATTTTAACTATCCAATTTTTTTTCATACATATGAATGGTATTTCCCAGAAAATGTGGACTTTATAGGAAAAAAATAAATAATCCCATTTTTGAGGTTTTCGGCGTTTTTTTATTTTGTGATATTATAAAAATTTTAAATTTTATCATTACGATAAAGTCTACAATTACCGAAAATTTCATTTAGATATCTTAACTAAGACTGTGTTACGGATAAAACATTTATAGTTTTTGCAAAAATAAATTTTTTCAAAAATTTTATTTTCAAATAATTTTTTCAAATAAATTATATTGCCTAACTGACATAATTCTTCATTATATACAATGAGATTGATAGCAATATCTTTTATAGAACCAAAATTACTTTACTTTAAAGTTTAATAAGTTAGACATAGCTAAATAAATAATTTGTAAATGGTTCGATTTACAATTTATTGTGACATATTAAACTTTAAATTAGCGTAATTTCCGAAAAAATTCTTAAATTTTCATTGTTCGCCTAAAGCCTTGTACAATATAGTTAATCTTATCGATGTCCTTGAAGAAAACAGCGGCATAAAACCATAATCGGATTTGATAGCTCTTTCAGTTCCTTCATCTAATTTCTTGAAACGTTTGATTTGTTGCGCGGGACCAAATATTTCTGTATGAGAAATAGTCATATTATCTTTGTTGTTTTCTGGTATTAACCATGCCCAAAATCCTGGCGCCCTTGCTCTACATTCAAATCGAAGGGATTGCCCACAATACGTTTCTTAGCTCTTTCGGCACTGCGCTCTATAAACTCATAGTAGATTTTATCCTCAACAAAAGTACAGCATTGACTCATTTTGAAGAACAAACCAAAGTGAGAGGTTCCCACTGCATACTAAAATGTAGCCCCCTAAAATTACAGATTGATATGTTTTAAATTAATCCCCAAAATAATCACGTGAGATGAACCATTTTTAAAACACCTCCAAAAATACAGTTTTCGATCAATAATGTACATAATTTTTAACTTTTTGTCAAATAACGTTTAATACATAATGAATAGAAAAAATTTAAAATTAGTTTTCATTTTCGCGAAATTAAAATTTAAATTTTCTATGATTTTATTTTCAATACTATTTTATTAAAGTTTGAATATTTTAGACATTTTTCCTGGTAATTTATATTTTAGGTCATTAATGGAAAGATCTCATTTAATACTATTGATATATGCATTCATTTAAAGGGTTAAGGTTGCACAAGTTTTAAAAAAACTTTTTATATTTTTCATAAATTCATCTATATTTAAGTATAATAAATACTTCCATGTGACTTATTTGCAAAAGCTGCTAGTTTAACCTTTTGGAAACTGAATGCATAAAATTAAACCCCTTGCTGTTAAAGGGTTAATTATGTGTTATCTTTAATAGTATCAGGATAGACTATTCCAATGCTACATTAAAACCCAATAAATGTTCAAAAATACCCGAAATATATAAAATTATGTTTGAATAAAGAAAATATGACAAAAAACGTCAGTAAAATCTTAATATTCCGTGACTGAAAAGAGACAAAACAATTATTTAAATGAATATTCAAGGCCTTAGTATGCCTCTATTACAATTTGAAGTTAATTTTCTTTTAACGAAAATTTTGATAATGATATTAAAAGAAATACGTATTTTTAGAGGTATTTTGAAAATGGTCCAGCTCACGTAAATTTAAAAATTCAGATGTAATATTTTGGGAATCATATAAGAACAGAGCAATCTTAATTTCTAGAGGGGTACATTTGCAACTTTTTTTCATAAGACTCCTTAATGTTTAATGTTTACATATGTATTAATTATGCGCTGCTACAAAATTGCACTTTTTATTTTCACTCGGAAAACGATCTAATGTGGGTTGTAGACCTTTTTGAGGATATTACAAATCATTTTTCAAAATTTTTCAAACACCTCACAAATTTCGAGATACTGCGAAAAACCCGTTTTAGGGTGATTCCTGCACTATAGATCTTGTAGGTTCATAAATTATTAGTCAATTTTTAAGATTTTTAAATTGATTTTGAAAGCATATATATATATATATATATATATATATATATATTATAATGTGGTAATATAGTTAAAAAGCTAAGTCCTTCTGCTTTCAAAATCAATTTAAAAATCTTAAATTGACTTAAAATTTGAACATACGAGATCTATAGTGCAGGAACCACCCTAAAAACGGATTTTTCGCAATATTTCGAAATTTGGGATGTGTTTGAAAAATTATATATATATATATATATATATATATATATATATATATATATATATATATATATATATATTCAAATTGAATGATGAATTTTACCATTATTTACCATTTTTTAATTAGTTTCTCTTTTTTTCGAAATTTTGATTTTGATGTAAATTTTTCAGATTTTCTTCGAAAATACCATACACATTTATTTACAAAATTTCTGTTAATTTTTTTGGACTTAAAAACTTAAAAAGTTATTAAGCATTTTCTAAACATTATTAAAAAGTTCTTTATATATTTTTTTACATTTTTTACTTGGTTTTTACTTTTTGAGGATAAAATTAAAAATGTATGGAAAGTTTTAGTAAGGTATTACAGATAGAATCGAATAAGTTCTATAGTTTTTGCCCAATTTAAAAATATTAAATTTGATTATGTTCACAACAAAAATGCCCTTAAAAATTATTGCATCGTTGCATAGGTTTTTATAGAAAAAATTGTAATAAATCGTAGTTAAACTCGAAAAATTATGAAAAAAAATTTTAGTTTTTCTAGAAGTTATTTGAAAATTTACTTTTAATATTTGACCAAGATAAACCAAATAAATGCATACGGTTGGAAAGTCTTTTTCTTCTACTTTCCAAAGAAGTTTGAAAAGGAAAAATAAAAAAAAATAATACCAGAATTAGAAATGTATTTATACAAAAACCTAACCAAAAACAGTTTTTCGCGAATAACTCGAAATTTTGAGGTTGTATTGCAAATTTTTAAAACTGATTTATGATGTCCTCAAGGAGGCCTTTAACCTACACTATATATGTAATTTCTCAAATGATTTTTCACTGCAACAGCGTGTTATTTTTAAAACAGTTTACCATTAGTTACGGTAAAAATTTGTTAACAAAAGAGTTCTCAAATAAAACTAAAAACAGTTACAGTTAAAAATTTAACATCTAACGATCACGTCAGAGAATAAGACTCATATAAAATCTTTACCTCATTTCATCTAAACGAGTGAAACATCCACATTTAAATGCCGTTTGGATGAGCAATTTCTAATACAATATTTTCACAAAGGCGAAAACTGATTTATTTTTTGCTTTAAAAAGAAAATTTCCGGAATTTGTAAATGTCATCCATGTTAATGAGACGAAATTTACAAACATTTATTGTTATGGGTAAATACATATCGAGGACCAACTATGTACAGATAATACCCTAAGAATATTTTACCCAATATTTAAGCGGTAATAATGGATCGATCGATCAACTGTTAAAGGATTTTGGCAAAGCAAAATTTTAAACTTTCTAAAAAAAATAAATGTTGGGACAATTTTTTAAAAGATAAAAGAAATCAGTAAAAATACAATTCAAGAAATAATTGTTAATTATAATTGAAGAACTTTGTGCACTAGTTATATAAAATCTACATTCCTTCCTGCAGTGCTGGACATTCAAATAAAGAATGTTCCTAATTCTCAATAAAACAAGTTATCCTTTTCTCAAGCTGCTATTTGACAATTCGACCAGAGGAATATGACCAATTTCTGTAGCATTCATTTGCCATTTCTATCCCACGAATACCCTATTACCAAGTCTAGGCTGAGTAATATATATAGCGATTGAGTGCAGTTGAGTAGACATTACAACTGCAGAACTTACGAATTCTGTAAGTTAAGTTAATCGCTACATTACCATTCAAGTTAAAAACGATAGTCTATATCTTCCGAAACAAATATCCCGTCTTGTAGAAAATATTCCAGGCTCGATTCCAGTGTCAGTTCTATATGTAATATTTTATATCACTGCATATTTGGTGGAATGATTAATTTACTTCCTATATTTTTAAAAACTACATTTATATGAATTCTAATAAATGAATTAATAATAAATATATCGATTCTCAAAATGTTTGGTTCAAAGAGTATACTCTCAGGTTTAGTTGTTAAACATATCGACAATAAATACATATTTAAACGTGTAAGGGTCCTTTAAAACATAATCTAATTTAATATTAATTAATTTTTTATTAACTTTACAAATAATAATCGATTAAAAAATGGATTATGTGGTTCGATTAATCGACTATAAAAATCAAAATTAAAAAGGTTGATCGAAAAATCGAAAATCGATTATTAACTTTTCATACCATTCACTAGCGTACGTTAAACCGCCCATAGACACATACTGCATAGAGATACTGCCGATGATCCCTTCTATACGTGTGTGATTAACGCTTTTGCTATACATTTATCAATAAAAGAACAAAAATACGAATAAAAACTTAGAGATTGAAAATGTTTTATTATTTTTTCTTTTAATTTAAAATTTTTATAAATAACAGGATAAAATAACAAAATCATTCGACAAAACTGTCTGCAGTATGAGTTCATTTTAAAATCAAAACGATTTTGATTTGTTTATACTGCATTGTTGGTATCACGCGCACATTCAAAAACTCTCTCAATTTTACTAATACATACTTATTGCTTGAGATTATGCAGTATATGTCTATGAGCTACTTTATAGGCCTTCTTGAAGACCTCATAAATCAGTTTTACAAATTTACAATACAGCCTCAAAACTTTGAGTTATGTTAAAAAATGTTTCTGGATAGGTTTACTATATCACAGGTATGTATACAAGGTTTTGGACTTGAACCAGCAAAAGTGGTAAGGTTATTTCACTCAATATTAATTTTAATTTTAATTTTCGATATATCAACAATAATATTTATACCCTACACCTTTTATGGCACATAAGGAACTATATTGAAATTGGTTGAAAGCAGTCCATTAACTCTTATATCCTCGATAAAAATGTCCTCCAAAAATAGCGACATTGTAACGTGGAAATAGTACACTCAATACTACTATTTTCACGTACATATTTCTTAATATAATAATTTATGAAAATACTACCATTTCTTCCTTTTCTTTACTATTTTATTTATTTATTTTTAATTATTTTTCTTTTTCATACTAATTATTGAATATTTTATTAGTAATAGGTAATTACATTGAGCGCCCCTACTGTAAATACTACATACACCCATACAAATGTGTAACAACAAAGGATTTAGTGGAATATATTAAAGATGAAATAAATGATTTACAACCTCTTTCAATAACCATAAACCAATATACATTCGACATATCCTTTCAACTTAGTCTAACAATGATTGATGGAAAGGTTAGTAATGCCATTACGGAAACATCTTCTTTTTGGAAATGCTCACTATGTGATGAGACGAAATCACAATTTTCGGATATTGGTAAAGCAAGGCGTATTAATGAAGAATTTCTGTCTTTCGGAATATCTCCACTTCACGCCAGAATACGGTTCATGGAGCATTTTCTGCACATAGCATATGATTCAAAGTATAGAAGTGTGCCAGAAAATTTAACAAAACCTACCAGAAACAACGAGGATTTAAAAACACTTAGAATATCAGAGAAAAATATAATCCAGGATGAATTCAGGGAATAGATGGGATTAAACATCGACAAACCTGTGCCGACTGGTGGTAGTACAAATGATGGAAACACAGCAAGAAGGTTTTTCGGAAATTTCGAAATTACATTAAAAATAACTGGTATTAATAAAGAGTTACTTGAAAGGACTAACATACTATTAATGGCAATTAATAGTAAGCATAAAATTAACTCTGCTCGATTTGGAGAATATGCAACAGAAATATCTAAACTACTTGTTTCTCTATATCCATGGAAAGAAATGACACCAACAGTACATAAAATATTGTGCCATGGCGAAATTATAATTGAATGAAATATTCTTCCACTTCGAGAGCTTATAGAAGAGGCTCGAGAAGCAAGAAACAGAGATTTTCAATTATTCAGCTCCAGGAAATGCTCCAGAACGTCACAAAACGAGGATATTTTTAATAGCCTATTGTTATCATCAGACCCTGTAATACCATCAATGAGAAAACGTTGGATTTATTATGAGCCTTTATCAACTCAAAATACTAAAGACTTAAAGGACCTCTATTATCTTTCAGATATGTATACAGATACAACAGATTATTTTATAGAAAATAAGTAGTATAAGTTTAAAATATTAGAAAAATTGTCTATATAAATTTAAGTAATAAAAAATCGTATTACAAATAGAATATTTATTAAGGAAGATGATAAATACCAATAATAATATAGATTAAGTTAAAATAGAAATTTTTTGTTTGTTTTGTTATTTGAAATTCATTAATAGAAATATATGAATGCTTAGAAAAGGATAAAGATTTACTTAAATTTGGGAAATGTGGCAACCCTATTAAAAATAAAAAATATTTATTAATTATTTTTATAAAAATATTTTGTGTATAGATATTATTAAAAGTATACAGAAATATTCAAAATTTTCTAAATAATTATTCACGCAAAGCTAAAGGCAAAAGTTGCAAGTTTATAAAAATATAGTCATATATACAATAAATTGGAAATATAAAAGTTAAAAGGCGCATATTTCTGAAATGAGGCATAATATTCACTTGAATCTTTTTGCAAAAGATCGGAAATTATATATGCTAAAGGATAACCTTAATTTGGAATACATATTTTTAAAATTTCTTTCGCTATTTAGAAATAAACCAAACAAAAGCCTCAATTTGGGGTTTTTGGAGAAAATACAAATTTTTTAATTGTAATAACATATTTGTTTATAAAGATATCTTAATGTAATTTGCAGGAAATGTGGATCTTATTAATATAACCAAATTTATTAATATAACCAAATTTCAATCAGCGGTAGGGTTTTCCTGAATTCCCGAAAAAACTAATGAAAATTCCCAAAAATGGGATATTTTACATTTTTGGCTATAGAATCCACATTTTTTTCGAAGGCCCGTAGATTTTGATTTAAAACTTTTAACAACATATTGAAGATTCTTAAAATATATTCCGCTTTTTAATTCAGGCTTTGGGATTTGAGAAAATATGGTCTAAAATCAAAACTTTCATATAAAATGGGTCTAATTCGGGAGGGTGTGTACCATGACCAATTGAGTTATTGGGCTTGTTTTTTCTTTTAAAGTTATGTATGTGAAGTTACCTTTCAGAAAAGTGCAAAATTATTATATGTTGCAAAAGAAAATTTTATTTTAGATAAAAAAGAGTGTAGATACTTTTTCGGCTAAAAAAACACAAAAAGTCGTCTTTTTTGCAATTTTCAAATTCAAAATCGTTTATTTTTGGACTCGGTAAAGATATCGTCTTAAATTTTTTTTTTTATTCAATAGATAATTTTGTTCTTTAACTAGTTAAGAAAAAAACTAATAAAATCGGTCGGAAATGCTAGGATATATATGAAAAAACTGGACCAAGAACATGCAAAATTATGGTGCTTAAAAATTCAAACGCAAATAACTCGAAAGCTATAAGAGATAAATAGGACATGTAAGCATGTTTTTTATAGGTCTTATCAGGGCCTACGACAATATATATAAAATATTTGAAATCGGACGAGAAACAAAAATTTGGGAAGCGATTAAAAATTTTTTATTTCAGAGGTACCTAAATTTGAGCCACCTTAGCTCCGCCCCTGAAGGGTTTGTTGTGCCCCCCCCCTTCCAAACTTAACATTGTACCTCCTCTGCTACGCCTATACCAAATTTCATGAAAATCCAACCAGCCGATCAGAAGTTACAGATTTATTTGCAAAAAATTTCGATTCTGCCCCACTGTGCACTATTTGCCTACCAAATTTCAAGAAAATCGGTTTATTAGTTAAGAATATATAGGGAGGGGGAGCTTTTACACTTTGTGGCCTATTTTACGCCCTCTAGCGATATGAAATATACTTTACGACCTATTCTCATACCTAGCAAATACACATTCAAATTTTCACAAAAATCGATCAAGCCGTTTCGGAGGAGTTCAATTACAAACACCGTAACACGAGAATTTTATATACGAGTATATAGATAGAATTGCATTGCTTAGTGTGTAGTTGTGTTTGTGTAGATAAGAACTACTTTATTTAACTTAATTGATATATATCCCAATTGATGCATTTACTGAGAGCGAATCCAACGGAAATTAATATTATAGATTTAAATTGAAGAAGGTATTCTAAATATCGAATATTAAGTAAGTGTTTAAGTGTATATTTGAATCTTCTTAGTCACTACATACGAAACTCATCGCCCTGAAGTTCTCATAGCAATATAAAATAATCGATCTTTGTCTGCCTTTTAATTCTACTAATAAATAATTTTTTTAGTAATATAATTTAAATAGACGATCAACAACGTAATTATATTTTCCACCTAAGGAAAAAGATAAACAATTATTGTTTTCTTTAGCCGTATGGTTCATAAGTCTGTCGACGAAATGTATTAATCTAAAACAACAATTATTTCTATTTGATTGGAAATTAACTGAAAAATAAGCATTAGTGTTTTAAATTAAATGCAGTAAAATGAACAGAAGAAAATAACTTAAAGAAATTATTAACAAATAGGAATATTATAAATATTATTGTATATTATAAATATGCATAATATCTACTAAAAAATAAAAAAACATTAATTTAAACTGTTAAAAAGGTAATAATAATTATCTAAAAACTTTAAAGAAAATCTACAAGTATGGCAAACCTTAGACCTCTAACAAAGGAATTACAACAAATAGCTTGTTCAGATTTAAATGAAGTACCCTCAAGAGTTGCACAAGATCTTGAAGATTTTAAAAAATGGCTAGAAAAACAACCCCATCTAAAAGCGCGCACGGATAATCAATTTCTAATAAGTTTCCTAAGAGGTTGTAAATACAGCATGGAAAAGTCCAAATTAAAAATTGATAGATATTATACCTTAAAGACCAAATATCCGGAATATTATACCATACAAAATTTAAAAGATCCCAAGATAAAGGAAATACTAGAATTGGGGTAAGTTTATATCATATTCTTAACTAAAGTAAAATTTTAATTTTAAGTGCCTTTAAATCTTTAGCGTAGGCGTTAACTTGCCTGTACCTTTAAATAATACTGGACCTCGTATACTATACGTGCGCACTGGTCACTATCCCTGTGACAAATTTACCTTTTCAGACGTTATGTGTATTTCTATAGCTCTACAGGAGTTATGTATGCGTGAAGATGACTATTGTGTGGTTAATGGTTACGTGCAGATTGTAGATATGTGTGATTTTAGTGCTGGACATTTGTTGCAAATGACTCATAACATTGTTAAGAAAATGGCAACATTTGCTGAAGATGCTGTGCCCTTGAGGCAGGGAGCCATTCATATAATTAATACCTGGTCAGGATTTGACAAGATCTTTAATACGTTTAAGCCTTTGATGTCGCTAAAACTGCAAGAGAGGGTGAGTAAAAATAGTCTATATTCTGGTATAATCAATGGTACAATCCATAGTCCAGTCAGCTTATTAGTATAATAATATATCAGAAACTAAACTATAGAATGAATTACATCGACTTTATTATAATCTAGATTAGGTGAGACACTGCAGACTAGAAAATCTAGTTTTTAGGGTAGTATACAGTCAAATCTATTGTCTAGTTAACAATTCAGTCTCTGGTTTATAGTTCAGTCTGCAGTATAGTTTATTTTATAAATTTGTTTTTTTAAAGATTTTCTTTAATTTTCAATTAACTTTGAGTTCTTCCTTTCAGATTTTTGTTTACGGTAGCGATTTGTCAACCCTATACCAAGATATTCCACAAAAATATTTCCCTGAAGAGATGGGTGGTGAAAATGGTTCCTTGGAACAACTAACGCAAGAACTTACCAAAAATGTTACCAAATATCATAAATATTTGCTGGAAAATCACAAATATCGTGTGGAAGAAAAACTAAGAGTAGACAAAATCATGGATTATGATAATGTTTTTGGTATAGAGGGATCATTTCGTAAATTAAATGTAGATTAAAGTAGAAAATACTCTAATATTTAAGTAAAAAACCAAACATTTTATTTAACGTTTAATTGAATATTATTTTTGGGAATATCACACAATCTGTAACGACTTAAGAATTAATAAAACATAACCCAACACTTATGAGTTCTTTTGTACCATCTTAATAATAACACTCTTAACTTCAGTGTAGTTTTGTAAAGCCATTTTCACGACCATTTTCACGGCCATGGCCAGACATTTTGTAACCACCGAAGGGTACTTGTGCGCATAAAGCATTATATGTATTAACCCATACAGTTCCGGCTCTCAAGCCTTGTACAATATAGTTAACCTTATCGATGTCCTTGGAGAAAACAGCGGCAGCCAAATCATAATCGGAGTTGTTAGCTCTTTCAATGACTTCATCCAATTTCTTGAAACGTATGATTTGTTAGACGGGGACAAAGATTTCCTCACGGGCAATAGTCATGTTGTCTTTGACATCATGTTGTCCTTGACATCAGCAAATACAGTGGGCTCAACAAAGTAGCCGTGAAAATCTTGTGGACGATTGTCACCAGCTACCAATTTAGTACCTTATTTTTTGCCGGTATTAATCATGCCCAAAATCTTTTGCATTTGTTCCTCATTCACCTGGGGTCCTTACTCCACATTCAAGTCGAAGGGATTGCCCACAGTATGTTTCTTGTCTCTTTCGGCGCTATACTCTACAAACTCATCGTAGATTTTATCCTCAATAAAAGTGCGTGAGCAGCATTGACCCGTGTTAAACAACAAACCAAAATGAGAAGTTCCCACAGCATAATCAATATCGCTATTGGCCAAAACAACATTGGGACTCTTTCCGACCAACTCCTAGTTACAAGTTTCAAATTGGTATTTCCGAAAGCATGTTGGATCAATTTATCCACCTCAGTGGAACCGGTGAAAGCCACCTTATCAATATCCACATGATTGGCCCAGCCAGCAAAATAGCGAAAATTCCTAATAGTTCTGGACAAATCAACATTGTAAGACATGGCATAGGGTTTGCCGTTGTCCAAGGTTTCCAAACTCTTTTAAATAAAATATACACAAAATAAGAATACAATTGCATACCTTCAATTTAAGAAGATAACTTACCGCCAAATATACGCGATCACGTTCTAACAAATCAGCCAAATGATTTAATAATTCACCTCTTCTTGAAGCATCCATACGACGCCAGGGAGAACCCAATCTATTTTAGAATAAAGGAGAAATTGAATTAAATTAGCTTTATTATTATTAAACATTTTCATACTACTTACTTAAATGCATCTCTGGCTGCTTTGACGGCTAAATCAACATCCTCTTTTCCAGCACATTGAATTTCGGCTATAGCCGTTTCGGTTATGGGATTAATGGTCTCAAAAGTTTTACTCGACTTACTTTTGTGCCACTCGTTGTTAATAAAAAGCTAAAAAAACAATAGTTTATTTATAAATGTTTTTTAGTATTTAAGTGATAAACTAATCCACTGTGTATAAACCTTGAAGTTTTTGACAACATTTTGGTATACTTATTTAATTCGTTATTTTATTAAAAGAGATACTTTTTTAATCTATGGTATTTATGAGTAAAATTTTAGTTTAAAATCATTATTTTATATTATTATCTTTACAAATTTTAGTTTTTTTTAACTTTTTTGAAACTTTTAAAAAATTTAACTTTTTTGAAACTTTTATAAAATTTTTAATTTACTGTAAAGCTAACAAATTATGGAGTATTGTGTGAAAATATAGCAAAGTTCCAATTTAAATAATTGTCCTAAAATATTCGCAAAATTTAGAATATTTGAAATTAAAAATGTTTGAACAAAAATCTGGCACATTTTGAAGGGTATTAATTTCGCATCTTAAACTTTGTGAAATATAATTTATACCATTTTAGATGGAGAACTTTGTGTAAATTTTATTTTTAGTCATAAATTTCAAAAACAATTGAACCGTGGTTAAAATTCTTGTACAGATTACATTTAAATATTTTTAAAGAAAAATAATTTTTAATGGACTGCGTCTTTGTAGCTTTCTTTACCCCCCACGCTTAAATCAATACAAAACGAAAATAATAAAAAATCCATTGAGGTTACTTTCCTCCTTGCTAGATTTCCATAAATTTCTAAAAATAAAATTAATAAAATTAATACACTGTAGCAAAGAGGTCGCAAAAAATTTTTTTTTAAATATATCGTTAAAGATATCAAAACAATATTTTATTCTTGTAGCATTATTATTTTGAATTTTGTAGGAAATCTAGTGATTTTAGAAAAAATTAGGGCCTAAATTAAACCCGTTTAAAAAAATATTTTAAAATTGAGAGAAAATTTTTTTAGACTCAAAAATCTCATGAACTAAAAGAAATATGTCACAAAAGCTATTTTACGTAGAAATTTACAAGGGCTTTCTATATTTAATTTTTTTACAATCAAATCATAAATTCAATTTTTGGCTATCATGACCCGCTAGGGTTCTGCGCTCCTCCAAATCAACTCGAAAACGCTCTAGATATCTTTCACGAATTACAGAATTATTTCCAAAAAATGTGTTTGGGAACCACTACGCATAGTTGGGGAGAATATTGTATCACCCAGAAATATTGGTCTAAGACCCGTCTTAATGTATACCAATCGGCTTAGAATCAACTTCTGAATCGATTTTAAGATGTTCGTCCGTCAATGTAAACTTTGTAGTCAAACCTGATTTGGAAGATAAGTTGATGGTCTTTATGGCACGTGAAGGAACTATATTAAAATTGATTGAAAATAGTCCATTAACTTATATAGCCTCTATAAAAAGTCCTCCGAAAATAGCGACATGACGCTCATAAATCTTTTAAATGATAACATTATTTTTACAGAATTTAGCATAAATAAACCTTGTGTAAAACACTTTGATCAATACCCATAATGGTATGGGGTATCATATAGTTGGTCTTGACCGACTATAAAATTTATACTTGTTTCTATATACATATATTTAATTTGTCTATAGTCATTAAAATATTATTTTTTTTGTTAAATATTTATTTTTATGTTAAAGTATGTAGTTGTGTTTATAAGAACTTCTTTATTTAACTTAATTGATGAATATCTCAATTGATGCATTTACTGAGAGCGAATCCAACGGAAATTAATATTATAGATTTAAATTGAAGAAGGTTTTCTAAATATCGAATATTAAGTAAGTGTTTATTTAGCGTTTACTTTAAAGTTTTTAAAAGTAAATAAATGTTTCCTCATTGAATCTTCTTAGTCACTACATGCGAAACTCATCGCCCTGAAGTTCTCATAGCAATATAAAATAATCGATCTTTGTCTGCCTTTTAATTCAACTAATAAATAACGTTATAATTTAAATATACGATCAACAACGTAATTATATTTTCCACCTAAGGAAAAAAACAAACAATTATTGTTTTCCTTAGCCGTCTGGTACAAGTTCATAAGTCTGTCGATCAAATGTATTAATCTAAAACAACAATTATTTCTATTTTATTGGAAATTAACTGAAAAATAAACATTAGTGACTTAAAGACAGTTAAGTTTAAAAAATCTTAAAATACTGAACGGAAGAAAATAACTTAAAAGATTTATTAACAAATAGAAATATTATAAATATTATTATATATTATAAATATGCATATCTACTAAAAAATAAAAAAAGAAACGTTAATTTAAACTTTTAAAAAGGTAATAATATTTATCTAAAAACTAAAAAAAAAAAAAAACCTACAATTATGGCAAACCTCAGACCTCTAACAAAGGAATTACAGCAAATAGCTTGTTCAGATTTAAATGAAGTACCCTCAAGAGTTGCACAAGATCTTAAAGATTTTAAAAAATGGATAGAAAAACAGCCCCATCTAAAAGCTCGCATGGATAATCAATTTTTAATAAGTTTCCTAAGAGGTTGTAAATACAGCATGGAAAAGTCCAAATTAAAAATTGATAGATATTATACCTTAAAAACCAAATATCCAGAATATTATACCATACAAAATATAAAAGATCCCAAGATAATGGAAATACTAGAATTGGGGTAAGTTTATATCATATTCTTAACTAAAGTAAAATTTTAATTTTAAATGTCTTTAATCTTTAGTGTAAGCGTTAACTTGCCTGTACCTTTAAATAATACTGGACCTCGTATACTTTACGTGCGCACTGGTCACTATCCCTGTGACAAATTTACCTTTTCAGATATTATGACTGTTTCTATAGCACTTCAGGAGTTATATATGCGTGAAGATGACTATTGTGTGGTTAATGGTTATGTGGAGATTATAGATATGTGTGATTTTAGTACTGCACATTTATTACAAATGACTCCTAATATTGTTAAGAAAATTGCCGTTTTTGCTGAAGATGCTGTGCCTTTGAGGCAGGGAGCCATTCATATAATTAATACCTGGGCAGGATTTGACAAGATCTTTAATATGTTTAAGTCTTTGATGTCGCAAAAACAGCAAGAGAGGGTGAGTAAAAATAGTCTATATTCTGGTATAATCTTTAGTCTACAGTATAGTTTGATCAATGGTCCAATCCATAGTCAGTCAAGTCTACTTATTAGTATAATATATCAGAAACTGAACTATAGAATGGATTACATCGACTTTATTATAATCTAGATTAGTTGAGACACTGCAGACTAGAAAATCTAGTTTTTAGGGTAGTATACAGTCAAATCTATTGTTTAGTTAACAATTCAGTCTCTGGTTTATAGTTCAGTCTGCAGTATAGTTTATTTTATAAATTTGTTTTTTTAAAGATTTTCTTTAATTTTCAATTAACTTTGAGTTCTTCCTTTCAGATTTTTGTTTACGGCAGCGATTTGTCAACCCTATACCAAGATATTCCACAAAAATATTTCCCTCAAGAGATGGGTGGTGAAAATGGTTCCTTGGAACAGCTAACGCAAGAACTTACCAAAACTGTTACCAAATATCATAAATATTTGCTGGAAAATCACAAATATCGTGTGGAAGAAAACCTAAGAGTAGACAAAATCATGGATTATGATAATGTTTTTGGTATAGAGGGATCATTTCGTAAATTAAATGTAGATTAAAATAGAAAATACTCTAATATTTAAGTAAAAAAGCAAACATTTTATTTAACGTTTAATTGAATTATATATTTGGGAATAGCACACAATATGTAACGGCTTAAGAATTAATAAAACATAACCCAACACTTATGAGTTCTTTTGTACCATCTTAATAATAACACTCTTAACTTCAGTGTAGTTTTGTAAAGCATATTCACCATTTTCACGGCCATGGCCAGACATTTTGTAACCACCGAAGGGTACTTGTGCGCATAAAGCATTATATGTATTAACCCATACAGTTCCGGCTCTCAAGCCTTGTACAATATAGTTAACCTTATCGATGTCCTTGGAGAAAACAGCGGCAGCCAAACCATAATCGGAGTTGTTAGCTCTTTCAATGACTTCATCCAATTTCTTGAAACGTATGATTTGTTGGACGGGGCCAAAGATTTCCTCACGGGCAATAGTCATGTTGTCCTTGACATCAGCAAATACAGTAGGTTCAACAAAGTAGCCAGGCAAACCTTGAGGACGATTGCCACCAGCTACCAATTTAGCACCTTGTTGTTTGCCGGTATTAATCATGCCCAAAATCTTTTGCATTTGTTCCTCATTCACCTGAGGTCCTTGCTCCACATTCAAATCGAAGGGATTGCCCACAGTACGTTTCTTGGCTCTTTCGGCGCTACGCTCTACAAACTCATCGTAGATTTTATCCTCAACAAAAGTACGTGAACCAGCACAGCAGCATTGACCCATATTAAAGAACAAACCAAAATGAGAGGTTTCCACAGCATAATCAATATCGCTATCGGCCAAAACAATATTGGGACTCTTACCGCCCAACTCCAAGGTTACACGTTTCAAGTTGGTATTTCCGGAAGCTTGTTGGATCAATTTACCCACCTCAGTGGAACCGGTGAAAGCCACCTTATCAACATCCATATGATTGGCCAAAGCAGCACCAGTTTCACCAAAACCAGGCAAAACATTGACAACACCCTCAGGAAAACCAGCTTCCTTAACTAATTGGGCAAAATACAAAGCAGTCAAGCTGGTTTGTTCAGCTGGTTTCAAAACAATAACATTGCCAGTTGCCAAAGCGGGACCCAATTTCCAAGCCATCATGAGTATGGGGAAATTCCAGGGGATAATTTGAGCGCAAACTCCCACAGGTTCATGGCGGGTATAGGCCATGAAATCACCATCCATGGGTATGGTCTTGCCATGATTCTTGTCAGCCCAACCAGCAAAATAGCGCAAATTCTTAATAGCACTGGGCAAATCAACATTGTAAGACATGGCATAGGGTTTGCCATTGTCTAAGGTTTCCAAACTCTTTTTAATAAAACATACACAAAATAAGAATACAATTGCATACCTTCAATTTAAGAAGATAACTTACCGCCAAATATACGCGATCACGTTCTAACAAATCAGCCAAATGATTTAATAATTCACCTCTTCTTGAAGCATCCATACGACGCCAGGGAGAACCCAATCTATTTTAAAATAAAGGAGAAATTGAATTAAATTAGCTTTATTATTATTATTAAACATTTTCATACTACTTACTTAAATGCATCTCTGGCTGCTTTAAGGGCTAAATCAACATCCTCTTTTCCAGCACATTGAATTTCGGCTATAGCCGTTTCGGTTGTGGGATTAATGGTCTCAAATGTTTTACCCGATTTACTTTTGTGCCACTCGTTGTTAATAAAAAGCTAAAAAAATAATAGTTTATTTATAAACGTTTTTTTAGTATTTAAATGAAAAGGTAAGCCACTATGTATAAACCTTGAAGTTTTTAACATTTTGGATTACTTATATCATTCGTTATTTTATTAAAAGAGATACTTTTTTAATTTATGGTTTTTATGAGTAAAATTTAAAAATAAAATTATACTTGTAAGAAAAGTCATACATTTTTTACAAATTTTAGTTTTTTTTTTTAACTTTTTTAAAACTTATAAAAAATTTAAATAAAAATCCTAGATTACGAGCTGATCATAAATATCTTTTGAAAATGTTTGACTTTTAAAAAATTTTTAATTTACTGTAAAGCTAACAAATCAATAACTATTGTGTGAAAATATAATAAATTGCAATCTAAATAATTGTAATAAAATATTTTCTAAATTTAGTATATTTGAAATTAAAAATGTTTCAAAGAGTATTAATTTCGCATCTTAAACTTTATGGAACATAAATTATACCATTTTGGATGGAGAACTTTGTGGAAATTTTATTTTTTGTCATAAATTTCAAAAATAATTGAACCATGGTTAAAATTCTAAAATTTGCCAAAAAGAAAATGCAAATGGATTTAGCTTAAATTAACTAATATAATAGGAAAATATTGCCAAGACTAGTAGAGCAAATTTTTATTCATTTATTATTAAAGATTAAAAATTACAGTCTTATGAACAAAAAAAAATGACAAAAATTTCCCATTGTGCCGTGGGTTAAAAAACGCGTATGAAAACTACTTAAAACATATTTAAAGAAAATTAATAATTTTCAATAAAAATTTTATTTTTAAACAATTTGCTTGTTGAACAATATGTAATTGTAATTGATCGTTGATACATCAACGTATGTATGTATGTTGAAAATTCACTAAATTAAAATCCAGTTTATATTCGAAATTGTCCATATTATGATTCGTGGTTATACCAAAAAAATTAAAAAACAGTATTCAACAAAAATTCCATTTTTCACCAAAAATTAAAAAAAAATAGTATTTCATCAAAAATCTAATTTTTCACCCAAAATTTAAGTTTCTACCAAAAAATCAATCTATACCTTAGTTTAGATATCAAATGTAAAAATTAGGTTAAAATCGAAAGCATGTGACAATTATAACATCCTCAAAAAACCGTAACGATTTGCAGTAAGGCAATATTAGCAATGCGGTGGTGGGACACAAAACTCAAGATAAAATGGCAATAACGCACAAGTTGTTTAGTGCTCCAGAGCTACCTTATGCCTGTATAATGAAAGGCGTAGAAAAATATGTAGAAATCCCTAAGCCGTTAAAGTTTTTTAATTAAATAATATTTATCTAGAAGGAATGAAATTATGTAATTTTAAGTGCTCACACCTATATTTCGTATAATATTTGCTTAGTATTTAGCTTTATAGTAGTAGATGGAGTAACAATATTATCTTTAATAATTATTTAATTAATTACCGAACAATAAACTTGTTAATAAAGGGAAAACATTTTCAAAATAAAATTAAGTGGGCAATTTTATAACCATCGACTACAAATATGTTACCAATAATGATGAAAAGAAATTAGTTTGAATTTAAGAATTTAAAATCTTATTTGGTTTTAATTAAGAATATTAAACGCAAGCGCAATAATTTAATTAAAAACCTTTAAAATAAAATGCAAAATATTTTCATAAATTCGGTATAATGGAAGAAATATTTGTTTTAAAATTGCTTTGATTTAACAGAATCTGACCATTTTATTTTGTAAAATGTTATATGCATTGCAATAAGTTTAAGTCTTCGGTTATATAAACCGCTTTGAACACTACTAAAATGTGAAAAGAAATATTTTATCTAAAAATGTCAAAAGAATGTCTATACCACAAAGTTTAATCTCGGACTTAAAAACGCAAATAGTAGATTTAATTAGACTTTCTATTAACTAATCTAATGGCGTTTAATATTGAAGTAAAAAACTGGTTATGTGTGGATTCTTTTGCTGCATTTACTCCTATTGGACGTGTCCCCAGTTGGCGGATAGGGGTGACTGGTTATAAGGCACATGACCTGCACATACTGCTACAGGGTGCTTAAAGGCCCCTATCTTGAGTGTTCAGATCATGGGTATTATCTCTGGTCCTAGAGTTCCTTAGTGTCTCTCGCAGACCAAATAAATGCAGTGCACTTTAAGGTCAAGGTGGTTAGCAGCAGTGCCGAAGACCTGAATGGTTAGTTAGTACTTAAATAAACTAACAGCTAATAATAGGGGTCCAACGGAACATTCAAGCACAGGAAAGTCAGTTGTTGGGCCTATCAAAGACGGATGAGATTCTGGGCATTTCGAGGGATTCCTTTGCTGGCACTAGTGCCACATAGAAGCTCGGGGATCTTTCTCTTGGATCTGAAGATGAGCACGAGATCACTGTGATCTCAGCTAGCGCTCAGAGTCAAGAGAGGAACCTGAGCGTCGAGGCGGGGTCTGAGCAGGGAGATATTTCGAAGGTCTCAGGAGATCATGTGGCTCGCGGTAACTTAGTTCGGCAGGACGCGGTAATGCGAGAAGCGCCAAACGATGTCACAAGTCAAACTAAGGAGGAGAAGGCTTGAAGTGGCGCAAAAGCTTCCCTTATCTATTTCCAAAAGATAGCTAAGAGAGGCTCTACGCCACTTACATGCAAGGATAAGTACCTTGTCAGAAAGCACAGGAGCAATTTTAAAAGATTCGAATGGATGTACTACCCTGTCTGTGACTCTCTGGGAATGTCTTATCCTAAAGGATTGGGTGAGAATGTAGACAGCACTCCAGAGGTGTCTCATAAGATGGCTAGGAAGGCTGCTCGCATACCTTCCAGCTCTGCTAAGGGCCCCCACAAGGAGGCTATGGAAAGGGCTGGGTCAGGAAGCGAACAGCCCTCAACATCGAAAAAGGCGAAGGAATCAGTGCTGCAGAACTGTGTTCAAGCTGCTGTCATTGACAAAGTTGATCCAGATGGAAGAATCAGCTTTGAGCAAAGGCGACAGATTGAACACAAGATAATTGAAGAGATCGCCCTTGTAAAAGGAAGACCGGACGAGGTATCCTTCAAAGGCGCGGACTAGATGAAGGGAGTTAAAACTATCAACTGCGGTAATGAGAAATCTTTTGCATTTCTTAAAAACGCAGTTGCTAAGTGCAATTATCTCCATCCGGGGGTGAAACTTGAGGTGATACTGGCGTCTGAGTTTGCCCCTGTTTCCAATAGTGACGGCATGGTTTCCTCCACCCATTCCAGAGGTTGAAACCATTCTGACAGCATTGGAAAATCAGAATGAAGGTCTTGTTACAGGTCAATGGAAGATTGTGAACTCCATGACCTGCAAGGAAAACCAAGGCAGAGACTTCAGATTCGCCGTGGACCAGGAGTCTCTGAAGAAGCTGGAGTCACGAGGGGGAGGTGTCAATTTTGGTTTTGGGGTTATTAGATTCAGATATGCTAGATCGAGTAAACCCAAAGTGGCTGTCAGTGGTGCAAATTAATTTGCTTCACAGAATTGACAAAGCTCCTCATTGACTCCAAGGTGAAAGTGGCACTTACCCAGGAACCTTGGAATAACAACACGAGGGTATTTGGTTTAAAGGCAACGGTGTACAACTTGTTCATACCATCCACATTGGAGAAGGCACGAACAAGTATATTAGCTAGGAATGATCTGAATATTAATCTTCTTCATTCTTTTGGCAACGGGGACCTTACAGCTGTCCAATGGGAAGCCACTGGAGGCCGTAGGCTTATATTGGCATCCGTGTACATGCCATACGAGACGGCAACGGTCCGCAGCAACTGACGGAGCATTGCAGGAGCAGAAGAATGTACATGGTTCTTGGAGGTAATGCGTATGCTCACCACTACCAATGGGGAAGCAGTGACATCAACAAGAGGGGTAAGTTAGTATTTGAATTTATAACTAGTTACAATCTTTATATCTGCAATAGAGGTAATGATCCCACATTCAGAACGAAAGAAAGGGAAACGGTTATAGATGTGACAATAGCGAATAGAGGGGGTGAATTTATCAAGGACTGGAAGGTAGCTATGGATTATTCTTTTCGGATCATAGCATGATATCCTTCAGTCTTGACTTTGTGAAACCGAGGGGAAGGCCTTAGAGGAACTCCAGAAGAACAGATTGTCCTTCGGTGAGTTAGGGATTTAAGGGATACTGAAGGCTGGAGAAATTCAGCTGAGTGTATCGAAGGAGTCGTGAACAATTTCACGGATGTACTTAGGAATAGCTTTGAGCTTAGCTACCCGGTGATCTATCCTGGCAAAAGGGGGCAGCCGAAATGGTGGACCAGTGAACTTAGGGTCCAACGGTCTACAGTTGGAGTCAGACTGACTGGGACAACTATAGGGAAAGCTTCATTAAGTATAAGAAGAACATAAGACGGGCGAAAAGGACATCATGGATGAATTTCTGTTAATCCGTGGACTCGGTTAACGAGTTGTCAAAATCTTGACAACATCAGGACCCGGTGGTATCTGGATATATACAACGGGCGGACAACCCGTGGACGGAGTCTAGCTCGCAGTCCCTCAACTTACTGATGGAGACTCACTTCCCTGGCTGTAAGGATGTAGAATCTGATGGGAGGACAGGTAGTGTCAGTGATAAGCTACAGTCCGAATCAGAGGAGGGTAATATCAATGCGATAGAGGAGATGATCACTGGAGACAAAGTAAAATGGGCGGTAAACACATGTGGTCCAAAGATATATTCCTAGGGGATGGAGAGAGGTAATGGTCATTTTCATACCCAAAGCGGGTAGGACGACTCGCACGAAGCCCAAGGACTATAAACCGATAAGCCTATCATCTTTTCTACTCAAGACAAAAGAGAGACTTAAGGGTAGGTCTGTTGAGAGTGCTCTGCATATGTGGTGAGTTTTATTGAACGGGGTCTGCTGCACAAGGAATACACTTTGGCAGCGTTCCTCGACATAGAAAGGGCCTTCAGTAATAGGATAGAGGCGATTAAAGAATCACTCGCTTCGTTAGGTATTGTTGTATTCCTAATCGAGTGGATCACCCTGATGCTAAGCAGCAGGATTATAAACTCGAGCAAGAGAGACACTTGCATAAAGAAGCTTGTGACAAGGGACGCACGGCAAGGGGGGATGGGGTTTTTCTCCATTATTGTGGCTCTTGGCAATGAACGTCATATTGAGACAGTTCGATACCCTGAGAAGGAAGATCGTAGCCTACGCTGACGATGTATTATTATCTCGGGTAAATTTCTACCCACGATCAGCGAGGTCATGCAATCTGGGCTGCGAGAAGTTTCCCAATGGGCAAATAAATAGTAATGAATTAGGAGTCAACCCTGAAAAGACTCAACTAGTTATGTTTACCAGGAGATATAAGGTTGAGACATTTAGTCTACCAGTTGTGAATGGGACGGAACTCAGTTTGTCGAGGGAGGCCAAATACCTGGGCGTTTACTTGGACAGCAAATTGTCTTGGAGGAGAAATACTCAGAAAAGGGCCAGGAAGGGGCTTAAAGCCTACTACGCATGCAAGAACTCTATAGGGAAAAACTGAGGTCTAAAACCGGTAATTGTATACTGGATATACACATCGATTGTGGGACCTATACTCACTTATGAATGTTCGGTATGGTGGGAGGCGTTGAGGAAAGAGTCGTATAGGAACCTTCTTTCTAAAGTTCATAGATGTGCTCCAATTGGCATTACAGGTGCCGTAAGAAGTACTCCTCAGGCAGCACTGGACATCATTCTCCACCTTCTTCCAATTGAGGAATTCGTGAGAGGTATGGCTGTGCGGGGCTTATTATTTAGACTGAAGCAATTGAGATTAATAACGAGCTTCACAGCGGGGCTAGCATACTTACTGAAGTCAAGTTGAATGGTCAAACATTATCCTCGGCAGCCCAAACGCACTACGTAGGTACCATAATTGACTTACGAGCCTAATCCCGTTATTGAAATCCCTAGTAGGGTACTCTGGATTAGAGCGGAGAAGCTCCACGTAGGGTGTGCTATCTTCACGGATGGATCGAAGATGGAAGTAAGCACAGGGGCGGATGTCTACTTCATGGGAACAGATATCAAGCGATCTTTTAGATTGTCTGATAGGATTGCTGGAGGAGAATGTTGAGTGGGACACTGAGATAACTATCTATGTGGATAGTCAGGCAGCACTGATGGCAATGACGAGTTACTATGTCAGGTCCAGGTTAGTGCTGGAGTGTAGGAAGGTATTTAGGAAGCTAATGGATGCCTACAGAATAAGAATTTGTTGGGTTTCTGAACACTGCGATATTTTCGGCAATGAAATAGCCGATGAGCTGACTCGTAATGGCTCGGAGTTGGACAGGTCTTTTGTGGAGGTATCGGTTAGGATTCCGATTGGGTCATATTTCATGCCCATAGGTAGAACGAATGATGCTTGGGGGAGTAAATCGGACTGCAGGGTATCTAGAGCGATATGGCCTAGTCTTAAACCAGCATATTCGAAGAATCTTCTAGGCATGAGTCGTGTGAACCTAAGGATCATTGTTGGCATAATTACTGGTCACCTAGCAATAGGGAATATGATCAGTAAGTGGGACACTGGCGCGTCAGTTTTTTGCAGGACGTGTGATGATGTGGAGGAGCTAGAGACACTGGAGCATATACTCCGTCATTGTGTAGGGCTTCAGCAAAGTAGACTGAGGTGGTTTGGGAGCCATATTCAACACGAACTAGATTAGGTTGCGAGTGAAAAACTCGGCAATCTTGTAGGATTTGTAATAGGAATAAAGTGGCTTAGAGATAGTCAGGGTTGATTTGGTGGGTCTTAGGATCGGCACCTTTCTTGTTTTTCTTATATTTAGCTACCTTTCTTTTCAATCTTTTACTATACTCTACTAGGATTTTTCTGTTTCTTTATCTGTCAGCTTTGTCTATTACCTATTAAGGGATCACAATGGACGGAATGGTCTCTGGGTGGAGGCGTGAAGACGCCGCCTTTTTTAGCCTAACCTAACTGTCTCTTATTAGAAGTTTAAGTTCAGATTAATAAATATTCTTTACATATTTTTTACTATCTATTATGTAATTCTATTGTAAAAATAAGGTTAACTAATTTTTTCAATAACAAAGATAATATTTTAAAATATAAATAAGCAATTACTATTTGCGTATTCAATTAAATAAAAAATAATTATAAAGTTCATATTATAGTGCACTTTTCAAATACATTAAGATCTTGTGAATTGATTAGCATTTAAATAAAAATATATATAAATATATAAAATATATTGATAAACACTTCTACTAAACAAAGTAAATTCCACTTTAAAACAACACCCTGTTTTTTCTACAATTTAAATAGTCTGGGAAATTGTTAATAAATAAGAACAAACAAAAGTCATCAGTAGATAACGGCGGGTCTTGACGAGAAATTTTTATATTAAGACAAACGTAAAATCCTTGTCAAGGTAAAAATTTATCTCGCATAGACCAAACTTATTAATGTTATTACAGCGTTATGATCAGGGCTGTCAAATGTCGCGATTTTTCGTCATGGCGATTTTTAAATTGCTTTTGGCTACAGAATTTTCCGTTTGATGGTATGCTGAATTTTTTGACAATTTTTTGGCTAATTTTAAAAATTTTATTAAAATGTATAAAAATAATTAAGATTTAACCAAATTAACACAAATTTTGTTTGTGCGTCATATACTACATCCAACCATAAACATTTTTTATGTTCTTTGAAGTAGGTAAAAAAGTGTATTTGTTTAAATTAATTTAGAATAAAAACAAAATATAATTACTCTTAAGAGATGCTACCCGAAGCACACATGAGAACCTCAATTTACAAAAATGGCGTTTAATGTATAAAATAGTGTTTATCTTCAAAGTTTGAACTCATATCTTTAAATATATTCGAGATATCTAAAAATGGATTGCGGATTTAAAAAAAAGTCATATGAATTGTATAATCGATATCTAACTCAATTTTTACAAAAATTGTTCTATCTCTAGTTTTAGCTTCGTATACAAGACAAAGATATAACATTTATGACGATATGTGTAAAGTTTATTTGTATCAAAAGTTTAAAGGTCAAAACTGTCCATATAACAATCAAACCATTATATCTCAAAAAACTGTATTTTCAAAATTTTAAAAGAGTATATAATGTTGAAATAACTCTTATCCGTATATGTGCAAAATTTCAAGGTGGGCACTTATTTAGTTTAGAAGTTATGATTGCTGTCCGCTTTTATATGGAATTACCCAATTTTAAGTTATAATTTTATTTTTTTCTTCAATTACTATTAGCTAATGTAATTATCATTGGCTTTGTTGAAGCTGAATTTATATTAAAAAATATTCAATTTTTCTTCAGAGAACCAAATAAAATTTTAATTTGTCAATTTTTGGCGATTTCTGATTAACGATTTGGCGACAGAAGCTCAAAAAAATCTGACAACCCTGATTATAATTGTTACGTAGGGTTTATACTAGACAAATTTTTATCTAAAAATAAACGTCAAAATCAATGCGAATCTGTACAAGGAAACCGCAGTTAATAAAGGGATCACAATGGACCGAATGGTCTCTGGGTGGAGGCGCGAAGACGCTGTCCTTTCTAACCTAACCTCAGTTAAGCTGTTTACTATTTTTGGTTGTCGCAACTGTAAAACTGTTTGCGTAGTGTCCATACCAGATAAATTTTTATCAAGAAAAACGTTAAAATCAGTGCGAATCTACATAACCGAACTGATATTAATCTTGTTTAATATGCCTTGTAATTCGTTTTGCTATCAAACGTCATTTTAACTTTAAGAAACTCATCAAACAAATTTTATGTTTTATGTTAGCAAATCAGCTTTCAGACATTCAACGTAGTTAAAAACCCTTCGGCATGACCAAAGACCGGCTATTAAGAAAAAATGTATCTACTTGTTCACCATATGCTGATATAAACAAAACAATTGCAGATGTGCCGGTGCTTTGTTACTTGTGATATTTTATTACGTCTAGACCAGTCATAATGAGTGTCCGAGCTTTTTTATTTCTATTTTTTTATGCTTTTATAATTAACAAAATTGTTATTGCCGGCTTTTTATTGTAAACAAAAGAAATTGTAGATAAAGCTTTTATTTGCCAAAAATCTATCAGGAAATTAATGTGATTTTTTTTAACTTCAAGGTCATAGACACAAACTGACTTGCCGGCTGTCTACTGCGCTGCACGGCTTAAACGACATTTCATATATTACACAAAAAAACATCGTTTTATGAATTTTAATTAATACCCTATAATAATTTATCATTCTTTTATATTCATTGTTGTTTTTAGGAATTACACAATATGTTTGATTGGAAAACTTACTCCGGTATAAAGAATTTCTGGATTTGTTTTGGGTTCTGGCATTGAGGCAAAATTTGCAGCAGCTGTACTGCTTGGCAAATTGTTAACCAAAATTCTTCCAGAAGTTTTTAAAACCTTTGTATTCTTTAATAAGCGCAACATTTTTAATTAAATGTTTTTATTAACTTCAATCAAAGGGAATCGAATCAACTAGACAGGAAGGAATTGCAAACGATTTACCAAACGTCTGCCGAATAACTAGAGCTTTTTTAAGTTTTCACTGTTGCCAGATTTGACGATTTATCGTCATTTTGACCATAGTGTAAAAAGAAAGTGACCTCGTACGCCCAGCTGATTTACAATTTTTTCATGTACATGCCGCGCGAAACTGTCAATTGTTTTTGTATTCGTATATAATATTTTTGGCCGCATTTATTTATTCTTCTTTTTCATTTTCTCATTTTTTGCTCATAGCATTTTGACATTATGTGCAGTGATCATACACTAACAAAATATATGCAATTTTGGTTTTTGTGGATGTGCGGTCACTTTATAATTACGTTATGATTTCGACATGGATTATTAAGTAGTGTCTATACTAGACATTTGTTTATGCGCAGAAAAACAACAATAAAACGAATTGGTTTATGTTTTTTATATATGCAGTTAGATAACTGTAACAACCAAAAATAATAATAAAAATTTGTCTAATATAGACATTATGTTAATATAATAATATAACTCTTACACCAACAAGGCACATATTGACCAGACGCGAAAAAAAATTGCAACTAAATCGTGTTTAAAAAAGGCTTAAATATGCTAACAAATTATTTAAATATGTTAAAAATAAAGTTAAATTAATAACACAGCTAAAAATGATCATATATATTTATATATGACCCACGTCATATATAAATATATATATTATATATGGAATATAAATATTCCATGTGTGTGGATACACACATGGAATAGGTTGCAATATATGGATACATATATGGTAAAATATATGCACTATTTTATCATATAGGAAATATATTTTCATATATAAAACCATATATCAAATATTAAATCAATCATAAAATGCAATATAACTCTTACATCAACAAAAGTACATGAAAATATACTGAGTTATATGAGTTATATAGAAAAAACTGTTATTTTTTCATTTAATTTTACTTGACAATATAAAATAAATTGTCGTTGTGCTTACAAAAAAATCTAAATTTCTTTAACAACTTTTCAAGAAACCTAGTACATTTTTATTTTTTTATTTTTTATTTATTTTTTTTTTGTTTTAAGTTACAAAATTACATGTTTATCGATACGCGTATTTTCGAACTTATTAGATATTGCTAGACTTTCATGCTAGGCCGACAATATAAAATTAATGTACACAATTTTTTTAATGTAACATATATAATCATATAAAAAAAACAAATTTTTAATGTTTACTGTTTATTAACGATTTTAAATAATAGATTTGACAATTGACAATATTTTCACAAATTTGACGATTTTGCACCAATTTTATCTGCCAACTACGCACTCAAAATGTAGAATGTCATAAAAAATAAATTAAAACATATAGATTGAGCATTATGTGACCAGTACAAGGTGACATCGTAAGTTCAGCTACTTATTTTTTGCTTCATTTTTTAGTGTAAGACTGAAATGTCAAATTTTGTTTACGTTTGCATATATTGGTTTGTTTACAAACAAAAGTAAAATTTTTCGGTGGCGAAATTTGTATATTTAATAAGGAAAAAGAGTTATTTAATTTATGTCAATTTATAAAAACGTTAAAAACACATTTCTTACAATTTATTCTTATTACTAATATTATATATATATATATATATATATATATATATATATATATATATATATATATATATATTTTCTTTTTTTTGACGTTGGCGGCGGTTGTTGTTTCCAGTTCTCAGAGAGAAGTCCAAATTAATTGAAGGCGGAGACGATGACAGCTTTTTACATAATTTTTTTTTTTTTTTTTTTATTCAACAACAAAACTCTTGACAACAACAAAACTACATATATGAAAAATTATTTTTTCCCATACATAAAAAATAAAGTAAAGCTTTCTCTTTATATAAATTTAATGTAAACATATGTGATTTATTTTGCAACAACGGCAACACCGACAGAGAGGGAAAGTAAAAAAATTAGAGCCTTTGAGAAACCGTTGTGAAAATAAAATAAATTTTAATTTTGAACGGATTCGATGTTATGTTTTAGTTGTCAAATCTTCATATAAAAAAAATTATCCGCTAGCTTGTGTTTCAGCACTCAGATAATAAGATCAAAAAATGGCTGCCATTATTGCATTGTTGTCTTTATGCATATACCTTGTTAAATTGTTGTACCATGGTTTTGTGTGGAAATTTGACATAAATCAAAATAGAGATAAAAGCTTTTATGAATTAGAGAACAAACCGTTAAATTTAAAATGATTAAATTATATATATATATATATATATATATATATATATAAATACATATTTTATAAAATAAATACGTCACACAGAGAGGTGAAATTGTGAAAAATTTCTATTAATTGACAATTAAAAATTAATATTTAAAAAAATAATTGATTTTAGGTAAAAATAGATAAAATCATGCATCATTATCGGTTAAAAAATTCTTAATTTTTTTCACTCTCCATGTAGTGCGCCGTCAAAGTCACAGATGTTTGTTGCATTATTTAATTACAGTTTTAAAAACTGAAAATTCAGTTTCTCAAGCTTATGTTTTTGTATTTTATTTCATAAAAAGTACTTTTTACAATTAAGTTGTTAAGCATAGGTATTTTGAAAAATATTTACGTATTTTTTGTTAAATTTAATGTTGAAATATTTTTAAATATTAAAAAACGAGCATTTTTACTTTTATATAGAAATTCAAAATTTTTTATTTTTATGTAATATGTAAATATGAAATACCTAAAAACCATTTTGCGGATTTTTGCGATTTGGAAAAAAATATATTTTCAAAAAAATTCCAATGAAAATATGCTTGTTTTCTGAACAAAAATAAAATAAAATGGACGTATTATATATTTAATATTAAAATTGATTTAACTTATTTATTGGTTTTATTTAAGAAGAGATCTTTATAGAATTATAGAAAAATATTGAAAATGAGTAAGAAATTTACAATCGGGCAAGTTTTTCTTATTAAATCACTTATTGGCAAAAACAATTTGAATTAGTGTTGACGTGACAGGTTCTTATATGGAAGTTATGGTCAATTATGAAGCGATCCTTAATAAAATTTATTTATACTAAATTTCATTTTTATGCGGATATTTATATAGGAATTATGCCCGTGAAAGTGATATTCGGGAGGGGTCTTATATGGGAGCTGTCATCAATTATGCACCGATCCTCATGAAATTTAGACAAAACTTTGCTGTTATGAATTTGCGGTACAGAAGTCTTTAACATTTTGTTAAATCCATATTAAATTCTTTAACTAGAGAAAAATATGAATTTATACTTACCTTTTTTAATTTAAAGACAAGTAAAAAGATATGGTCGATCAACTCTAACCTTGTGTTACTCTACACCATTGCGTATGTGTATCAATGGGGCAGTCTTATATGGGATCTGTGGCCAATTTTGGACCAAAGCGTAGTAGATATTTCAATGAAACTTATGCATATATATTATGTTATTTATGAACTTTAGGATGATTCGCAGAAGTGAACTATGGTCAATTATGGAACGATCCTCATGAAATTTGGCAACGCGGTTTCTACTAATGTAAAAATCATTTGTGTCAAATATTAACTTGATACTATTATTTGTATATAATTTATGCATGTTTTCTGAAAAGGGTTTTTTTATATGGTCAATAATAAACCGGTCTTCATGAAATTTGACATAAAGTTTTGTGCCTTATATCTTCATTGAAATATTGCTTTGACATTTATGATCGCTAAAACTCTATTCCAGGAGTACATTTTGTATGGGGGCTAGGTGAAATAATTGGGACTTATAGTTTAATTACAAGGTTTGCATGGACGGACAGGCGTTAAATCGACTCAGAAAGTGATTCTAAACATTGGTCTTAACCAATATTTTTGGGTATAATAACGCATAATCCCTCTACACCTATGGTGCTGTAGGGTATAACAAAGTTATTGGACGGACAACAAGTTTCTTATTATCCTTATTATGAGAATTTGTTTAGTTGTTATTATGAGTTTCGAAACTATAGTATCTAATGATTACTATAATTATATTTCTGAACCAAAATCGCCGCAATCAAAAAATGTATCCCGTTATTACAGGTTACAATTTTGCCATATTGGCCTAAGTATGTAGCAGGTGCTTATCTTACCTGAGCCACCAGTCCGTTTCTACAATAGACCTAGATAACTTAGAGCCATATGTGATACATCATTATATCGTAATAAAGAGTTTTTAGTAAAAAAAATCCATCTCGAGTATAAAAGGCTTGTGTGAACAGATAGAAAAGTATGTTTGTTAGTAAATTTTACTAGCTCATAAGGCTAGTAGAATTTTTGACAAACGTATATAAATTTTAGAAGTTCAAAAAATATTAGAAAATATTTCAGTAACAAAAACTATTTAAAAAAAATACATTTAACCCCGTATTCTCAACTTTGTGACTAGTGACAAAACTATAACAAAACAAAATTAAAAAAAAAAAACAATTTTTATGTATAAATGTAAAAAATAATAATAATAATTTTGTTATAATTTTGTCATTGTCACAAAGTTCAGAATATGGGTATTAGTTTTAAGATTTTAATCACAATACATTATTTAATACTAATCATTAAATTCCATTTGAACTCAAAACGTAATCAAAGAGGAGTTTGCCTTTCATAAAGAATTTCAAATAAAATATTTGTTATTCTTTCAATTTCATTTTTTTATTTTTATGTTTACGCAATGATTTAAATTTATTTTATAATAAAAATTAAATTTGTCAATATTTTACAGATTTCATTTTACACAGTAGAATGAATAAAAATATTGTTTACCATAGAACTTTTCTACCGTTTCACACACACCAAAAAAATAGATTTTTAACTTCACAGAGAATCGATATTTTAATTAATAAACAGATCAAATTTTCACCCATGATTGAAAATGATTTTTTCCCAAATTATTCACAAAATAATAATAATAATAATAATAAATTTAACTACCTATAAAACTTATTTTTGATTTTTTTCATTATTCACCAAAAAATCGATTTTTAAAAAGAAACTATGAAACTAATTTTTCACCAACATACCGTTTTTCTTTTTTCAACAAAAAAATCAAATTTTCCATAAACTCGATTTTCACAGAAAAATTCTTCACAAAATATAAAGTTAATATTAAAATGATATTTCGCCACAAAGTCGATTTTCCCCTAAAACCGATTTTTCACGGAAAAATCAACACAAAAAAATATTATTCATATATCATAAATCAAATTTTTGCAGAAAAAAAAAAAATTAATTTTTACTTTAAAAAAAATCTACATAACCATTGCCCAAAAATCAACTTTTTGCAATAAAACTGGGTGTTCACTAGGGTGATCAACTCGGTTTTCCAACCGGTTTTTTTTTAAATGTTGTTGGTTTTTCAAAAAGTTAATATTTCGAATAAACCGGTTTTAAAAATAACATATGATTTCAAAAGACCTATGTAATAAATACTAAGATTTGAACTGAAATTTAGGAAAAAAAAATTATTAATTTATTAATATTCATAAAGTCAATTCCTTGCTATGTTTTATAAATATAAGCATAGTTGCCATATTAATTTGGCAGCAAATTGTCAAATTGTGAGAAAAAAAATTTTTAAATAGTCTAATCGACTATTTGAAATCGTCAAAAAATAGTCAAAGTTTAGGTTTTCTATATGTTAATGGACATATTCTATGTTTTTTTTTTTTTTTTTTTTTTTTTTTTGTTTTTGATGAAAAATTTATATTATTTATGATAAAATTTTAAATTAATAAAAATTACATTAATTTAATACTGTCGGTGCATTATGAAAATTAAGTATTATCTATTAAGTCTGATGATATATGCATAAAAATAATGAATATGTAATTTTGTGTGACTTTCAAAGAAATATTATTATAATTATTAAAAATTACAAAAAAAGTTTTGGTCTTTTGTAAAATATTTATTTACATTTTCTAATAAAAGTGTAAATAATTGAATCGAATACAATATTATATTGGTTCCCTTAAATTTCTTCTATAAGTGAACCATTTAAATTGACAAATTTAAGAAGATTTTTATTTTAATTATTAATATTTATGTATCAACTAATTGACTTTTAAAGAAAAATATACAAAAAAAATGATGAAAATAGTTTTAGAACTTCTTTCTAGAAAAAAATCGTTAAAATGACAAAAGATCTTCAAATCTGGAAACAGTGTCTATAAGTTTAAACAAATATTAAAATAATAATTATATTAAATGTAATACGCATATCAATGGAATTCGTTTTTTTTTTTCACTTGTAATACCTGTAACACTCTTACACACAATTTAAATATTTTAGGGTTTTTATTAATTCAATATTTGTAATAATTTTACTACATTTTTTTTAAAAGGAGTAGTACTTGAAATTTTAAAATTTATTTCGAAAAAATTGAAAGACGCTTTTTCCTTATTAACTCATAGTTTCTGTACATATTATATAAAACTTTGTTTAATTTTTGATGATTGTTTTCTTACCTTAATTAAAATTTGTTTCATAAAATAGTTGTATTAATTTTAACTTGAATATCATAAGATTTGTTGAGTTTTTTTTTAGAGAAATACAGTGTTTTAGTGGAAACCGGTTTTTTTTCGAAATCTCGAAAACACCAACAAAAAAACGAATTTTCGAATCGCCCTAAAAACAATGTGGTTCCCATTTCCGAGCGTGTACTGTATATATATATATATACAGTACACGCTCGGAAATTCGAACCACTTTGTTTTTATGACGATTCGAATTTCCGAATTATTCGAATTTCTGGACGGTTTTTTTTATACAAAAATTTAGGAAAATTTGACCATAAAGATATAAAAAACTATGTTTTTTTCATTTTAGTTCATTTAACATAAAAACTATAAAAAACTTAACGAAATATAACAAAAAATAACAATTCAGTAGTTCATTTGACTTTAGTATGTATAATATAAGTACATATGTACATATACAAACACCAAAAAACTGACTTTTGAACTCTAACAACATCAACAAGATCTGTAAATCATCTATTAAAATGGGATTCCCCTTTTTACTTTGTATTTGGTTAAACTAAATTGTCAAAATTTTAGTGTTTACAATAAAAAAGAAGAAAACCGCTCGGAAATTCGAATTTTGGATTATAATTTTAGAGCGATAAATGTAATGAAATTACTGATTCGAATTTCTGGAAATTCGAATTTCTGAGACTTCGAATTTCCGAGCGTCTACTGTATATATATATATATATATATATATATATATATATATATATGTATATTATATATATTAGTGGGCGGATGACGCCCATTTTGTGTTTCTTAGTTTACATTGGTCACTGAACTATTTGTACAAAATTTCGTTGATAATTCACCTTATATGGGAGATAGGCGGTAAAGTGGGCGGGCCACGTACATTTTTGGTTTCCGAGTTTGTATTGATTCTCGAATTATCTATATAAAATTTTGTTGCCGTACATCTTTTTTTTTTAAGAGAATTAGTATGAACTGAAGTTACAACGGACACCCTGTGTTTCTAGTATTTGGTCCATAACTTTTTTGTTTATCAACCGATTTGGTTATTTTTAATACCAAGCAAACCTTATTTATGTAAGATAAATATTTGAGCCAAATTTCATCCCCCTAGGTGGTCTTCCCGAGCAATATTCTGTTTTCAACACTCAGATGGATGGACATAGCTAGATCGACTCAGAATCTTATCAGGACCCAGAATATGTATACTTTATGAAGTCTTAAATGATTTGTTCGTCATGTTACACACAGTATAACAAACACAATATACCCCCATCATTTTTTGATAGTAGGTATAAAAGACACATTTTACCGCAAATCGATTTTTTTACCAAAAAAATATATTTGTCTGAGGTCCGTTATTTCAGCAACACACGTTTTTCAACCCGAATTTTCACCCTACGAAGGTAAGCGTATATTGGACATTATAGAAAATTTTTAACATGGCTGGAACTGAGTTACCATTAATATGTTTTGTGGTAATACTAATTTAGGCAAACGGATTACAGATCTGAACTCACGAGACTTGAAACCTATAGAGTAACAAATTTTAGCACCATAGGTTTCATTTTATAATCATAATTGTTGTTCAAAATTCAAAAATTTAAAAAAAGGGCTTAGAATTACTTAACTTTTTCTTATTCTTCTACAATTTTTGTTCACACGTTTATAATTTTTGATCTCAATCGATCTTAACTAATCGGACTTTGGGGATAAATTCTACACCTTTTTTGTTGTGCAGACATTCAAATGTTACATATAGAGTAGTAGAATTTTGATAAGAAAATTTTCTATATTTTAAAATTTTTCCTTTAAAGGAATACAAATCTTGAAACAGGGATTGATGCTTTTGCGCTATATCTCGTTGATGTGTCGTAAATAGTCAACGCAGTAGATAGTATCAAAATTTGGAAAACAAGGGCAAACATTTTTAAAAAAATCAGTTTTTTTTTACAGTTTCTAATGGTATTGCATGGATTACTGCATGAACTTAGTTTTTTATTATTTGATACAATAAAATCGAGGGAGCATTAAAAATAAATTTAATAAAAAATTATCGACTTTTTGAAAATTACGCAACAACTGCACTTTTTGTTTTTGTACATTTGTATAGAAAATTGCAATTTGTACAAATATTGGATATATAGATATAAGAAAGGCGATAAATATAATTAATCCGGACCATAAATATAAGTCAAATGTCGTTGAAAGTTGAATATGGGACACGAGTTAGAAATTTTATGGAACAAAAAACAGAAATTACTTTGGTTAAAAAATAATCAGTATTTAATACAAGTGAATAAAATATATTTTTATAGTTTATATATGAAGAAATAGCTTAGAACGCAATTTTACGCGAAATTTTTAAAAATCGCGATTTTTAGTATAAAGAAAACTTTAGCAATTTTACTCGGAAATCGTAAAATATTCTACACTAATACAACCAAACATTGAAAATATCATAAGTTATATTTCAATAATAAGTAGCTTTTGATGTTGCGATTATTTTTACCATAATTATACTGAAACTTCTAGTTTGCACGAAATGATTCCATATGTATTCGAGACACTTTATATTTATAGAAATGGATTTTAATGGGCCATCATGAGAATTTATAAAAAATATTTTTATTAGGAATATTTTTTTTTTCAAATCACTCATATTTCTAATATATATATATATATATATATATATATATATATATATATATATATATATATATATATATATATATATAATAAATTAATAATTTATATTTTATTTAACCAATAAATAGGTATATAAATCAAACCTAATCAACATTTAATTTTCTAAATGAACCCTCCATACCAAAAAGACTTTCAAAATCAATAGGTTTACCCAGTCTCAAGCTTTCATCGGTGCCATATTTCAATTCACTTTCTCTAAAATATTCTATATATTCCATAAACTTCTTTTCAAAATCAGCCACCAATTCAGGTATAGAACCATTTTCGCCACCATATTCTTTGGGCAAATATTTCTGAGGAATAGTTTCGTACATTTTCTCATAATTGCAGCCATAAATAACACTCTGAAATTTGTAATAAATTAGAAAACTTAAAACAAATATTTTTATTAAAAACTCACTCTTTTATTTTGTTTCTCTGACATCATGGGCTTAACCAAATTATAGAAACTCGCAAATATAGAGGGAGCATTAATGGCTATAAAATGTTTTGGTCTTAAGGGAACTGCCTCTTCCGAGAACACGGTCAATTTTTTCATTACATTAAAATTCATTTGGAAGAAATGTTCTTTAGTCCAATTGGTCAAATCCATTATGTGCGTATAACCACTCACTATGGTGTTGTCATCTTCCAATAGAGAAATTTCACAAGCCGCTTGATAGATACGCATAATTTGCACAAAATCATATTTGCTGGGCTCATAGGCTCCACTGCGCATTAACATTATACGAGGACCATTTTCATTTAAAGGATTAGGTAATGCTACAGCTACTCCCAATCTTATGTATTCCTTTATTGTTTCATCATCCATTCCCTTAAGGGTAAATAACTCCGGATATTTGGTGCGTAAAGTATAGAATTTATCTATTTTAGATTTAGCTTTTTCCAAACTATATTTACAGCCACGCAAAAAAGCCACTAGGAATTGATCATCGGTGCGGGCTTTTAGATGAGCTTGTTGTTCTATCCATGTTCTCAGGGCCTCTATATCGGCATCGATACGTGAGGGATCTTCATTTAGTTCATCGATGGCAACTTTTTGTAAAGCCGGCGGCAAAGGTCTTACTTTGGACATTTTTCCTTCATAAATTGTTTTAGCAATTTAATGGCGATTTATGGAATGTTGCTGAAGTTTAAAAATATTTTTTTTTTGTTTTTGTGATAATTTTGTCTATAAAACGTGAATATTGATAAGGAATTTCTACGATTCTTTTTTGTTTAAACCAATTGCTATAATTTGATATAAAAAATTATTGATAAGATTATTAGGTAAAAATGTCTATACATACTAAAAACTAAAATCGCTTTATATTAAATAAAAGTTTGTACTTAAATTTTCATAAAATTATTTTATCTACTGGCGGCTATATATGTATTTTATATGGCTTGATAGCAGGAATTGTTTGCAAGAAATTTTGATTTAAATATTTTAGTTAATGAATAATAAGTTTTGCATTATTTTAGCTTCAATTTCTCTAATTTATGATCAATATACAATTTTAGTTTGCTTAAAAAATCGCAAAATAAAAATATTCATCTGGTTTATGATTCATAAGCCATTTTATTATTATTTTTTTTTTTTAATATAAAAGTCGACTTTTTGTAGAAAATTCGCTACTTTATTATTTTTATAAAAGATCACAAATTAACTCTCACTCAATTAATTTTGAATTATTTATTTTTATGATCAATATAATTCATCAAATATTTGTTTTTTCAAACAGAATTTTTGAAAGCAAAAAAAAAAATAATAATTTAAAAATTGTTAGGACATACATCGATACAATGATAAGACAGAGGTCGTGAATAGGGCAAATATTTTAAGAGCACATTTTTAAATTTTAATGACATTTTTTAATGCACATAAAACACTTTTTTGGAGCATATTTTTGGTTGCCCCGCTTATAATAAATGGCAAATGTAAACGTGAAAACCAAAATGCAACTGCTGCTTTTATATTGACGCCCACTTTCGTCATATTGACAGCCACTTAGATTACAAATTTGATAATAATGAGCTTCCATGTTTTTGTGAAGCATTTTTGGAAGCTTTTTTAACATTGTATTGTTCACTTTTATTGTTTCTAAATATAATTTTTGCAATTAATTTTTTATTTTTAATTTAACTAAGGTTACTTTATATATTTTGATCGATCTTAATGGCGGTGTACGGTAATCGTATGTATTATTTTTTTAAATTTAACCCCTGCTACTCAACACTTTTAACAAAGTTGCCCACCTCTTAAACTTTCTTACCCTTTGCAATATTTACCCTAAACGAGCTATCTAACGGCAATTTAAGTAATTTAAATCATGATTAAACAATTAAATTAACATTACGTCATTAAATGATTCAACAACAATTTTATGGCAAAAAAAATTAATAATAAAATAAAAATAACACGATAATAAGAAAATTATTATCTGCTTATATTTTACAACTTGCAGAAGAAATAAAATACATAAAACCCATTTAAAAACAAAAAAACTCCAAAATGTATGACATCAAAAGCTTAAAAAAAAACAAAATATTATCTAATCAAAATTTACGTTCTAACGACAAATGTTTTGCAAATATTAAATCTACAAAGATATTGTTTATACTTGTATAGAATTTAGTTTTTATTTAATTTTAATCAAATGCAATTTGCATGTATTTATATTTTTATGATTAAAAAATATATTCAAAATTCACTAGATATGGCAGGGCTAATTGCACGAAAATAAATGAAATTCTAGATAGATAATCCATCATATTTAAATTCAAAAATATTCTGTTAGTTATAAGGTGTTATCTTTTTTCTTATTTGAAATTTCTAATATATAACAATGTTACAAATTTGATAGCAGCTACACAAAAAAAAAAAAAAAAAAAAAAAAAACAATAATAGTAGGTAATTGTTATATTATTCATACATGCAAACACATATAAAAACAAGTAAGCAAGATTTAGTCGGTCTAGGCCGACCATATGATACCCCACACAATTGTGCATGTACATCAAAATTCTTGGAGGGTCTTATATTAGACATGTGGACCGATACTTTTACTAAGTGTAAAATAAAATATGCGAATACAGAATATTACGTTAATAATAACATAATATGAATTAATGCCCTTTAGAGTGATTCCCGAAAGTGAGCTATGGTGAATTATGGGAGCTATGGTAAATTATGGAGCGATCCTCATAAAATTTGGCAATGTTATTTCTACTTACATAAAACTTATTTGTGTCGAATATAAACTTGATACTAATATATTTCGGAAGAGGGTTTTATATGGGAGCTATGGTCAATTTTAGACCGATCTCCATGAAATTTCCCAGCAAAAACTTTGCTTTCCTGGTAAGCTAGCAAGTATAACTGGAAACAAAAATAAACTACTTATTTTTTGCCTGAATAACTAGTTATTTTTGTTCGACTTGTCCACAAATTCATGTAGTTATTTTTTGACTCTAAGGGTACTCAAAAATATGTACCTAAACGATAACAAAAATAAAAAAAAAACAAAAAAATTTTGCCGTCAGTGAGACTCGAACTTGGACACACACTAACCATTCGTTTTTACTGACTAACGTCCTACTCAGTACAACATCTCGCACATAGCATCCTAAGCGACAAAAACTCTATTAAAATACCTTTTTAGACATTTTGTTATAAAAAACTAACAGCTTCAGAATGGGGTTGAACCAACAACACTCTGGTTGTTAATCCGACACTCTAGCCAACTCATCCACGTGATTTCAGTATTACTGTGCTATTACACTACTGAGTACTTATGTAATACAGAATAGGCAAATAATAATGACGCCTCATTACCAAGAAACTACTTTAATAAGTAGTTGTTATTACCGAAAACTAAAAAGTTTTTGCTGGGTTGGTACAAAGATTGATACTTATATAAAACCGGATTTCATTAAAATATTGCTATATTTAAGGCAATTATAATCCTTAAACCCCTATTCCGGGAGGACATTTGTATGGTGGCTAGGTGAAATAATGGACCGATCATAGCCAATTTCAATAGGCTTTGTTCTTGCGTCATGAAAGTCTACGTGCCAAATTTCATTGCATTATCTTCAAAATTGCGACTTGTACTTTGCACAAGGTTTACATGGACAACCAGCCAGCCGTCCAGCCAACCAAAAGCACGGACGGACGGACATCGTTAGATCGACTCAAAATGTGATTTTGAGTCGATTGGTATATTTTAAGGTAGGTGTTGGATGATTTTTTCTATGCGTTACAAACATCAGCACAAACGCATAATACTCCACACCACCACAGGTGGTAATAAAAACAAGAATAATAATAATAAAACAAAACTGTAAGTGTGATAAATATATTAGACGTAATATGCACTTATGTATGTATTTATGTATATATAAAGTGTAGGAATTCGTTACAGATTTCGTTTGGTTCCTGTCTAACCGAATGTGTCGAATTTAATTTGGGAACTTACAATCAAACGTCTTGCCCATTCATTAGTCAGTTGTGCACCTTCTAAGCAAGGTGTTTGTCGTGTAGTTTTTACTTTTTAAAACTAGTTAATTAAAGCAAAATAAAATTATTAAAAAAGAATATATTCACATTTTAATGTCATAACAAAATCTAAAAAAAGTATACCAAAAAAAAAAAAAAAAAAATAATAAAAATAAAAACAAGTACGGAAATTAACATCTAAATTGTAATTTAAGTTCAAAAGTTTAGCACGTGTGAAATAATAAAAATTTATATAGATCCACATACATTCAGCACTTAGTGCCAAATGTGACTCATTAATTTTCAGTGTCATAATTTCATAAAACAATATAATAACACATAAAATTTACTTAAAGAGCTTTAACTTAAACACTTTTGAAATATTAGGTTGCAACAAATTTTAAATTGATTTAATCTATATATACTTTTTTTAATTTTAATCAATTTTCATAAATATCTGTTGATATTTATTATGAAAATTAATGGCAAATTTGACAATTAATTTAAAATCCCCTCGATCAAATTAAATAAATGCTGATAACGATAGGAATCACCATGTTTTTGAAATAATTTTTGTGATAAGTGTAAACAGTTTAAAAAGTTTAAAATATTTTAAACTGATTCAACTAAATTTTTGGAATTTTGAAAATATAACTTGATTTAATTCGATTCCCATAACTTTGGGACATGTGTGGTTCATCAATGTATTACAAAAATCAGATATATCAGACATTTTTTATATTTTTATAATTCGTTCATAAACTGCCGGAAAATTTAAAAAAAATCTGATAAAAAACAAAACAATTTTTTTTAACAAACAGCCGAGTTTTATAAAAAAAAAAAAACTGACAAAAAAGAACGTATGATATATCGCACCTTTTTCATGAATTTCATTTTAATACATTTTCTGGATCAGATTATCTCCCAAGTTGGTTTTTATAAAATTTCTTCAGTTAATATTCGACGAAATAATCATGATCTCCAATAAAACGATATTTATTATTAGACCACATGTTTATTTAATTAAATGAACTATTATTTGCAATAACACACAATCGATTTGAAATAATATTTGACATTGTTTTGTCTTAACGAAGTTATATAAAATTAAATATAATATGCACTTAATATTTAAAAGCAATCATTCTATAATAAACTTAACAATATCATCATCCAACTCCCTCACAGCTTTTTTAAAATCGTCAAAATATTAATTTTAATATTTTACATCATCCGTCCAAGTTCTCCACCACACAATAACCAGTTGTGTGGGAAATAGTAAATAGAAATAACTTTCATTTAACTTTGCTTTGGTCAATTATGGATCGATTTTCATAAAATTTAACACAAAGATATAATTTTCCTATATTTATATCATTTGTTAGCGTTAAAAACCCATTTCGAGAAGATATTTGTTTGGGGAGAAGGTGAAATAATGAACCAAATTCAATGATCCAATAAAACGTTACATACCAAATTTCTTTCTTTAAGAATTTAATTATAATTTAATTATAATTTAATTATAAGGTTTATACATAGACAGACCTACGGACGGACATTTCTAAACCGACTCAGAAAGTAATTCTGATTGGAACAGTATACTCTAAAACTGGGTTCCAAAGACCAACCACCAATGGTGGTCTAGGGTATAATAATTTGTTTTTCAAAAATATAAAAATATGTAAATTAATATGCATTATTAAGTAAAATATAACAAAAATGTATTATTAATTAAATATGCGCCAACAAATCGATGCCAATTTTCATTAAAAGGTGTGATTCAAATAGATAATTACTTTAGATAGTTTTTAAATGATCGAGAACAAATATGCTTTTGCATGAAAATCCGCCCTCTAATAATGGTTTACATATTTAATCAAATATTTGCCTAATATGATCTTATCATTGATATTGTAATATATTGTTGACTGTAAAAATATATCAAATACATTGTGATATTTACTAAAAACTTTGCAAATGAGCTTTAATTTATAAAATTACCTTAATCTGTGAACATTCACATTAATAAAACAATTTATGGGAAGGAGAATAGACATTGAAGAGAAAAGGAATACTTCTTAAAGCTGTTTAGTTACAGACAAAAAAATCGACTAAAGAATAAGTGTTTCCATTATTTAATCAACTGCAAATAGATAAACATTTATGCGCAGAGAAAGTATTGCTTAAAAATGTATGATTTCGGAAAAAAGGTCCCTAATTTCTTCAAAATAAGTTATATTTTATTAACGATAGAACAGTCAGAACAAACTATATGCTCCGATAAATAAATCGAATTGCAGTATTCAACTGTCACCTTCTAACCCTTCTATGATCGATCAAAGATATATTAAATTAAAATTTTAATCGACTATTAAGATATTGTGTATCATTTATACCTCGATACTTGATCACTATAAAAGGAATAATATTTTGTTTAAAAACTAAGAATGAATCGGGTGAAATTATAACCAACGTTAAAAACAATACGGGTTCAGGAGGAAATAATGAACAATTTCAGCAATTTAAAAGTATTTTTATTGATAAATAACATTTTTTCTAAAAATATTTTAAATAGTAATCACAAGATACGGAGCCAATTACATAATACATTTTTTTCTTGTTGCACTGTGTTTTCGGTTAGTTTCATGGTAGTTTACTGCATTCAAACTGTCAAGTAGAGCCTAAATGATCCCGTTTTGACAAAACTACCACGTAAACCAACCTAAAACACAGTGCAACAAAAAATTGCCTCAGTAGTCTAACATGTGTTTTTTAGTTAGAATTTTGGTTTTATGCAGCGCCCTTTCTTCCAATGTAATTGGAAATAAAAAATATTTTGATTATTTAATCCAAATGTTATGTTTTGTTATTTTAATGAGTACTAACATTATTTTACTGGATGCCACACACTTTTTCAAGTTTCAAGTCCATAATAATAAAGTACTGAATCGGTTAAAATGGAACTTGGTACGTATATCAATTTTTTTTTTATAAAGCGTTACTTTGCTTATTGGTAAACAAATTTCAAATTTCATTAAAATCTTAAGGGCATTGTTCCTCGTGGGGCATCTAACTTAAAATTTAGTCCATAGTATTTTATATGTTTCATATTTTATATGTTTCTTTTCATTTGAACTTTGAAAAAATAATTGTTTGCAAAAAGTGCGCCCGACATTTTTATTAAAATTATATTCTATATTTTCTTTCGGACGATGCATATATATATACATACTTACATTGAAATTTACAGTTTTTTACACATAATGGAAAAAGTGCTTCAAAACATCCGAAGTTTAAGAGTCGAATTTCGAACTAACTTTGAAAAACACAGACTCTAAAAATGCTGCATACTGTTACAGTTTTGGGAAAAAACTATATACTTTTCTATTAACCAATTTAATTACTTGAATTGTATTAAAAATATAAAAACTTCAATCTATTTGAATGCAATTGGTCAATAAAATTTCAATATAAGTGAATGACAAGTAAATCAGAATTGAAGTTCCGAAAAAAATACTATTCGAAAATTTCTATATTTGAAATTGCCTCCAAAATACATTGTTATTTAAAAATGTTTTCTTTCCAAATGACAATGTTTTAAAGTATCAAATTACTTACGAAGGTACTTCTGTACTTTCGTAAGTTATTTAATTTTTCCATCCCTGACCTTAATATACCATAACGATTGATTCTAAATGTTTCCTCTCTGTATTTAATGCAATTTTTCACATGTGATTATTATTACTCTTAACTTAATTAAAATTTTCCTTGATATAATGAAAACATTAATTATGTACATACGAACTCAACCATACCAACCAATCATACGTACTCAACAAGGAAACAAAATTTTTAATACAAAGTACATAAATTCGTTTGCAAATCTCTAAAGTATCCCAGTAAACATTTTTATATTTTTGATGCCCAGCTTATGTGTTGTCATTATTTTTTCAATACTTTATCACTCAGCTTTATTCCCTGTAAATAGCTTAGTCATTCAGATCTTTACTTGGCTCAGTTCGCTAAAGCGTGTGTGTAATAAAGAGAGGAATGTTGGTTCAACCCCAAACCTTACAATTGTTCTATTACGGTGACGTATGCAAATTTCACACCACTTTATTGTTATAAATCCGTTAAAAATAGATAACTTTTAGGTGAATTTTAATCTAATTTATTAAACACTTTGTCAATGAGTTTTAATCTAATTTTGTGACTAAGTTATCTTAGTTCAAGTATCTGTCATTAAATTTTTAAAATATTTCAATATAAGTTTTCTATAAAATAATAACATGACTAAGTTTTATTATTTTTTTTCGAATTATTTGTTGAATTAGAATAAGTTTTATATCTCAAGCACGTAACTAGTATTAAATCAGTTTCCTTCCTTCTGAAATAAAGATTTAATCAAATTAATTTTCTGAAATGTTTGGTCTTTTCACTTAAAAACGCAGAATGGAAAATTTTCCCCCTAATGAAAATGTCATTTTCGTGTAATTTTACGGGTGTTATTAATAATGTATTATACACATATTGATTTTTTTTATTTGGTTATTATTGACATTGTGTATATATGCCACAAAAGTATATAATGCATTATATACATTATAATGTAAAATAATTGTACACTTAGAGAAATTATGTAACCATTTTTACTGGAACATAAATAGAGACACAATGGATTTTGAGCTTTAATTCCGGTATAAACCATTGAATTACAATTTTATTACACTAGAAACTAGGTATAAATTCAGGCCGAAACTATTTTATATGAAAATTTAAAATTGTTTCAAATTTCACTTTATGACAAATTTCGAGTCATCAAATATTGCCTTAATGATTCCAACGCGATATGAAAATATTCCATCCGGTTAATAAAATCTATTAAGGGATTTTCCGAAATTAGTTCGAATTTAAATTTTAAGGACTCTTAAATTTCGGATATTTTGAGCATTAAAAATCTGGTATAATAATGGTAGTAATCTATAGAAGGACAAGAACATATAATAACGTTTGAATTAAATAATTCAAATGTTTTTTATTTCCAATCGTTTTGAAAAAAGGGCTCCCAAAAAATTCGAATTTCAAAAGGTCATAAAACCAAAATTCGAACTAACTTTAAAAAACTCTCTAGTGGTTTTGCTGTAATACTGATACGCCTCTATTTTGCGTTGGAATTATTGAGGCAATTTCTTCTTGTTGCACTGTGTTTTTAAAATGAAATGATCTGGTAATTCTTTGCTTTTGGTAGGAGTTAATTATTTTTAACACTTTGTAAAAAAAAGTTTTGAGTTTTTTCTCGAAATGGTTATCAAAAAACTTGTAATTTTGTTCCAGTTATGAAAAAAATATGTTCCAGTTATGAAAAAATAAAATAATTTCACAAAAATTTAGGACAATAAACTGTTATTTTAGTAGGTTTTTTTTTTTTTTTTTTTTGCAATATTGATAAACATTTGCTCCTTTTAAAGGTTTAATATTAGAAAGTTACATTATGTTAAGTAAATCATAATAAATTATTTTTAAAAAATTTGTTTACCAAATTGCATTAAAAAGTCGTCTAGCGGAACAAAATCCCAAAGGGAAAATTTTAAAAATATTTTTTTCATAACAAGCTTAAAATTAAAAAAGTTTTAATTTTAAATTTAAATTTAGTTGAATTTAATTTTCGAAAAAACTCGATTTTTTTTATTTATTTATTATTTTTTTTTACCAAAATGTACCAGACTTGATTGAAGAAAATCGCTGTTAGGGAACTGAAGATGAATTTAAAATTTTAAATATTTTGTCCGTATTCAGCTCATAAATATATCGTCTTCCAACTTTGATATATCAAAAAAAGGTATCCTGGGACACTGTAATGTACAGTAAAGTATCGTAATGTAACGGAAAGACAAAATTTCTAATCTGAACAGTATTTTAAAAATTTGTACTATTGAGACTTAAGCGTCTTAGAACCATTTAGGGAACCAAATATGACACACAAAAAAAATAATAAAATATATGTATTTTTTTTTTTTTTTTTTTTTTAGTGTAATCCTTTAAAGGTACGTTTAGTTTTTCATATAGATAAATTTCTTATCAAATTGACACAAATATAATAAAATAAAAATTATCAGACAAAAACAAAAACTCACCCAGGTGAATGTATACGATTAAACAAATAAATACCAAAACTACATTTCTACTGCATTTTCCATGTTTTAGCAACAAATAAAACAACGGGGGCGTTTGGGTTTTGTTTAACAGTAGCTATTATTTTAAGTACTTTTCGACTACGTAGGAACTTCAATATCATCAATAATAACTGTTTACTTTTATTTTACTGTGATAAACTTTATTTAGATAAACAATGTCAAAAATCCGCCCTTTATCAGAACAATTATCGAAAAAAGCCCAAGAGGAGTTGGGTGAAAAGCCAGAACGTATAGATGACGATATCAAAGCATTACGAGAATGGATCTTGAAACAGCCTCATTTAAAAGCACGCACAGATGATCAATTATTGGTGGCATTTTTGCGTGGTTGCAAATATAGTTTGGAAAAGGCTAAACAAAAGATTGATAGTTTTTATGCTATGAGAAATGCTGTGCCGGAGTTATATAAAAATCGTTTTGTGGATGATAAAGCTATTGCTATATTGAGGCAAGGGTAAGTGCAAAAAAATACCATAAAGGTAGATATTTATGGATAAATAATATTTAATAAAACACAGTTCTACGCAAATGAGTAAAAAATCGTTAGTTAATTAAAATACCGCAACTAGTGTCTGTTTTGATATTTTAGTATCTCTCTGCAAATAAACGTCCAGTTTTAATTTCCTCACATTTCATATTTCCATTATTTTTTTCTTACATATTTTCTCATATTCCAAGTTTTCGTTAACTTCTCTTATAAAAAAAATATAAAAAGTAAACTTATACTCAACATAAGTTGGAAATTTTAATTAATAAACAAAAAATTTAATTCCTTTGTATTTCATATTTTCCTTTAATTTTTTTTTTTTTTTTTAATAGCTGCTTATTACGCTTGCCCAAACCCTTAAGTGAAGATGGTCCACGTATACACATTTCCCGCTATGGTATTTACGATACCAACAAATTTAGCTTACCCGAAGTGGTGAAAGTTGGTACCATGCTAGGAGAAATACAATTTCGTGAAGATGACAATGCCATGGTTATGGGTTTCGTAGAAGTTATAGATCTCAAAGGTGTATCAGCTGGGCATATATTTCAATTTGATGCTGTACTCGTGAAAAAACTAGCAGTATTGGGTGACAAAGCTTGGCCCTATAGACCAAAAGGTTTTCATTTTGTAAATGTTCCTTCGGGTACGGAAAAATTTCTATCAATAGCCAAGGGATTGATGAGTGAGAAAATTAAACAGAGAGTAAGTTTTAAGCTTTAATTTGCTATAATAAAAAAAATATATATATTTAATTGAATTTTCGTTTATTTCAGTTTCATATACACTCTAAATATGAATCTTTATATGATTACATACCCCAAGATTGTTTGCCTGCTGAATATGGTGGCAGTAACGGTACTGTTCAAGATGTTATTAATACCTGGGAAAAGAAACTTTTAGAATACAAATCCTATTTTGATGAAGAGGTTCAATATTGTACCAATGAAAAATTGAGACCTGGTCGACCTTTCAATTCAGAATCTTTGTTTGGCATTGAGGGTTCTTTTAGAAAATTGGACATTGATTAGACGTACACGAAATTTAAGAGATTTTATAAGCTAAATGACAAATTATATTTTTTAAACTAATAAATACGTAAATATTAACTTAAGTTTAAAATTTCTTAATTAATGGGATTTTTATTTACTTTTTAATAAACAATATTAATGAATGCCGGAATTATCATGAGGATTTTGCTATTGAAAATCATGAAATTCAAGCCATAAATGGCTGAGATATTTCTTAAATCAGATAAGTCAGTAGGACTTCGTATTTTCTGCCGGAAAATGTTTCTTCATTTTTTTCCTCGAAGCCAAGAAACCATAAATTTTAACAAAAATCTAAATTTCCTAAAAATAAATTAAAGTTCCATAAAAATGTAGTGATTTAAATTGCGAAACATGACTCATATTTGATTTTGAAGAAATGAACCCAACGCACCATTACGCGACCGAACATGTTTCGCATAGCTCTTAAGAGCTTAACCACTTTTTGGGTTTGGAATTCATTCTTGTGACTTTTTCTTTTTCTAAATCAAGTTTCATCTCACTCCTTAAGTCCTTGAAATGTAATACTTTTGTTAAAATTTACTCAAACATTTTCTAGTAAGTTCAAAAAAAGTATAAAAAGAATTCAAATTTAATTTTGTAAATTTTTCTTTGACTGCCATCTACATGCGGACTAAAGACCAGATTTAAATAACTCGATCTGCTATTAAATCTGACATGTCTCTAGAAGATACAGAAATCAAGAAAGATATTTAAAATTAACAATAGTAAGAGTTAATATGAAAACTTGGTGTTATGTTTTATTCGAACGCTCACTTTTAAATCGAAAAAAGTCAATAATAGTCGAAAAGTCGAAAGTTGACTATTCCAAAATTTCAAAAAGTTGAAAAGATGAAAAATAGACTATTTAAAAAATTAAAAAAAGATAAAAATTCGTTTATTTAAAAACAAGCACCGGAAAGCTTTTTATTTTTATTTTTAATTAATATAAATATATTTACTGTTCAAAATGCTTTTTCATTTGTTGAAAAAAATATGTGAGGGATTTTTATTTCTTAATATAAATAATATAAATCATGATGAAAAATAAATATCTTTAAAAATAAATATCAGTACGGATTTTTTTTATTCATACTTGTTTTTTCAATAAAAGGAAATTTCAAACAATTATAAAAACAAAATATTCATAAACTTTCAAAACAATAAAAAACAAAAAGTTTTTTTAAATTAAAAAACGAAATTTTAAAATGTTGGTAGAAAATTGTTTTATAATAAGAAATTTAAAATAATAGTCGGTTTTTTTAATTTTAACAAAGTTATGCTATACTTTTTTGTAGTATTTTGTAGAAAAGTTTAAAAGGTTTATTATGATACTAGCTGAATGTCCCTGCGTTGCATGGAACCTTGAAGGTTAATAAACAAATTTAAGGTAATGTAATAATACTGCCTTATCCTGTTATTTTCCAATGTCGTTATTTCCTGTTATTTTCCAATGTCGTTTGTTTATCGACAAATTAGGAAAATTTTAAAATACTGAAAACTGCAACAGATTCGCATTTATCATCAGTATGCAATTAGTTCTTGTTTTAATTTATATCATATAGTTAATTCCATCTTAAAATTCATCTATATTTAAAATTTCATTCAAATCGGTTCAGCGGCTTAGGCGTGATTGCGTCACAAACAAACACACACATGATTTTATAATATTAAGTGGGATTTAAATGAAAGCACCCGCCTGACTAATATATCGAAAATGAACGAACATTCTCCAAAATTAATAATTTTCAAACAAAAATTTTCGATAAAAATTCAAAAATTTCATATTAATGAACATTTCTAGTGGCGAACAATTAGTAACAGTTGCTCGAAATAAAATTATTAGAGATATTTAGTATAATTTATATAAATACGAACTTCGCTTTAGTAAATAGTTATTCGAAATTTTTCGAATATAAATGTGCGAAGAATTATCGAAAATTTAAAAAGTACATTTTTTTGAACTCAAAGTGAATAAAAATTTTCAAAAAAAAAAATAAATAAATATTATTTCAACATGTATGTACGAGTATGTAAACTATTTGGAAACAAATTGAAATGATTTTTTAATCCCCACACCACCATTGGTGGTTGGGGTATTATGCGTTTGTGCTGATGTTTGTAACGCACAGAAAAAATCATCCAACACCCACCTTAAAGTATACCAATCGACTCAGAATCACTTTTTGAGTCGATTTAACGATGTCCGTCCGTCTGGCTGGATGGCTGGCTGTCCATGTAAGCTTTTTGCGCAATTTTGAAGATAATTTAATAAAATTTGGCACGTAGGACTTTCATGCCACAAGGGCGAAACCTATTGAAAATGGTAATGATTGGTCCATTATATCACCTAGCCCCTATACAAATGTCCTCCCGGAATAGGGTTTAACGATCATAAATGCTATAATTATAGCAATATTTAAATGAAATTCGGTGTAAGGAAGCTTTGTATAAGTATCAATCTTTGTGCCAAATTTCGTAAAGATCGGTCCATAATTAACCATAGCTACCATTAGAACCCTCTTCCGAAAATCACTTTAACGTGCATAAATCACATAAACATGTTAATATTAGATTTATATTCGATGCAAATAAGTAGAAATCATAGTGACAAATTTTATGAGGATCGCTCCATAATTTACCATAGCTCCCACATAAGCCCACTTTCGGGAATCACCCTAAAGTGCATAAATTCATATAAATGTTAGTATTGACGTAATATTCTGTATTCGTATATTTTATTTTACACTTAGTAAGGGTTTCGGTCCACAATTGTCCACTTATCTAATAGAAGACCCCTCCACGAATTTTGATGAATATACACAATGGTGTGGGATATCATATGGTCGGGCTTTACCGTCTATATCTTTCTTACTTACTTTTTTTTGGCACAGTAAAAATATGAATTTTCGCCTATATCTCGGCTGTTTACAGTTTTTTTGATTTCTTCAACGAAAAAATATAGAGAACATTTTCGACAAACCGATTTGTATATCGGTATCTCAGTAATACGGGAAATTTTATTTAACAAATAGACAGAACGTTTTTTACACTCTCAAGTAAATATTACAAATAGAATGATGAACTTATATAAAACATTTCATTTTATATTCATATTTATTTTAAAGAATACAAAATATGGTAAAATACTAAAAATACAAAATGCATTGTTAATTAAGAAATTTGTTTAACAAATATTAAACTTAAAATTTATAAACTTATGGTTTAAGAAACAAGCCACATTATGAAATTTCTCTAATTTTCATCTGCTATTTATAAACCCGATTTTTTATAAATAAACTTATGAGCTTCATCATAATAAGGATTAGATTCTTCACGTACTCTAGCCAACCAATCGGAGACTCTGGGGAATTTAGTCGAAACATCATATTTAAGAAGCTCTGTAATTTGCGTGCAAATAATTATTATCTTACATATAGATAAATAATTTTATTTAAATTAAATTTAACTCACTTGTTTGCTCAATCTCACAGGTTCCTATCAAATCGGCCATAGTTAATTTTTTACCTACCAAAAAGTCCGTGTCTTTCAACCAAATTTTCTCTACCAATTTTAAATTTTGCTCCATATCTTTGACAAGTTTATCGATACGTTCCTGAGAAGGCATATGGGCCAAACCATTTATAGGCAATAGCCAACAAAACATAAAATAATAGCCACAACCAGCACGTAAAGTTAAATGTTGCCATTCTAAAAACTCATCAACACGAGCACGATTTTGCAAATCTTTAGGATAGAGATCAGCGCTAAATAAACCCTTATCAGCTAAATATCTATGAAAAACAGCAAACTAATTAAATAAGTCTATAAATAAATGTAGAACGGACATGGTATGTACCTTATCATGGCCACAGATTCCGATAAATGAAAATCACCATCAACTAAAGCGGGTACCTTTTGGAAACGATTAATTTTTTTATATTCCTCGGAAAGTTGTTCCTCTAGTTGAATTATGCAAGTGTAGAAACTTCATTAAAATTCTGTTTAGAGTTAGATGGTATAAATGTTAATAAGCTCACTTTTTCTTAAAGCCACTGAACATTCCTCAAAGGGAGTTTTGCTCATTTTTAAGCCTATCCATAGTGCCCGAGAGGGTTGGGACATTAAATCGAAATAATATTTAACCAATTTTGACATTTTTGGAGATTTATTAAATGTTTACAAATATGCTAAAATATTAGGAATAAACTAAGCCCCAACAGCTCCCACTTAGTTGATCAACTAGTCAAAAGCACGGATGGCAAACATGGTACAATTGAATTTTTTTGGTACATTTTTTATATCTGTTGGTAACGTGGTACTATTACGATTAATTTGGTACAATTTGATATGATCTTATTTACATATGTATTTTTATTTAAGCCTGAGAAGTTACACTTATTTTTATTACGTAAAGGTTACACTTCGTCGAATCGACAACGGCACATTTTAAATTCGCTTTAAAAATTACTTATAAAGCAAAACATTTAAAATTTTATTTAGTTTTATTGTTTATTATGTTTTGTTATAAATTAAATTGTTTTATAAGGCGTTTTTACAATTATAAACATATATTACGTTTATACACAGTTCTCATTCGCAAATAAAAGTGTAATGCGTTTGCTGTATGATTTTTTTTATTGTAACTTACTAATTGAGTAACGAAACTACGTACATATTTACAAATAAGGTCTAAACCGTTGCCTTTTTTATTTTTTGTTCAAAAATGTGACAGGTATTGAAAAATATCATGGAAAAATGAAAAATTAAAAGAAATAAAATTATTTATAAAAGAATATCATATTTTTTTTATTTACAATATACTATATGCGTATAAACTGTGGGTTCAGTATTTACAAATAACTTTATTTGTAAATTAGAAGTGTGCATAAACTAAGTAATAGAATTTACAATTTTTAACATAAACTGTTTTGTGTTATCGAATTTACAAAAATGTGAAAAATAATAAATTTACGGCGCTTTTAATAATGCTTTTTATTTTTATTTTATTTATTTATTTGTCTTAAAATTAACATAAAAACCCAGTAAATTTAATTTTGGCGCAATTTAATTTTCATAAAGTACAAGAGGTACAAAGTTCAATTTTGTGCTACTGGCGGGTCTTTTTTTGTGAATTACACAGGATTTTTCAAAATTTTGTTTTTATATAAGGTGTAAATGGCATCAAATATTTTTTTCTATCAAAGATTAAAATTTTTGCTATGTTAAGCCTTTTTTTTTAATCTAAAATTCTGAATAGATTTTTTTTCCTTACTTTACACATTTTACGGAACGTACTGTATATCGCCAAACCAAAATAACAGCAAAAATACAACCTTCCTTCGTTGTTTCGACGACGCATCCCTTGAAAAATCCTACTTAGACATTTCAAATTGAGCTGCAAAAACGCATATAGAAACATCTCTTCAAATATGTGACCTATACAAAAAATTAAATAAAAATAACAAGAAATACTATGGAAATCGCACAAAAATAGTTATGAACAGTCGATTCGAGGAAGGGTTAAATAGCAACATATTTTCAAAATATTCAATAGTACTTAAAATCCGCCTTTATAAATTAGCCTTTCCATTTTATTAATAAGTGCGTTTAGTCGTAAAATAGCTCTGGGTTGGGGAACAACTCTCGCGTCATTGTAATTATTTTTTAAGTGCAGTCAGACGGGTTTTTGTTGTTTGGCCTTTGAGAATTTTACGGCTTATTTCGCATATTAATGTAATACCTCATATAACAGCTTCCACTGTTGGCGTTGTTTATATTAAACCATATGCATTCGTTTTGTTGTAACCTAAATTGAGGTTATGGGAGGACACTGCTGATCATTAAAACTCAGTTGAATTACACGAAATTTTGAGTGTTATCCTGGCGGAGATCCAATAAAACACTAAATTTGGAGTGATTAAATCTCATTTCATTAATATCAATTTTTGGAAGAAGTATAACTTGGAATTAATAACTGGTGGAGACCATAAAACTCAGGAGCTGAAATCGGAAATTCTGTTAATCAGTTATTGAAGGAGGCTTCTTTTTTGTGATACCCTGGCAATATAGAAGAATAGCTAGCCATTTAAATGAGAGTTCAAAAAAAAAATAAGTGTGTTTATAAAGTAATAAAATCTGTGAATTTAATTTGGAAAAATCTTACTCAATTGATCGTCCTTCGTAAAATATTTTTCCAAATAAGAAAACAAATTTTGAGTTAATAAATATTTAATATAGAGCACTAGACTCAAAAATTTACTATTTCTGGTCAAAGTATCAAAATTGCACTAATTAAGTTTTTGTTTCCAGACATCTCGAAAGTTATTTTAGGAGTTCTGCTTTCCAAATTCGTTAGCGAAAGCTTCCTAGTAAAATATTATTATAAAAAAGAAAGAACTTCAACTAATTTCTCCAGTTTTCTACAGATTTGTTGCTGCAATTTTAAAATTTGCAGGTATAATTTTTACAAAAATTATTTAATAAAAACATGTTTTTAATTTATTAAATTCCTATGTAATTAAAATATATTGACAAAATTTGTATCATTATGATCGAAAAAGTACTTTTTACTTTTATGGATGGTAAAATAAACAAGCCATTTTCCATCCCTGGCCACTTGAAGCTTTTAATATTGCTGTTTATCACATTTGCTCTTTTTAATTATTTATTCTCTTATTATTGTGTGGTCTCTTTATAATTATGTTTATTTGTAATAAAAATATTTAGTGAACAAGCATGGAGAGTTTGCCAGATCACTTATATTTTTTATTCCGTTTTGAATTTTTGCAAGAAAATAATAAATTAAATCAAAACAGTACTGATTAAAAAATCAATTTTTAACAAAGTTGGAACTTTTAAAAGCTACCAAATCAAAATATGTAGAAATTTAAAGAAATCAAAATAAGCACCAATTGTAATAAAAAGTACCAATTTTCAAAATAATAATAATAATTTTCCAATAAAAGCTTTCCAGCTTTCCAAAAGTACCATTTAAAAAAAGTTTAAATCAAAAGAAAATCACAGATTTTTAAATAAGAAAAGGAAATTTAAAAAAGGAAATGTTTTAAATAAATACATAGGAATTTTTGAAAAGTAATAATTTTCAAATAAAAGTAGAAATTTTCAAAAAAGTATAAATTTTCATAAAAAGAGTTAAAAATAAAAAAGGTAAAGATTTTTAAAATAAATACATGGTAATTTTGGACAAGTTCTAATTTTCAGATAAAAGTAGGAATTTTCATAAAGTGAATTTTCAAAAAGTTCCAATATTAAAAGTATTAGCTTTTTAAAAAAGTAAAATAAAATTTTTAAATAATATTTAAGTGTATATATATATATATATATATATATATATATATATATATATATGTATATATATATATAAATGTATATATATATTCACTATACGTGTTAAAAAAAAATGCATGTATATATGTATATATATATATATATATATATATATATATATATATATATATATATATATATATATATATATATATATATTTCAACACGTTTTTACTAAATTGCGTACAAAATGTCGCATATAAGATAGAAAAGCGCATTATTTACAAGTTTCTTATAATAACTAGCTCATCAGTACATTAAATAAATACTTTTTGAATTTATAAATAATTTTTTAGCCATGTTCATGCATCAATAACAAAAATTTCAGATAATCTGTAGATCGCCGTTGTAAATATAACCTAATTAAATTCGGCACTAGAGCTTTTTGGGCCAATAATATATCATGTTAAAATTTATTATGAGCGAACTATTACTTCACTGAGCCTCCATATTAAATTTTTCTCGGAAATAGATTAAACGCTTATAAATATATTAAATATGTCAATCAATCCCGAAAATCCGAAAGCCACTTTCACGGCCATAATTCCTTTATAAATGTTTGCATAAAGATAAAATAAAGTATTTAGAAATAAAACATATTTAAGTGTAAATCTTACAGTCAAATTTCGTAAAGATCGGTCCATAATTAACCATAGTTTCTATATAAGGACCTATCACGTCAATGCCAATTCAAAAAATTATTTTTTAATTGCAATTTTATATTTTTTTCAAAACGCAAAATGTTTTTTTTTTTTTCATTTTTTTCCTACTATACATATTAATTAAAAAAAACAAAATTTTTATTCTCACCAAACTTTTACTTTCTACAAACTTTTTCAACTTCTCTATAAATATATAGAAATATTAAATATATATAAATATTAAAAATATTTCTACAACATTAACTTTAATAAAAAGTACGTAAATGTGTTTCTAAATGATTATGTTTAACAATACCATTGTAAAAATAAATTTTTTTTAAATAAAATGGAAACATATTAACTTCTTCAAGTTTGGACTTTTACCACAGTTTTAAAAAATTGAAAAAAATCTGTGACTTTAACGGCGCACTACACGACGAGTAAAAAAAAAATTAATAAAATTTTTTAACAGATAACGATGCATCATTTTGTATATTTTTAACTAGAATCAATTGTTCTTTCTTAAAAAAATTTTAATTTTCAATTAATAGCCATTTTTCCCAATTTCATCCTTCTGTGTGTCGGTAATTTTGGATATTTCTAAATATGTTTGTGTAATGGTGTATAAAATATCAATATGGCCTCTTTATATTCCAGCATTTTAATATGCTTTTCATTTCTTAAATACAAAAAGGTATAAAAAAAAGCTTTTATTATTTAAAAACAAATAAAAAAAATTTTGATATGAGAAGAGTACCAAAAAAATTGTTTTAGTTACCAATATAGATTAATAAGTAAATATTGCTGTGAGAGGAAAAAATCTGATTCAATTGTTAAAAACCTAATTCATGCAAAATACATTTATTTTGTTTTTGTGTTAAAAAAATAGTAATTTATTTGAAAATTTAGTTCGAAGTGCCTCTCACATAAACTTCTAGTTTTTCAAGAATTTTTTTTATTTTGAATATTAATTTTTAATTACATTTTGTCAACAACTTTTAAAATGTTAAGCTATGTTCACATTTGGCAAATATTTTATCAAAATTGCGTGACCACTAGTTTTATAAAAATATTCTTTGCCGTTGTTTGATCTTGCAAATGTTTTGTAAGAGAAAACAGCGTCAAAAAAAATTCTATAAAATGTCAGCTATGATTAATGATAAGTAAAAAATCGTTTCCCATTAAAAAAGAGAAATTTAGAAATATGTATTTTGTATAGTGGTTCCATCATTTTTCCATCGTTTTTAAAATTTAAAAATTTTCATAAATATGGAATTATATATATTTAACTAATAACTATATATAAAAAATGTTTTAATCTATATCTAATTTACGAAACGAACCGCTAGCACTATCACCAAATAATTGGCAAACATTTTCACTTTGTCGCAATTTTTCATTTACACCGTATTTTTCATCTTCATCAAAGTAGGATTTAAAACTTAATAAAAGTTTTTTATAATTTACTGCAGCCTCGTTCAGAGTTCCATTAGAGCCACCATATTCTAAAGGTAAATATTCTTTACCTATAGTTTGTTGCAACGAATCCAAATTTGTATGAATATTTAACTATAATAAATAAAAATTTAAAATTTATTAGAAATTCTATTTAAAAAAATAACTCACCAATTCCTTTTGTTTCATTACATTGCGTATTAGACCCAATATTATTTGTACCTCCTTGGAGGCATTGACTATATGGGTTCCCTTCAAATTGGTGGGTATACCATGTTCTAATAATGCTGCCATTTGTTTAAATTGACTTAAATCAAATTGTTTTAAGAAAGCAAATGGTATTTTGGAAAAATCGACTATTTCGATTACCCCGGCTATACTCCAATTGTCATCGGTATTGGCTTCAATTTCACAGCGCATTACATGATAACGAAACATATCTGCTACGATATGTAGAGAGGGATTTATATTACCCATTACGGTAATATGTATCCGAGGACCACCAGGTCCAGCTGGTTCTGGTAGGGTATAAAATATGCTTTAAGAAGGAATAGGTTTAATAAGGATCTTTTTGGAATTAATTTGAATTAAATTTGATTTTAAGAAACAAGTTATAAAATAAAGTTGAGAAAGCCTGTTATTTCAGATTCCACATCTGAGGAGGATGGAATATTTTAGAGATAAATACAGCAAATACTGGTTTATTTCAAACTGCTTCAATAGAATTCACAGAAATGTTGATGTGTTCTTAATATAATCTAAACATTTCGAAATGGCAACCTAAAATTCCAAACGGGCGGACGGACATTATGGAATATGTTGATCTTATTTAGAAACTGTAACCCTTCAATACAGACGACAGAAATAGATCGAGGTCGGGATGATTTATGAAGCTGAATTACGAAGTTAATTTGAATTTAAAAAGTAGGTAGACAGATGGATGTGCAGTAGAGTGGTGCAACATCGTATGACGAAAACCAAAGTGTATCCCACCTTTAAACGTACCTCAAATTATGAAAGGAGCCATCTTTTAGAATATATCTTTTGGAATATCTCTTTTAGAATATCTCTTTTAGAATATCACTACACGGCCATTTAAGTTGATGATTCCTGAACAAATCGTCAAAAATTTATTTTCACCAAAATTAATGATATATACATCAGAAGATAGCTAATAAAAAATTATTATACTCATGTTTCTTAATTTTTCAAAAAAAAAATAATAATAATGGGGCCGAAAAATAGCATTTTATTAAAGATTAGTTAATAGTTTTACTTTAATTTTTTATATGAGTTCTTTTTATAAAAATTACGTTTTTATCCTTAGCTTTTTTAAAGAAAATTGCAAAATATGGGTACATTTATTTTTTTTTTTTTTTAGCTATCATTTGATGTATATATAATTAAAATTGCTGAAATATTTTAAGATTAGCTTGTAGCATCCTTTTCCAATCATCGTAGGATGTTAAAATTTGTTCAAGATGTTCTAAATGATGTCCCCTTTCATAATTTTAGGTACGTTTAAATATAGCTCCCAGAAAAGAATTTTGGACCACTCTAATGTACAGACATAGCTAGATCGATTCAAAAATGGGTTTTGAAAGAACTGGAATGTTATGTAGTCTAATGTGATGTAGGATATAAATAAATTTATTAATTATTTATAGAAAATATAAAAGCAAATATCAAAGATTATTCCAGTGATTTACTTCCCCAGACGGATGGATAAAAATAGTTAGATCGCTTCAGAAGTTGATTACGAGTTGCTTAAAGCACTATATCTTCTACGTAGAATATAAATAAACTTGTTAATTTACTATGTATATAATAAAACAAGATCAACCATAACAATAATATAATCACAAATTAGTGCAATGTTAAACTCCCTTAAAGTTAATTCCAAATTCTCTAGACCGTTTGTCTTCATTATTCATAGACTAGTATTTTTTTTTAATGAATTTAAGTTAATTACCACAATCCTCCAGTCTTGTACACACCTACAACACTTTCCAAAACTTACTCCGATTGTGCTATATCCAAAATTTTATCATCAATACGCCTACATCTGAGCAATTCTTTTGCCGAGGACTTATACGTATAAAAATAATCTATACGTTGTTTAGCACTTTCCAAACTATATTTGGAAAAACGTAAAAATGCCAATAAAAATTGATCATCTGTTCTCGCCTTCAAATGAGGTTGTTTCTCTAACCACGAACGCAAAGCAGACAAATCATCAGGTATACGAGTTTTAATCTCATTTAAATTTTTGCATGCAAATTCTTCCAATTCAGCATTTAAAGGTCTTAGTTGTGTCATTTCAGTTATTTTTCGTGGAATATTTGTGTGTTTAGTTAAAGATCTTAATTGAAACTAATTCTATTTGAAAGTATTTTTAATGAACAAAGCGTAAAATGTTTAAATACATATTTTTATTATTATTATTATTGATAAGATATTGTATTTGCCCGATATTCGATATCGTATAACAACAAAAGTAATAAATGAGAATTTCTATAATTTTTATATCGAATGTTTGTAGTAATGGTAATGAAGGTTTATATCAATAAATAATCCCTGCGTACAAAATGTTAACATGACTGGAATTTTTTTTTATGAAATAAATTATCTTTTGAGATACTATATATTTTTTGTTAGTACAATGTATTTGTTTATGCTGATTAGCAACATTTTTTGTGTAAAATGATTACAAGGCAAACAAAATATATATATATATATATATATATATATATATATATATATGTATATATATAAATACATTATTTTGTTTTTGTGTTTAAAAAAAATTAGTAATTTTTTTGAAAATTTAGTTCGAACTTCTAGTTGTATGTTCACATTTGGCAAATATTTGATCAAAATTGCGTGACCTCTAGTTTTATAAAAATATTCTTTACCGTTGTTTGATCTTGCAAATGTTTTGTAAGTTATAGTGGTTTTAAGTTAAACATATAAAAAATTTTACAAACTAGAATTTTATCTTATAATTCTGATAAAAATTACGCGTAATGTCAAAACCTACTGAATTATTCAAATAAAATTTATGATATTTTCAATGTTTGATGGTATTGGTGTGGCGTATTTTATGGTTACTTTGTAAAACTAAAACATAAAAAAATAATAATTTTTTAAACTAAAAATCTCGATTTTTAAAAATGTTGGCAAAAAATGCGAATCGAATCTAAATTATTTCTACATATGTTATACGAAAATATATTTTATTAGAGTTTACTATAAAGAAATGCAACTTAATACTGTTATCCTTTCTTAATCCAAGTAAAATTATTTTTAGTCCATAAAATTTTTATCTTTCGAAATTTTTTGATGCGCCTTCACATCTCCGTTAAGTATTACAAACACCACCTAATTATACCAATTATCGTCAACTCCATGCTGTCCATGCGATACGTCTTAGCAAAATCTGTTTTGACAGAAGTGTTCAACGATATTTGAGTTAAATTTATGGACTAAATCAATTATATTTACAAGAATTGCAAAAATTACAATTTGTTTTATAAAAATGCAAAAACAAAAAAATATTTTTGCGTGTTATTCTAAAAGTTCATCAAATTTTATTACTAAATTTAGTATCTTTAATGCTCCCTCAATTTTATTTCGTAAAATAACAAAAAACTAAGTACACGCAGTAATTCATGCTATTCTATACGAAACTATGAATGTTCACCGCGAAAAACTGACTTTTTAAAAAATGTTCGCTTCTGTTTTCCAAACTTTGAGACTATCTACTGCGTTAACTATTTTGGGCACATCAACGAGAAATAGCACAAAATTACAACAACTGTCAAACGCTATTTCAAAATTTGTATTTCGTTGAGGAACGCATAGATCCCGACCAAAAAACCAAAAATTAAAAAAATAAATAAAAAATATTTTATCATCACAATAACAAAGAAGTTGTAGAAATTATCCAAGAGGTCATTTATATAAGTTTATATAAGGTCGAATGAAATAAAAAGGTATAAACACTCGAACAAAAAATATAAAAGAATAGGAAAAAAGAAGTAATTTCAGCCCTTTTTCTAAGTTTTTGAACTTTGAACAACAATAATGATTATAAAATGAAACCTATGGTGCTAAAAAAGTTGCACTCTATTAGTTTCAAGTCTTGTAAGTTCAGATCTGTAACTCGTTTGTTTAAAATAGTATTACCACAAAACTTGTTAAAGATTAAAATCAGTTTCAGTCAGGTTAAAAAATATTGATAATGGCCCATATATATTTTTTAACATCCGGACTAGTGACTGGTAAATCGATTTCGATTTCGGTCGAAAATCGATTCTCGTTGACAAAAACCAGCTAAGTTTATATTGAAATCGATTTTTAGCCTTCCATTAATCAAAAAATCAACCCTCCATGGAGAGGTAGTTTTATGTGCAAATAAATTACAAATACCATTCGTAAAATTGCTTTTGATTGCATTCGTTTTACCTCAATTGAGGTTATATTTGGAGTACCAAATAAAACTCAATTTTATTATATAAGGAGACGATTTCGGAGATTTGAGCTTCCTATACGAAGGCATAGGTTGAGGGAAGTTTTGTCACAAACGTTCCAATAAAAGTCGATGTTCTATATCTATAAAACTGCTTTTGGTTGGGAAGCATTTCTTGTGACATTGTCATTATCGCTTAAGGATAATCAGACCGTTCGTTTTTGTTGGTCTTCGGGTGTTTTGCGTTTGACACTCGCATTGATTAAGATTGCGCGTCAAATAACTGTACCGAGTTACAGTTTGTTAAGCGGACATTAGCGATATGCATTCGTTTTACCTCAATTGAGGTTATATTTGGGGTATCAAATAAAACTCAATTTTATTATATAAGGAGATGATTTTGGAGATCCCAGCTTCCTATACGAAGGCATAGGTTGAGGGAAGTTTTGTCACGACCGTTCAAATAAAAGTCGATGTTCTATATCTTCCGAAACAAGTACTCCGTTTAGCATAAAAAAATTCTGACTCGGTTCCAGTCATCAGTTTTGTATGTAATATTTTACATCATAGCATATTTGGTGAAATGATTAATTAACTTCCTATGTTTTCACAAAATACATGTATTTGAATTCTATGGTACTAAATTTAAGACATTTAATGACGTTATTTGAATGTTTTGTTGAAATAGGTTAACAATAAATAGATAAATTTTTTATTTATTATTTTTTGACCTTCTTCGAACAGTCGTATACGACTATTGTATTCACCTTAAAAGTGTTTATTTCAAAAAGTATATTCTCTGGTTTAGTTGTTAAACAGATATGCATATTTAAACGTCAAATGATTATTTAAAACATAATACAATTTGATTTTAATTAATTTTCAATTATGGCGTTCGATTAATCGACAATAGCTCTATACCATTAGTAAAATCTAAGCACTGTATCAATTAGAAGTATTTCGAAACGATGCTACTGCGCGTGACTGAGACTTGGAAGTGAGAAATTGAAAAAATACAAAACGATTTTTAATTTTTTACTTTAATATTACACGGTAGCGCCTATCGGTAAATAAATTTTTGTTTATATTGTACTTCTATACCATGTACTGGCCTAATCACTTTCAAAATCAAAAGATGGTTTCTTTCGCGTTATCTGGTAAAATTTTAAATCAAGAAATTTTTAAAATTTACCGAATCCATAAGCGACTTTACTCAAAAAAAAACTGTATTAAAAATAAATAATTTTCAAAAAAAGAAAATTGCTACAAAGTTGATTTTTCTCTTAAAGACGATTTTAAAAACTGATTTTTCAATAAAAATATGATTTATAAAAAATCACAAAAAAACCATTTTACAATGAAACACAAAAACCTTTTATTTTTTTCACAAACCGCTAAATAAAAATCTTAAAATTAACCTTAACAAGTATAAATATCTACATTACTGCTTGTTGTCTTAAATACATATAATTTAACCCCAAAATGTTAGCAATTAACTCCATTAAAATAAGTTAAACAATCTTTATAATTAATATTATACTTAAAATTGAGATTAGTTTGTTGCGAAATCTTAACAACAATCAACCCTATTAAACTTTTCATTTATTTACTACTGTATGGTCATAAGTCTATCATTAAACATTTCACTGCAAAACTCAAAAGTTTATTATATAACAAAATATGGCTTGTGTAAATATTAGACCTTTAAACGAGGAACTAAAAAGGATATCCCAAGACGAGTTAAATGAGGTGGACAATCGTATAGGCGTAGATATATCAGCTTTAAGAATATGGATTGAAAAACAGCCTCATCTCAAGGCACGAACAGATGATCAATTTTTGATTTCCTTTTTAAGAGGCTGTAAACATAGTTTGGAAAAGGCCAAATCAAAAGTGGATTATTTCTATACTATTAGAACCATGATGCCAGAATTGTGTGCCGATAATAAAATGGATGAGAAGATGATAAATTTATGCAGAACTGGGTAAAATTTCCTTTAACATACCTACATATAATCTTTAAAAAATTTTGTTTTCCTCTTTTTATTTTCCTAGAACTTATGTACGTTTGCCCAATCCTTTGGGTGTCGGCGGTGCACGTATAATACTTACCAATTACTCTAAGCTTGATCCTAAGCTTTATAAAATAATTGATCTTCATCGTTATCAATGTTTATTAATGGATTGGCAAATTTGTCAAGATGATAATTATGTTATTAGTGGTTATATAGAAATTATAGATCTTTCAAAATTAAATTTTTCATTTCTTGCGCAATTTGATCCCGTTTTAATTAAGAAATTGCTTGTGTTTTCTGAAAAGGCTGCACCCATGAGAATGAAGGGATTACATTTTATTAATTGTCCCAAAGAAGCCCAAACTATATTAAGCATAACCAGATCTTTAATGAGTGCTAAGCTGAAGCAGAGGGTAAATAGATTTGTTGATGTTTAAAGATTTTGTTAATGCAACCTTTTAATGTTGATAATTTAATTTCTAGTTTTATGTGCACAAATCTATGGAAGATTTATATAAAATTATACCTAAGAATTATTTTCCTTTCGATTATGGTGGTACTAATGGAACTATTGCTGATGTAATCGATCAAACTGAAAGGGATTTAATAGCTTTCAATGATTATTTTATAGAAAATGATAAATATGGTGTGAATGAAAAGTTAAGACCGGGAAAACAAATGGATATGGATTCAGTATTTGGTCTAGCGGGATCATTTCGTAAATTAGATATAGATTAAATATAAAATTAGAGAAATAAAATATTTAAGATGCTTCAGAGGTAACTCATGGCATCTTGTCTTGATTTGGAATAAGCCTTCAATATGTGAATAGAGTATTAAAGGCAATAAAATAGTCGCATAAGAGAAATTTTATTTCCATGATTAGCGAATACTTAGAATAAGCATGTTGTGAACTGATAAGATACGTGAACCAATAGGGAAGACTTTTTAGATAGTTGCGACAAAGATTGAATTAATTATGCTTTCCAGAAAGAATACAATCTGAGAATTTCGAGTCGTATTGCCTTTAAATGTTCAAAATTCGTAATCCTATACTAGAATCTTTGTGTAAACATAATATTGAGCGAACACTTTATATGTAATTTTCCTTATAAAGAAAACTTTTAGGAAAATATATAACCGTATATCAAGCTCCTTTGTCTGCTAAAGGGGCGATTTATTGTCAAATATAATTAAGGAGAGAACCGTATTCCAAGCAGAATCATTAGAACTTGTAACGAATTCAAGGTCAAGCGCACTAGTGGGAATAAAATGCCTCGACAAATGGATGATTCTGGTTGGATTATTTCTCCAATAAATTAATTTTCAATCCTTTACTTTAAAGGATTGTTTTGATAAAATTAATGGAGGGTCTTTACACCGAAGAGTAGCCAGTTTATCATCTTCTACCTAAGCGTTGAGTCATTAAGCGATTTCGTAGAATTTAAAAAAAGTGCAGAATATTACTATTTTAACCATTCGGTACTCTATAAGACTCTTCAGAGATTAGAGGATCGTTGATCTTTAAAAAGAAGACAAGACAGTTTACCACCTCCTATTTGGCTGGCTTGAAGGGCATTCAAATTTTCGTTAGGTGTGTCTTTTGATATATGATCTTTTCAATAGATGTTTCATTGAGTTATAAGAATTTACGATGCTTCTACTTAAATCGACAAAGAATATAGTAGTACCACAATGGAACTAGTGGTTTGGAAGTAACCGATGTTAACATTCACATATAGATACTTTATATTTAATTTAATAGTTTTTATAGCACGATAAAAGAGGTAAACTTTTGTAACATACCTGAACTTATTATGATTAATATATTGAATTACAAAATAGTGATAATAAACAAGAACTAAAACATTGTGTTGATTTAATGGAAATACTTTTAATGTACTCTTGAAAAAACATTGACACTTTTGACTGATTTCATTAAAATCTATGCAAATTAACAGGTGCCAATGACAAAATCTTATCAGTTCTTGCTGATTCAAACAAAAAAAAAAAGTACTTAATAAATGATAATAAAATTAAGCTAAAACAGCAATACGATTATTTATTATACCAATTACAGTTGAACAACTAGGATCTCAATGGATTTAAACGCTAAAAGTTAAATTAAAAGAATTATTACAGCTAAGCAGTATAATGTCGGATGATGCGCAGGTTAGTAAGAGATTAAAATTAATTTTGCTTTGCAAAATGTTTTGTGACATACAAAATGTGTTTGTCGCAATATAAATTTAGTAAAAACAAAGAAAACAATCTAGCTTTCCTCTTCTTAAAGTTCGATTTCTCCAAATGGAATTTCCCTAAAGATCGCATATGGCTTCATATACCACTCGGAGAAATGATCGCCAAAATTATCACCTTTATACCAGTATTAATTTTTGGTTTAATTGCTAATTATGCCATCATACGTTTAATTATACTAAATCGCTCTTTAAGAACTCCCACCAATCTGATTATAGCGAATATGGCCATGGCTGATTTTCTGACTCTCCTCATATGTCCAGTATTATTTATGATTAATGATTTCTTTCAAAATTACATGTTGGGTTCGGTGGGCTGTAAAATTGAAGGATTTTTGGAAGGAGCTTTTCTTATAACGGCGGTTTTGAATTTATCCGTGGTAAGTTATGATCGTTTAACCGCCATTGTTTTGCCTTCTGAGACCCGACTCACCATGAAAGGAACAAAAATAGTGATATTTCTAACCTGGTTGGCGGGTATATTAATAGCTTTACCCTTGGCTCTATATAGGACCTATAAGGTAACATTTTATATTTTACTAAAAGAAGAATTTTTTAACAATATAAATTATACTAATCAGGTAAGACAATGGAAAAACTTTAAGGAAATGTACTGCAAAGAAAATCCCAATATTTTACCCAAATATTGGTATGTTTTGATAACTGTCATGGTTTGGTTGCCCTTGGGAGTTATGCTTATATGTTACTCAGCGATATTCTATAAGGTAGGTTCTCCCAAATCCCCCAACAAGGAAATTATTTATACCAAAATTCTTCTTAATAGCTAGATCGCTATGAAAAACGTAACTTAAATCGTGAACATCCTTTAACAGTTTCCTACAAGAAAACTGTAGCTAAAACTTTATTCGTCATCCTAATAGTTTTCGTCACCCTTCGATTACCCTTTACTATATTGGTTATCTTACGTGATAAAATCATTGCCAATACCAATAACATGGTTAATGCCAAATTTCACATATTGTGGTATATATCACAATATCTAATGTTCTTGAATGCAGCAGTTAATCCTGTAATTTATGGTTATAAGAATGATAACTTTCGTCGTGCTTATGATCAAATGCCTTTATGTAAATGTAGCAAGCAGTCATTGCCAAGGGGAAATATTTCTAAAGTAAGTTTGGTTTTCGTTAGAAATAGTTTCTATAAAAGTAATTAGAATATTTCTGTTTTAGCAAAGTAATAGCTTTATTGCAAAACTTTTAATTAATTGGTCAGATGCCCACAATTGTTGTTTTTGTCCGAAAGTTCAAGACTCATTTAATGTGAACAAGAGTCATCAAAATTTAACCATCGGTTCGATAAAGTATGTGGAAGAGGAGGAGCAGCTAAAAGTTGATCGTTGTAAGAACATCATAGACGATGAAGGTTTTATTTAAATTTATAATATTTAAGTAAAGTAACTTTTAAGAATTTTAAGATGTGAAAAAACTTACCTCCTTATTTTGTAAATCACTTCACTTCATTTTGAAAACTTTTCCAGAAAATTTTTTCAAAAACTAAAAGATTTTATATGAAAAATTTTTCAAATGGTAGTGAAGAGTTTTACAAAATTATGCCCTTAATTTTATCATCTAATCGTTCCATGTAAAAAAAAAATTGTATTTTAAAAAGTTTTTGATTTGAAATTTGTTTCTATTTTAAATCAATTTTGAAAGATATTATATCGCGGTATAATGTTATATTTTTCTAAACGATCCAATTTTACAACTATGTCATATAAAAGTATATTCATTATATTCATTGCATGTTTGAAATCCTATTTCAATTCCACAAAAAGATGTCGCTTCTGCATCAAGCGATGAAAAGTCGATCCATTATAATAATTCAAAGTGAAAAAGCCGTATATGCAGCCCAGACAATCGGGAAAATCTACACCAAATCAGAATATTCCAAATCAGAATATTCTATACCGAATAAAATTTATCCTTTTGAAGACAACATTGAACGAACCAACAGACACGAGTCCAAAATTTTGCATCAACCAGTTAAAAACTAAGGATTTGAAAAGTTTTCCATCACCCCCTGTATAGCTCAGACATTGTCCCTTCTGACCACTATTTGTTTCTTTCGATACGAAATGGAATACGCTTCACTTCAGATCAAAAATTGACCTGATTAGTTTCTGGCATCGAAAAATGAACAGTAGTTCTGGGATGTAATCAATAAATTGCCAGAAAAATAAAAAACATCGTAGGTTCCACGTATAATACCTTGAATAAAATTGTACCTATATCTTGAAAATAACATTAATTTTTCATTAAATAAAAAAACGATGGGGATTAATGCATGCACCCAATATGAAGAATTTTATGGACAAAATGTACTAGAACCGTGATTTTTAATTAAACGAATTTGAGCTTGTTATGAAAAAATATTAAAATCCTTTTTTGGCTAAAAATTTCTCCCTATAGGTTTTTTTTTTTTTTTGCAATTTCAAACTTTTGTTTCTTTTATGAGTAAAATATTGAAAAATCGCTTTGTATTAATTATGGTTCATAATTAATTAATTTCAAAAAACCCGTTCATCTCACGAGAAAGAAAATTTCAATTTTCAATATTTTTTCCACGACAAACGCAAAATAACTTATTTTTTGAAACCTATTTCGAAAGTTTGTTTGTGAAAATGTGAAATTTATTTATAAAAAAAACTACATTTTCAGAACAATTAATTTTTTTAGTTTTTTTCTGTATTAAGTTCATAAATACGAATAGTTTGATTGAACTTTTTACATCAGAATCGTAAAAAGAAGTTTCACGGGACACTTTACTTATAGTGTGGTTTAAAATTAGCTTGAACTATATAAACTAAAATAACAAAATTACCATTTTCCAAAGAACTACTAATTTCCAAAAATGACTAATTAAAAAAAAACTAATTTCGTTTTCGAAAAATTATATTTTTTTTTTTTTAGTATGTACTAATTTCCAAATTTTAAAAAAAAATAAATAATAAGTTCCAATTTTCAAAAAAATATTATTTTCAAAAATATGGTAACATTTTTTAAAACAGTAAAATTTAAAAATAAATATATATGTAATTTATTTAAAAAATTAACCAATTAAAACAAAAAAGACAATTTTTAAAATGTTCAAAAAAGTGCCAATTTTTTAATATTAAAAAGGTATAAATTTCTTAAAAATATATAAATACCAATTTTTAATAAAATTACTAATATGTATTCAAAAACTATTAATTTGGAAGAAAGTACCAATTTTCAAATAAATTTCCTAAAAATATTAATTTTTAAAATTTTCAAAAAGTTCAAATTTCTTAAAAAAATTTAAATTTTCCGAAAAAAAAACTATCATTCATTTAAAAAGTAACAAATTGCACAATTTAGAAGGGATTCTAATATAGAAATGTAATTTAAAAATCTTGTAAAACTTATAGAAATGTAATTTCAAATTTATGCATATAATTTAGATTCTATAGTTTTGTTCAATTTTTAAAAAATCGATTTTTTTACTTTTACATTTTTAAATGGTTGATTTTTCGATTTTTTTTTTAATTTTTCCCCTCTTTTGATTATTTTTTATTATTTGTCTTATAAAAAATTTAAAAATATAAAAAAATAAACATATTCAAATACTTTTCATTTTGGTGTCCTAAGACTATAAATTACTTTTTTTTAATTAACTTTAGTTTTTGATATACAAATTTATATGTGAAATTTAGGGGTTTGCTCCCCATCTTATCCGATTTCGCTAAATAAAATTTCAGAAAATTCGAATTCAAATCACCTATAAACTATTCTTTCCTTTTTTATATCCACTATCCAAGTTTGTTGAGTTTGTCATTTCGTTTGTAACATATCGAAAAAATCATCTAAAACTTCACAAAGTATAAATATTCTGGGTCCTCGTGAAATTCTAAGACGATCTAGATATGTCAGTGTGTTGAAAGTACGATTGGACTAGGGGCGGATCACTTAGGGGTATCAAATTTGGCTAAAATATTTTTCTTATATTAGGTTTGGTTGGTATTAAAAATGGGCAAAATCGGTTAATAATGAAAAAAAGTTATGAACCATATACTAAAAAAAACTTAGTGTCCGTTGTATCACCAGTTCATAATTTTCCGCCGATATTCCTTAAACAAAGGCATGTACTCCATCGAAATTCTGTACAAAAAGGATCGATATAAACTTGGAATTTCAAAATGCACGTGATCCGCCTACCTCATATAAGGCGAAATTTTCAATTAGGGTGGCACAAAAGGTTTAGAAAAATCATAATGTAATATCAAATGTGAAAAAAACGAAAAATTAAACTATGACTCCTAACTCCCATTGGAACAGTTATAACATTGGTATCTCCAAAAAATGAATAACATACATCACAAGCGCACCATCTAATGATTCCAATTTTTTGTATTCAGGTTTATATTTAAATAAGTAACATCAAAAGTTTGGGATATCATACCACTTCGTAACCCTTTATGAGTTCATCATTAAAAAACACAGGCTACTAAACAATTTAGTACAATTTCTATACTGTATAAATTTAAAAAAATTTTTTTAGTTAAAAAAGTTTCAAAAAGTAAAATAAATAATAGAATTTTCAAAAAGTAAAAACGACATGTTTGATATATTTGTGATAAAGAAAGTATACAATTTAAAATTTGTTTTTATGTCCTTTGGTTCAGAAGATTCGAAGGGTACCAATAAGTACCAGTTTTTTACATCATAAACGTTCAAAGATTCAAAAAGTACTAAATTATTTATATTATTATTTTTTTTTATTGTAGAGAGGAATGTGACTGATAGAGCTTGTGAATTATCATATAGAAACATATATCATTAATTTCATATTTCTAGGTTAATTATTACAAAAAATTAAAAAGGTAATATTAGAAGAACGAAAAAGTAACACAAAATCCCCTCTTAAAGATTCTCATTTACTTAGGACCCACATAGGATCATGTATATGTAATTTAACGCTTCTTCGTACAATATTATAAAAAATTAAAAAAAGTACCACAAAATCCCCTCTTGTGAATTAAACCATCGGTCTTTAAATTCATATTTCTAGGATAATTATAAAAAAAAAAAAAAATAAAAAATTCATTAGAAGAACAAAAACAAATATCACAAAGTCATCCTTGTGAACTCTTATCCAAGTAGGACCATGCATCTTTAATTTGATGTTTATAGCTTATTACAAAAAAATAAAAAAAAAATACCATTAGAATAACGAACTACATTCTTAAGTTCATGTTTCTAGGTTTAATATAATAGAAAATTCATTATTGAATTTGAATAAAATGTAATTCCTTTTTGGTACTTTTTTACCACTTTTTGGTACTTTTTCCCCCATGGATTACAAAAATTGTATTCTAATAATTTCAAACTGTAATGGGATCCCATATTAAAATACACATATTTATATGTCAATAAAAGGAAAAAAATATTTTACGAAAAAGTACCACAATAGTACTATTTTTACCCCTTAGACATTCGAATTGCCAAAAAGTACCCAATACGTATTTTTCGTTTTTCGATAAATTACGAATACGATGTAAAATTTATTTATATGTTTACTGGCTTAGAAGATCAGTGTGGTGCCAAAAAAGTACCAAATTACAGTTTTTAGCCGTTTCTCCCTAAAAAGGCCAATTTTCAAAATAAAAAATACCAGACCTGATCGCTTATTTCTTAAATGAATAAGGATATGTAATACATTTTTTATCTATATTAGTGTAGGAGATAGAAGCTTACCGATTTTACCCGTTTTAGTGTATGAATTTGGCGGGAGACCAACCTACGGTCCAAATTTCATCCCTTTAGCTTCCATCATTTGGTCTATGGGATGATGAATCAGTCAGTCACGTTACTCTTTTATATATACAGAAGATAGATGATATTTGTTTTTCATAAAGCATAAACAATCAGTTATGTTATTTAAAAATATCCCATACTAAAAAATAGTAAAAAGAAGCTAACAACTTAGAAACAGACACGATATTAAGCAATTTTACTTTGATCTTAAGTTTTTAGTCTTAATTTTAGCACTGTACTTAAATTTATATTTCATTGTTTATTACTTTTTTAACTTTTATAATAAAAAAGAAAACGGACCGTTAAATTACTACAATACATACATATAAGTAAAAAATAAAAACAAAAGGTAACATTTCCCTGTCAATATTTTTTATCGCAATTTGAACTAAGGCGACACTCCATGTACTTAATAACAGTCGAATATGACATCATTTTCTTATCGAAGAAGAGCCACCTTTCAGATGCATTCTTTGGGTGTCGAAATACTATCATTTAGAAGTAAAAAAATACATTGATAAATTATCGAAATATAATCACTTTTGAATAATAAGTAAATATGTTTTTAATTCAGTTGGAATATTTTTAGTAAATATTTTTAATTATACTTGAGCTAAATGCTTTCCTTATATATAAACACACTGTAATAACTGACTATAACTTTAAATTAAATATGAAATGTTTAAAAACAAAAATCTCTAATTAAAAATTAACAATTTTTTATATTAGCTCATTTTTTATTCAACACTATATGCAACAACATTGATCATTATTCCGTACTTGTGCGTTTTCTTTGCTCTGGAATGTAAACAGCCGCCCAAGTCAAGTTTTTTAGGTTAAAATTCGATACTAATGAGTTTTGTTATTTCAAATTTATGTATTTTCTAATTTTGAACATCCAAGAGTGTCAAAAAAAGACACTTTTTAGTGGTTGGATGAAAAACTCTCTTCCAAATGCTGCTTGTTAATTATAGGAACCTCCTTAATATCATAATGGAATACATAAATCCAATCCATATGTATGTAAAACATCTGCATATACATATTGGAAATTCTACTGTAAAAAATTATGAATGAACAGTTATAATTTCATGAGTACCTAATAAAACAAAACAATTTTATACTTGTAAAATGAGCTAACAGAAATTTAAAGATTTAGTAGTAAACTAATAGATCTACAGGTCAATTTGAAAAAATAAAAATTTACCTAAAGTAGAAGTTTAATTTATTGAAAAAAGTGTAATTCTTATTAAAAAATATATATATTAATAATGTTTTATAAATTAAACTGTTTATTATATGCAATAATATTTTTTATAAATATAAAAACTTTAAAAACATTTAATGTAAATTTTCATTATAATTATAATTTACAAGTTGAACCGTTTAATACACAAATTTATAAACGGGAATTAACGCAATTTTTTGATAAAGGTAAAAGAATAAATTAAACAATGTGCAAAATAAAATATTAACAAGTAAAATATTAACAAGTAAGTCAATCAAACCCGACCATATGATATCCCACACCATTGTGTATGTCCATTAAAATTCGTGGAGGGGTCTTATATTAGACATATGGACAATTGTGAACTGATACTTTTATTAAGTTTAAAATAAAATATACTAATACAGAATATTACGTTAATACTAACATTTATATGAATTTATGCACTTTAGGGTGATTCCCGAAAGTAAGCTTATATGGGATCTACGGTAAATTATGGAGCGATCCTCAAAATTTGTCTTATTTCTTTCTACTTATATAAACTTGAAACTATGTCGAATATAAACTTGAAACTAACATGTGTTTGTGATTTATGCACGTTAAAGTGATTTTCGGAAGAGGATTTTATATGGGAGCTATGGTCAATTATGGACCGATCTTCGTGAAATTTGGCACAAAGATTGATACTTATACAAAATTTCTTTACACCGAATTTCATTAAAATATTGCTACATTTAAGGCATTTATGATCGTTAAACCCCTATTCCGGGAGGACATTTGTATGGGGTCTAGGTGAAATAATGGACCGATCATAACCAATTTCAATAGGTTTTGTCCTTGTGTTAGGAAGGTCGTGCCAAATTTCATTGAATTATCTTTAAAATTGCAAGAACAGCTTTATTTTGAAGAAAACTTTGTACAACAAAAATTTATTGATATTTTTATTTAAATAAAATATAGTGTTTTATAAATATCATGCAATTTCTAATAATAAGACGGTTGAAACTTTACGTTAAGGTAATTAAAAAAATACTCAAGGTCAGTTAATTTATCTGACTTTATTTAACAATTATACAAAATTTTTTCAATTTTTAATATTAGAGTTTATTTTATTTTAGGTCTAAATTTTTTTTATTAAATTTCCTTATAACAGTAAAGTCTCAATAAATATGTTTTTTAATATCAAATTTATACAAATTGTAAGTATGTACTTTATGTTATTCTAATCCAAATAACTCCTTTTTCATGTAACCCGAATTATGTAATTCTAAATATTTCATGAACAAACCCATATTCATAACACTACCCTCATTTTCCACATCATCACAAAATAGTTGCTCTTTAAAACCATCAAATCTTCTTAATTTATCCAATTTTATTCGAGGTTTACGAACGGCCTCAATTTTACATATTGATATTTTCTGCCAGTTCATAGCCTTTATAATACGCCAAAATTCCTGTGTACATTCCTTTAATCCTTCCACGCATATTATGCCCGGTTTACCTGGCCGACAAAAACCACTCAACTCCAAATTGCGTGATTGCTTAACAATTTCTTGTCTCTTTGTTTTTGATTTAATATGATGCGAGTAAATCCATAATCTTTCAAAATCCACCAATTCTTCTTCGGCTTTAATTTCCTCGTTCATATCATTTGTTTCAAATTCACTGCCATCTTTTTTAATTATTACCTCGATTTCTTCTTGTAGCCAACTTAAGACTTGAAAAATATAACTTTCGCTTTTATCCATGGTATTGATAAAGTTTTCAATTTCTTTTTTAAAATATGATTCTTTGTTTTTACTTAACAAGGGTGTGTGCACAATGACAATGGCATTTTCCAATGTGGGATATAAATGTGGTAATTCAATACGCACATCCAATTTAGATTTCCCCCGAGTAGTTTGTAATTCCAGTTTTATGTTGTAGTCTAAATGGGACTTTAAAAGTTGGGACAAATTTTCATTGGTGGGTTTTTTTAAGAATTCATTAAAATCACTGATAACACCAGGATCAAAAATATGCATTTCTCCGGGAGAGCAATATATGGAAGATAACATATCCACTTCTTCGAGTTGTTTAGTTAAGCAGTCTTTGTAAAGTGATAATTGTTCAACCATATTGCTAAACGAAAATATAAAAGTGAAATTTTTTTAAATATTTATAATTTATTTCAGCTTCTTTTTCCTTGAATGGTTTTGAAAAGGTGGAATCGGTGCCGGTTCTATTTCCCATTGATATATGTGTATTTAATTTAGAAGGTTCCAAATATGCGACCACTTTACATATGAACAAAAATGGGGCCAGACATTTTAAGGTTCTTAAAATGAATGTAAGTATGTTGTTAATGATTTACCCCGTATTCGCAAACAACTTTTAAATTTAAAATGCTTTTTAAACAATTTTTTCATACAAATTTTGTGTTTTAGATTTAAAATTTGTTTTTGAATACGGGGGTTAGGATTTTTTATACCTTAAAATTCCTATTGAAGTAAGTCTTTTTTGTTACCTTCAGAATGGTTCCTATGACTTAATAGCCGATATTGCCACCCCCAATGGTATCACTATGGACTGCATTAGTTTCCACAATAAAGGTTACGTAGCTATAGCTTTGAATATTACCGAACCTGTTAGATATGCAAAAGAAGGTTCACCTATTTATGAGATTGCTGGCGATCGTCTTAAAGCAGTACAATATTTTGCTGCACCTAACTTAATATCTGTCCATTTACGTGCCAGTGGCAATGATTTCTTTCTACTACACACCTATGCTAACTCCCAGGAAACACCTCATCTTCACTGTCCCTACTTCAAATGGTCCGGCAGTACATTTAATAAAATAGGTCGTATACCCTGTAGCAATGCCCGACAACTAGCACCCTTTTCTATAGATCATGAAAGTTTTGTAGCGGTAGCAAATTTTGCCGATCAAATGGGACGCACCGCTACCAATTCAGAAATTTATAAATATTCTCGTGATAAGAAAAAGTTTGTATTATTTCAAAAGATTAAAACTAATGGGGCGGTAGATGTACAATATTTTAATGTACCCTTGAATGAGGTAAAAAGGCAACATTTTTTGGTATTTGGTAATTCGATAAGCTCGGCCTCATTGGCTAAAAAAGAAAAAGCGAAAAGGGAGGGAAAAAATTTGGAAGCAGATTCGGTGTTTTACTTATTTGATAAAGGACAATTTATACCATATCAAAAATTGTCTTTATATGCGGTAAAGAAATTTTTACCAGTACAGGTATTTAACAATTTGTTTTCGATTTATTTATTTATTTTTTTTTATGTATTCATTTATTTTCTTTTTAAGAATGTAGAGGCCGAAAAGTTTATTTTACTGGTGGCCTGTTCAGATCAGGATATTAAAATTTATAATTTAAATGATTGGAAATTTGAAGAATCTAAGATTCAGTTTACCGAGGGAGCCTTAGGCAAGGGTGTGGCAAATATGCGTATTTATCATGAGCAGGAAAAAAGCTATTTGATTATAGCCAATGAACTTATGGCTGATAATGAAACCAATATTTTCTTACCCATCTTTAAGCAAGAAGAGCATGCTAATGCCTTAAGGCAACAGATAATCGATTGGGCTAAACATGAAACTAAACGTTTAGAAAATATAAATGTAAAGGATTTAAGAAAACAAGTAGAGGTAAGAAATTAAGAAAACTTAATTATAGTTTCTATATAGATACAATTTAATTATTAACAGGAGAAATTAAAAAACATAGATCAGTTACAACATTTTCCTAAGATAAAAGAAATACCTTATGCGAATATACAAACTGTTATTACGGAATCGGTAAATATAGAAAATTAATTTAATTTTAAACAATTATACAATGATTTCAATACTATATTCAACGCCAGTTGGTTTATCCTAAATTAAAAATGGATACAAATTATTGGATAGCCTTAAAATACATTAATGAAGCCTTGGACAGTCTAGAAATATTACTTAAACAAAAGCAACGTTTAAAACGCGAAACAGATCCCAATACATATGAAAATTTGGAATATGTTTACGATACTTTAAATGTTAATACTTTAAATATTAACAAGAACCTCAAGGCGAAACGGGTAAATAAAGTGTATAGCGAAAATCCCATATTCGAATATATTAAAGCCGAAAAAATAACAGTTACCAATAAATATAACAAACCTACCCAAGAAAGATTTAATCCTATGGAAAGTTTAGATTATAGGGATGAAAATGATATAATGACTGTAAGAAATTTACAAATCAAAGGCAAACTTAATGAATTTCTATGGAGCGATTTACTAAATAATACCTTGAAGCGAAAACAAGATTTACAATTTCTAAAAGCTCCCGTACAAATAGAAACATTAAAGACTGATACCATAGTGGTAAATAATGATAAAGTTAATGAACAAAATTTGGGTGTTCTAATACCCATTGATGGTGGCAAATATGTTATAAACCAAGATATACAATTTGCTGCACCAATAACAGCTAATCAAGTGAATATTTTTGAAAGATTAAATAATTTACACGTATTTAATAATAAATTTGATGTGTTGCTAAAAAAGTCCAATAAAACTCAAGTGATAGAAGGCAGGAAAAATTTAACCAATATTAAAGTTATGGAACCCATAACAATAGCGGTAAGTTTTCAAAATGTGTGAAAAAAAATTACTAAAAATGTATTTCTATACTCGAAGGGTAAAATGATGGGACGTCAGCTGGAAGCCATTTCACCCAATAAATTCATACACGAACCTTTAGTTCTGGAAGGCAACTTTATGATTAATGGGGATGTTTATATAAATCATCAGCTTAGCACTTTAGATCTTATTGACTTAAAAGAAAAATTATCTGCCAAACAAGTTTTAGATATGGGTATACGTATGGATAAAAGTTTGAAAGATGTTAATCTTAAATTTCTACAGCCCTTAAAAGCCAACAACTCGTTAGTTAGTTTTGTTAATCAACATGATTTACAGAGACTAGTAAAACTCAATCAAGATGATATACAGATAATAGAGGGTTTAAAATTATTTAATGAATCTTTGGCAATAAGTAGAGGCTTTAGTGAAGTGAAAAATCTTAACGGTATAGATATGGAAAAATTGGAAAGAAATGCATTTTTGAAGAATAACAATCAAACCATAAGAGTGCCTCTGAAGATTGGAAAAATTACAGTAAAAAAGTAAGTTTAATCAACCGTAAACAGCGTTTAAATGGAAAAGGGTATCGATTTGAGATCACTTATATTTTCTATCAAAAATTGATATTTTGTATGAAAAATTAAAAAAAAAAAAAAATCTTTAAACATTAATAACTCGGTAAATAACATATGCGAAATAAAATTGCGAAAAAACTTTCGGCGCTGATCTAGTTTCTACAAAAAGTTAATAAAAGGTAAACTACCTTCAAAAAATATTTGTAATTTTTTGGATTCTTTATATATATATATACCACTACAAACTGATTTATATTTTAATTCAGATGGCAATGAGAGTCAAAAAACATTTTCTTTCTAAAGATATAATAAATAAAATTGATATAAATAATACAAAAATCAAGGAAAAAAGTGTGTATAGTTCAAAACATAGATGTTCATTGTGAATATTTTAATTCAAAATATTTTCTAAATGTAAATAATCTTTATATTCAATTTATATTTTTATTTTATAAATAAAATAGTTTCAAATCATTTTGTTCTCTTTATAATACAATTTTCAGTTACTTGAAATTAATTTGGAATAAAATTATTTGAATATTATTCCATTTGATAACAAGTCAGAATAGAAAAAATTTCAACAGAACTATTCGAATATACATTTATAAAATTTAAATCAAATTTCAGAGTCTTCAACTAATTTGAAAATAACTGTTATTTCTTTAGCTTGAACACAATTACTCTTTATTTTATTTCCTATTTTAAAAATGAAATAAAATCTATATTGAAACATTTCATTTTCTTTTTTTTTTTTCATAAAAAATTTTTCAATATTTTTATTCAACAAAAATAAGTAATATATATATTTTTTTAATACTGCAATTATTTAATACGTTTAAATAAGCTAATTTCGACGACATGTACAGAGCTTCTTAAACAGTCGGAGAAATTACAAGGAACATTATTTGCTGAAAAAAAAACTCCTGTAACAATCGCTGTTATTATTTTTAACTTAAATAATTGAAAAAAATTATATGAATTTGATTTTTTTTTATTCGAACCTTTTGTGGTTGAATAATTTTATTTCTTTGCATTTCTTTTTTTTTTTTTTTTTTTGAATAAAAATTTCAAAATATTTATTTGAAAATTTTCTATTTGAATATACCCAATAAACCAAACGATAGTATAACTATATCGAAACGATATCATGTAGGTGATAAAAATTATCACTAGTGATAGTCGTTTTCGAATTGAAAACGATAGGTTTTACGGACTAAAGTGTACCTTTAGTCCGTAAAACCTATAGGAAGGAAAATGATAGAAAAAAGATGAGACCAAGAAAAGTATAGAAAAGAATAGAAAGAATCTGAAAAGGAAAAGTGTTACCGCCCAAAATCGTTCGCTCTAAGCCAACGACCCCCTCTTAGCCAGCCTATTCTCATGACGAATCCTATTAGTCTATCGAGATCTATTCTCGATATACTGTCTAATTCGCCAAGGAATCGACTGCCTAACCATTTCTGCCTACTTAGTTGTAGACATGGACCGTAACATATGATATGTTCCACCGTCTTTAGCTCCTTATTATCTTCACACATTCTGCAAAGACCGGAGGAAACTCTATCCCAATTCCCTATTTTTCCCCCTATGGGACAATGACCTGTCAGAATACCTATCATAGTCTTCAGGTTTTCCCTTTTCATGCTTAAAAGTAGATTTGTATCTGCTTTATCAAGTTGGGGCCATAGGACCCTTGATAATCTGCAGTCCGTTCCACGTTTCCATGCATGATTGAAGTAAAAGCCAAGAGGTGGTCTCACACCGCTTTCACTTGCAGTCCTATCCAAAGCTGAGCCTTTTGTACCCAGCAGAGTCTGATATGGCAGTTTCCCATCAATCTCCTAAGAGCTTTCTTACAGTCGCTAACTAGCCTAGACTTGACAAAATGTCCTTTCAAGGCCTTCAGCGCAGCCTGACTATATACATACAGAGTTACCTCTGTATTCACCTCAATGTTCCCTGCAATCAATTCTGTGGCCCTAAGAATACCTAGAATTTCCGCCTGGAACATTAATTTAGTATAAATTCTTAATGTTTTTATTTAAAAATTAATAAATTGATTAACAAATATTTTAAATTAGAAATAAAAAATGGAAATAATATAAAAAGTATTTTCATTTTTTATTTTATTCACAAGTAACAGCTATGGTTCAGTCAGTTTGTAGTGATTTTTTTTTTTTTTTGTTTTTTGAACAATTCTAAAATTTAATTTGATTTTAATTTTTTTATAAAAGTGTACTTATTTTTATTTTTGTTTATATTTCAATATATAAACAAAAAAAATAATAATTATTTACCACACATAATATGATTTATATTTTAACTCAGAAGGCAATTAGTATCAGATATTTATTTTTTCGATCTATTATAAGAAAAGTTCAAAAATTGTTCGATGAATAATTTTTTGTGGATCAAAATCAATTTGTGGCGAATTTTTAACTTTTCAAAACTCTGATTTGACTGCATTTTTTTAATAATATATTAAGCTGTATAACGCAGAGGTGATAGATTTCATAAAAACAAAAATATCAAGGTTTATTATCCAATAATATATCTTCTAAACTACTTTAATATCTGGATATAATGAAAGGATGGTTTTGAGGGGTGGGAAAAATCTAAATTAAGTCAAAGTCTACAAATTAAAAATCTTCAAATAATTTAAAATTTAAATCGATTAATAAGTTTTGGACAATTCTAGATAGAGGAGAGTTTATAGAATCCTCTCGACGAAATGTCAAGACTAACTAGGGTACAATATCCGAACAACAGGTTCGGAAAATTCCAACATCGAGTATTTAAACTCATGATAAAAGAATTCCTTAGAACTTCTCCAAAAATGCACAAAAGGGATTCAAATATTGCGCATATAAAAACAACACATTAAGTTGTCTTTTCAAAAATAATATGAGATTTATGCTAATTTTTGGAGAAATTTGAACATTTTAAATTTTATTGTAATTTTATTCCGCATACGTTAAGCGCTTAAATGGAAAAATGGCCTCCATACGTGATCACTTATATTTCTAACTAAAAATCAATATTTTGTGTGAAAAATGCAAAGATCTTTAATCGCAATTCGTGATCACTTATATTTTCTATCAAAAATCAATATTTTGTATGAAAAAATAAAAAAGATAATCTTTAGTATCACGGTAAATGAAATTAAAAAAATTAAATGGAAAAAGAGCCTTAATTGGTGATCACTTATATTCTCTATCAAAAATCGATATTTTGAATGAAAAATTAAAAAAATCTTTAATCGTTAATATCTCGGTAAATAAGCGTTTAAATAGAAAAAGGCCTGGAAATGTGATCACTTATATTTCTAAATAAAAACCGACATTTTTTGTAAAAATTGCAAAAAAAAAAAATAATCGTATTTCGGTTAATAATGAATGAAAAAAGGGCTTCGATTCGTAATCACTTATATTTCCTATCAAAAATCGATATTTTGCATGAAAAATTAAAAAAAAAAATGGGTTAATATCTCGGTAAGTAACCGTTCAAATGGAAAAAGGGTCTGGATACGAAAAAAAATTATTTTTAGTATCTCTATAAATTAAATTAAAAAAATTAGATGGAAAAAGAGCCACAATTGGTGATCACTTATATTCTTTATCAAAAAGCGATATTTTGTATCAAAAAATTTAAAAATCTGTATTCCTTCATATCTCGGTAAATAAGATTTTAAATGCAAAAAGGGCTTCGATATGGAATCCCTTATATTTTTAACAAAAATCAATATTTTGTATGAAAAATGCTAAAAATCTTAAGTCGTTTTAATAGAAAAAGCCTCTCGATTCGTGATCACTTATATTTTCTGTCAAAAATCGATATTAAAAAAATCTTTAATCGTTAATATTTCGGTGAAAATATCTTTTTTCGTGAAATATGTTTTTTTTAACATTTATTTTCGGTGAAAATATGTTTTTTGGGTGTAAATATGTTTTTTAATGAAAATATATATATATTTATAATTTCAAAAATATATTTTTTTAGCATTGAAAGTCCTGCTATACTTCTAAATTCCAAAAACCTTTCCGATTATTTAACTATAACTGGCAATCAGTCTATACAAGGTTCCCTAATAGTTGATAATCTGAAAACCCAACTCCTAACAGTGGAACACTTAAATACCGATAATAAAATATTTCATCAACATTTACAAGACATTTATCAACAAAAATCTCGCAATGCTCCTCAAGAAGACATATTTCAACCAAATCGCAAATTTCATGGTTCCATTTACGTACAAAATCTAATATTAAATTCCACTATAAATAATAAATCGGTTGAAGAGATAGAAAATCTTCTATTGCAATTAGAGGGCAACATCAAATATGTGGGCAATTTTAAATTTAACTATGCCATGAATGTTACTAATATGACATTTCAAGGTAAATTAAATGGTGTACCAGCAGAGGAATTTGGTAACTGTTGGTTACAAAAGAAGGCGGAAAAGCAAGAGTTTACAGCAGCTCAAACATTTGCCAGTGTAGAGGCAGAAGAAGGCTTGCAATTGCAGGGTAAATTAAATGGCTTTACAATGGAAGATTTTTACACAAAAACTTATTGGATAAATAGAGATGAATATATAGAAACAGTGAATTTTGGTTAGTTTTTAAAAAAATAATTTCATATTTATTAAACTATTAACAGAGCAAATGTATTTCTTCAGAAAATCCCATTGAAATAACGGATACTTTAACTACACACACATTAAATAACTTTATGGTACCTCAAGATGTTTTATATAAAGATTCCAAGGATGCTCCCATTATTCTTAACACTCTAACGGTAGACGAAAATGTTATAGTTCAAGGCAGTATACTTAATCTCACATCTGTTAATGATATAAATCTATGTGAATTAGTGGAATTTTTGGATGGTACTCGTGGTGATACTTTATATTTAGACCAGGCTTATTTCTCCCACACACCACCAATGTATAAAACTTTAAATGGTCATTTTATAAAAAATACTATAGATTCTGTATGGTTGTCTAATGAGAATGTATTACTGCCTCATCATGTTGAAATAGCAGATGCCTATTTTGAAGGTCTTTTGGAATTTGAGGTATGTTGGATGAAACATATTTAGTACAGTAATATATTTACTACTTTTTTTGGAATATTAAAGGGTCCCATTAATAATATGAATTTGGATTATTTAAAAGAAAATTATTTTAGTAAAACTAAAGCTCAAGAAGTTTCCATTGAAATGGTATTTTCGGAAGGTGCTGAATGCGAGAAAGATGTAAATTCTAATGAAATTGAGGTTTTTGGTCCATTAATAGTGGGAGAAAGGTAAGTTATATTCTTTATTTTTATTTAAATTGAACAATATATGCTATTACCGTAGAGCAGTTTTTTAATTCTTTTGCCCGGACGAAATAATTATTAACCGAAGATGGTTTTCAATATAAATAAAAATTGGCTTAAATTGAATGTTCTGATTCAGCTCCGATTTTTTGTTTTTTATTTTTTTATTTTTTTTTTTCAATATCAGTAGTACTTTTAACGCTGAAATTAATAATGTAAAAATTTGTGAGTGTAATTAAATAATTACGAAGTTATAGGACTTTCAAAAACTCATATTAATTTTTTTATTAAAAAATTGGGTAAAAGGAAAAATTTTGTAAGCTTTTGGACATAACACAAAGTTAAAAACTCTTCCGCACGGCTGAAGTCCGGCTATTAAGAAACAATTTTACACAAATAAAATTTGGAACATTTCAAAATTACCGGAACTGCTGATTATTTAAAAAATTTTTTCGGCAAAAGCAATATTTTAGGTTAAAAAAAGTTACATAAACATTTTTCTACGCTCTATTAGTTTTCGAGTTATAGGTACTTTAAGGTATGATGTAGGAATGCAATTTTCTCCTTTGTCCCTTAATGGAAATTAACAATATGGGTGTCATTGGAAAGGTATTGGGAAGGCCTTTCGATTGACATATAAAATATTCCAAATCATTAACCCATGGTAAGATAATATGATATTTTATTACTTTTTATGTTGACTTTTTTTACACAAATACCCTTATCTCAAAAATATATTGAGGAGGAGAAGGAGAAAATTGTATTCTTATATTATAACTTACAGTACCTATAACTCGAAAAGTAGGAGCGAGCGGAAAAAATTTTTTACACTACTTTAACCACGAATAAAAATGCTGCTGAATCATTATGAAAATTATTAAAAATCAAGTGTGCAAGTAATCTCGATTTATGAAAAATTTTCAACTTTAGAGACTCATAAACATATCAGAATTTTCAGATTGTTTAGTTAGCACCCATTGCTCCCAATGTTTATATTTAATAACTATTTAATCATTAAATTGTTTGGGAATCACTGCCTCATAAAAAGAAAACATCTGATCATCGGGAATAGAACCGCACTTCAAAGTAACGTTATTCATAATTTCATAATCAAAAAGTAAAATTATAAGTTTTTAAACCAATAAATTTACCTTGTTCGTTAATCTTTAATTTTTATACAAAATTCAATAAACGAAATCGTAATTAACTTAAAAATATAACAAAAACTCTAAAACCACCTGCACAATGTTTACAAAAGTAAAAACAATAAACTAAAATAAAAAGAGCTGCCATATTTTAACATATACATTTGCCAGATGTAAACCATAATGTAATTATAAAGTGACGGAACATCTATAAAAACAACAATCACTTGTATTTTGTTACGTATTGTCTATATTGCACAAATTTTTATAAAGACAAACGTCAAAATTAGAGCGAATGTATACAAGCTAACCTGAGCAAAACAGTTGATTACTATTTTTGGTTGTTACAGCTGTCAAACTGCATACATAAAAAAAATGAATTCGCCTTATGCCGTTTTCACACTTGAGTACATCTTAATGTATAAACACAATAAGCCCAGTCCGGTAATTTCCATACAAATTGGTATAAAAAATACGCAATGCGGCACGGTTTAAAAATAAATTTATTTCAAATTCTCTCCGGATTTTTTGTTGTTTTCATTTTCTCACAAAAAATATTACCATATTTTAAAAAATTTTTATTTGAAGTAAAAAAAAAATAAATAAATAAATAAAAAGAAAATAAATAAAATTTTTGTGTATATTCCGTTGCCGTCTAAGTTTTTTGTTTAATATTGCGGGCTATGTAAAGAAATCCGGACTTGTTGTGTCATCTTTCATCAATGAAAATGTCAAATGGTCGAAAGAAAATGCTTGAATAGAAAAGAGAATTTTTAAGCATTCGTTAAAAATAATCAATAATTTTTATTAAATATTTCAACTAAACAATAAAAATAATTATGAATACTACAATTTACATGATTTTTGTTAATATTTGTATATTTGGAAAAGTTTTAGTACAGATGTTGTTGTGTTCCCATGATTTTTTTTTTTTTTTAAATTCATGGCATTCTTCTAGTGATGACACTAAAATAATCAAAAGATGTTATGTGGAACAAAATGAGATAGGAACAATTTATATGAAAACATATTAACATCTTGTAAAATTGATGGTAGCTGTCGAATGTGAACAAGTGTGAATACCACATTATTGTTGTTTTTGCGTAACTGTTGCCACCTTCTATAAATTCGCGTTAAATTTGACGTTTGTCTTGATAAAAAAAAATGTTCCAATATAGACATTACCTAGTGTCTACATTAGGCAAATTTTTATCAAAACAAACCTCAAAGACAGTGCGAATATATACAAGGTAACCTTAGTTCAACAGCTGATTATTATTTCGATTTTTACAGTTGTCAAACTGCATATATAAAAAACAATAATGAATACGCCATTGTTGTTTTTTGCAACTGTTGCCACCTTCTATAAATTCGCGCTAAGTTTGACGTTTGTCATGATAAAAAATTGTCTAATATAGACACTATGTTACGTTCGTCTAAAACCACTGCGCATAATGTTAAAATGCTATGAAAAAAAATGAGAAAATGAAAAAGAGTAAATAAACGAGGCAAAAAATATTAAATACGAATACAAAAACAATTTGATAGTTTCCCGTGGTATGTACATGATAAAATTTTAAATCAGCCAGGCTTACGATGTAACGTAACCATAAAATAGCATTGCCATATTTAAAGCTTTATACTATAACCCAAAAATACCGTGATTTTTTCTTTCTCCTTTCAAAACATCAACGATAACAGTGGAACTTCTATAAATTTCAATGAATTTGTACAAAATACTTTAAAAACTTCGGGACCTCATATAATATCTGGAAATTGGTATCTTTTGGAAGCCATAGTACAAGGAAATCTAAATGGAGTTTTAATTAATCAATTGAATTTAGTGGATGATATATTGCACACAGTAAAACCTGCACAACCCTATCACATAAAAGCTCCCAAAATGATTCGAAGCTTAAATATAGAAAATCTCTATGCAGATCCAACGAGTTTAGTTAACAATATACCAGTAGCCCTTTGGATTAAAGATTCAGTGTATCTATATGAAAATTACACCATCCACGGAGTAACAACAATAGACTCGATAAATGTTTACAACAATGTAATCGCTTTAGGAAAATTAAATAATATTACTTTTAATGAGCGCAACTTACTGTTACAAAACCTTAAACAACATGTAACAGGAAAAATAAAAATAATTAGCTATTTAGCTGACGAAAAACGTTTTCTAACCAACAATATAGAAAATTTATATACTAACTATATAAATCATCAAAACATGCCAACATTTATGGAAAATTTGGTACCAGTTACTACAACTACGCAAATAAAAAGTCATTTAATATTTAAATATGCCTTAAAGGTGGAAAAATATAAAGGTCCCGAAGGTTTTCTAACACAAAATCAATGGACAAAACGTGATATTAATGACAAGACACCAGTAATTAGAGCTAATATTGAAAGATCAGAGGAAATTTTTAAAGAATTTAGTCAAGTTAAGGATTATTTGAAAAATGTTAGCAAAAGTAAGTTATTTTATTTTTATAAGTATTTTTTATTTATTTGTTTATTTATTTACTTATTTATTTATTTAATATAATCCATTTAGGTAGCGTTTATAAATTGGATCATTTTGATGTTATACAAACTTTTGAGGCTTATTTGCCGGAAGTTATTATGTTAAGCTTGAAGTTTGATTCAAAAATTGTCGATGTTCTGTCTGTTTTTGATATGGGAGTTAGAAATGTTACTATTTATGAGTGGTTGCCCAAAAAGGATCAATTTGAAGAAACTAAAGGTAAGTCCAGATATATAAAAAAGAAATATTAGCATTGATAACCTATTTATTTTCAAAATAAATATTGACTTTATATATATATATATATATATATATATATGTTAGGTCTTAACATTACATAGTGTCTAAACTAGAAAAATTTTTATTTTAATTTTTTTTAACTTTAGTTAAACAGTCGATTATTATTTTTTGTTGTTACAGTTGTCAAACCGCATATACAAAAAAAAAATATTAATGAATTCGTCTTATTACGAGGGCGAATCAATAAGCAAGCCCGTGACTTTTTGAATGAAACGCAGTTTTTTTTTGCAAAACAAAAATTTATTTTTCAACTTAATCTCCTTTTAACTCAATACACTTATTCCAACGTTTCTCCAGTTTTTGTATCCCTTCCAAAAAATATAATTTTTCGAGGTCCTTAAAATAGGCATTTGTTTGGTCAATAATTTCATCGTTGGAGCTGAATCTCTTTCCACCGAGCCATTTCTTTAGGTTTGGAAATAGGAAGTAGTCACTAGGGGCTAAATCCGGAGAATATGGCGGATGAGGTACCAATTCGTAGCCCAATTCATAGAGTTTTGCCATTGAGACTGCACACGTGTGCACCCATGCATTATCTTGATGAAAAAGAACTTTTTTCTTGGCCATATGGGGTCGTCTTCCTTTTAAATCCTCATTAAATCGGTCTAATAAGTTGGGATAAAACTCGCCGTTGAATGTTTTTCCCTTTTGAAGGTAATCGATGTGGATTATCCCGCGTGCATCCCAAAAAACTGTTGCCATCACCTTATTGGCCGACAAACTTACCTTGGCCTTCTTCGGAGCAGGTTCACCCTGAGAAACCCATTGTTTAGACTGCTGCTTGGTCTCCGGAGTACAGTAATGGGTCCATGTTTCATCCACAGTTACAAAACGCCGCAAAAACTCGTATGAATTTGTCACATGTATACGTTTATGGTCAATTGAGAGCAAACGCGGCACCCATCTTGCAGACAACTTTCTTAAACACAGATGATCATTTAAAATCGAAACCACACTGCCATATGAAATGCCTATGGCATTAACAATCTGACGTACTTTTACTCTTCGTTCGGCCAACACCATATTTTTTCGACATTTTCGGGTGTACTGACCTTAATTGGCCGTCCAAAACGTTCAGCGTCATTTATACTTGTGCGACCACAACGAAAGTCAGCAAACCACTTTTTTACCATTGAAATCGATGGTGCAGAGTCCCCATAGTATTTATCGAGCTTTTCCTTATTTTGATTGACGGTTTTTTTTCGCAAAAAATAATGTTTAATGAGCACTCGAAATTCACTTTTTTCACAGCTTTTAAACGCAAAGTAAATGACGACACTTGCTCAAAATTTGACAAACTTAGAGCCAGATACTTTTTCACTAACAAACTCTTAGAGTTAGGTATTCCTGCCAAAGGGTCGGACTACTTGTTTATACTTTGTTCATACCCTCATATTTAAAAGATATTGTTAAATACAGATACATACTAACATATGTATTTTGTTCAAAGTAGTTGGAAATTCAGAAATTCGCGATACAGTTAGGTTAGGTTAAAAAGGACGGCGTCTTCACGCCTCCACCCAGAGACCATTCGGTCCATTTTGATCCCTTTATAAATACCAAAGAAAAGCTAATAGAAAAGCAAGAGAAACCCCTTAGTAGAATAAGACACTAGAATAGAAAGAAAGATAACGAAATAAAAGAAAAGTGTGGAACCTAAGACCCATCAATCAAACCTGATTACCTCTAAGCCAATTTATCCCCATTACGAACCCTATAAGGTTACTGAGTCCTTTACCCGTAACCTTCTCTAGTGACCAGTAATCATAGCAACAATGACCCTTAGATTCCCACGACTCATGCCCAGAAAAAGTTTCGAATCTGCTGGTTTAAGACTAGGCCATAACGCTCTAGATACCTTGCAGTCCATTGTACTCCCCCAAGTATGATTCGTTCTTCCTAATGGCTATGAAATATGACCCAATTGGAATCCTGACCGATACCTCCACAAAAGACCTGTCCAGCTCCGAGCCCTTACGAGCTATCTCATCGGCTATTTCATTGCCGAGAATGTCGCAGTGACCAGGAACTCAACAGAGTCTTATTCTGTAGGCATCCATTAGCCTTCTAAATTCTAAACACAGTAGTACTGCCTGACTATTCACGTAGATATTTACCTATCAAAATTCTGCTCCAGTAATCCTAGGGTCTTGTAAATGCTTAGAATTTCTGCCTAAAAAACGCTGCAACTATCACACAATCTAAATGACCATTTGATATCCGTTCCCATGAAGTAAACACCCGCCCTTGTGTCTACTTCCATCTTCGAGACACCCTCCATGGAGTTCGACTATTAAATTTGACTTCATTAGCATGGTAACATGCCCCGCTGTGAAACTCCCAATTCCTTCAGTCTAAATAAGCTCCGTATAGCCATTCCTCTCACGAACTGCTCAATTGGAAGAAGGTTGAGAATGGTGTCCAGTGCTGCCTGAGGTGTACTTCTCACAGCACCCCTAATGCCAATAGAAGCACATCTCTGAGCTTTAGAAAGGAGGTTCCTATACGTTCATTTTCCACGTCTCCCACCATACGGAACATCCATAAGTGAGTATTGGTCTCACAACCGATGTGTATATCCAATATACAATTATCGGTTTTCGACCCCAGTTCTTCCCTATAGAGTTAATGCATGCTTAGTAGGCATTAAGCCCCTTCCTGGCCCTTTCCAGAGTAATTCTCCTCCAAGACAATTTTTTGTCCAAATAAATTCCCAGGTACTTTTCCTCCCTTGGCAATCTGAGTTCTGTCCCATTCAATACTGGTAGACTAAATGTCTCAACCTTTTATCTCCTGGTAAACAGAACTAGTTCAGTCTTTTCAGGGTTGACCCCCAATCCATTACTGCTTGTCCATTGGGAAAGTTCTCGGAGACAAGATTGCATGACCTCGCTGGTCGTGGGTAGAAATTTACCCGAGGCCAACATTACTACATCGTCAGCGTAGGCTGTGATCTTCCTTCCCATGGCATCGAACTGTCTCATTGCCAAAAGCCACAATAATAGAGAAAGAACCTCCCCCCCCCCCCCCTTACGGTGTGCCCCTTATCACGAGCTTCCATATGCAAGTGGCGACATGTCACAGCGACAGCCATTGTTTTGTTGTAACAAAAAAAGAAAAAAAATGAGAACAAAAACCTGTCTGGTTATATTTAAGAAATAATTACGACGACGCGGGAGTTGTTCCCCAATCCAGAACTATTTTACGAAAAAAACCCGCGAAATACAAATTATGACATTAAGTTGTGTCTATACTAGCGAAATTTTTATCAAGACAAAATTTGCAAAAATTTGAAATTTGTCTTGATAAAAATTTCTCTAGTATAGACTCGACGTTAATGTGGAACAGAGATATTGTTGTACATAAAGTTTATTGCAAAACAGATTAATCACGTAGCGACATTTAAACAGCTAAGAAATTTTTTCCTTTTGTTTATGTTTACAATCTTTATGTACATTTTTTGTTTACTTTTGTGTTATTGCGGTTTATTACCAGAGGATGAAGTCGTCCGGCTCCAAGTTAGCGTTTAACCACTGCTGATCTTAATTTGATTGAAAGCGACGCCGCCGACTCATGCGACTCTTATCGGCTGATATTTATAGTCATTAATTTATTTTTTCGCATATTACTTAATGCATATTAACAAAAATATACACTAAAATATTAAAAACAATTAAATTTTTATTATTTTATGTTATTCCCTAAACTTACGGGTAATTACTTTTAAAAATTGGCAAGTCACATGAAATCATAAAAAAATTGTTTGAGACAAAATGAAGACTAATATTATTTGTATTTATTTATTCCAATTCAAGTAATACAAAAAGAATTTCTAGGCCAACATATGTGAATTCCTAAGTAATAAATCTGAGTTTAATGTAAAAGAATTAATTATATTTTGTTTAAGTTACAAATGGAATTCAATTTATTTTATGTTCACATACGAGCAATTTTTACATGTTTTTTTTTTTTATTAAAACTCAACATGTTTAAACATCACTATTCACATATATCGCTATCGTGTTTTTTATTTTGATGTGTCAGATTTTTTTCATATTTTCAATTAAAATGAAAACTAAGCATACATACACTTTTGCTCAAAATGAATTGTTAAATTAACGAATAATTAAAAATCAATATAATTTTAGTTTCGATTTTTTTGTTTTTTTTTTTCTTTCATTTTAAACTGTAATTTTTCAATTAGGGTATGTTCAACAAATTCCAGTGTACTAAAAATACCAAAAATTTCTTCTCTGTATGGAAATTTAATATGTTTTTTGTGTGTTTAATAATTTAATTAGTGTCTACATTAGCCAAATTTTTATCAAAACAAACGTCAAAATCAATGCGAATATATACAAGGTAACGTTAGTTAAACAGCTGATAATTATATTGGTTGTTACAGTTGTCAAACTGCATAAATAAAAAAGCAATTGTGAATACGCCATATTGTTGTTTTTTGCAACTGTTGCCACCTCACACAAATTCGCGTTAAGTTTGACGTTTGTCATGATAAAAAAATCTCTAATGTAGACACTATGTTAACAACTTGAATCGATATTCTTTTTGGCTTTGAAATATATGAGAAAACGACTCGTTTTTCAAAAAACAATTGTATGTGAACAAAGCATTATTTATTTTTGTTAATTTTATTCTTAAAGAAAAAATTGATTAACCACTATTAAATGAAAACTGATTTTATTTCTATTAAAGCTAAAAGACTGAATTATTTTTAAGTTAAAAACTAAATTCAATTTATTTTGTTTTTTTGTTAATTGTTTGTTAAAGAAAAAAATTATTGAAAAATAAAATGTGTACTATTAGCCACCGAACTATTTTGCTAACAATTTTAACTCGACTTCGCCCTCTGTTTATTACTTTTGTTACGTGAAAAGTCAAATGTCTCTCTTTTTTAATTAACAAATATGTGAAATGTCAAAATTAAAGTTGACATAAGAGATTTCAATGTAAAGCAAAATACATGGAGTTTTATTCTTGATGTTGTAGTTGTTGTAGAGTTGTTGTTACCTTACTTATTGCACCATGGTTTATTGTTGTGAAAACAGGTTTGCTAAATTATTAAGACAAATGAGGCGGAAAAGGAAGCAAAACGAAATGAAATTATTAAATCAAGGTCAATCACATCTTTGTTTAAAATACTTCGATTTTTTTTATAAAAATGAGAATAAATCCCATCGACTTCATCACATTTTTCTCTTGGACATTATAACACTTAAAAATCTCATTATTCCCATGGACAGTATGAAACTTTTTTGTGTCAAAGTTCATAGACATTATATTGCTATTATTAAAAATTTTTTTAAAAAAATTTTAAAATAAAAATTCATTTATTCTGTCATAAATTTCTTAAGATTTTTTAAAATAAAAAAAGTGCGCTTTTCGTTAATTTTAATCGTTTTAAAATGTAAATGCATTATTTGAATTAAAGTTCCCTAATTCGTCTATAAAATAATCCAGCAATCATTTTTTGTGTTGGAAAATGTCTAAATCGACTTTTTGATTTGAAAGTTGTTAAGAAATCTTTACGCTGTTTTTTGGTAGGGGAGCCATTTGAGTTGGAGTATTGAATATGAGTGTAATTAATTTTTATAGTTTTTATTTAATAATAATCTTCAAGTAAAATAAATTTGACTTGAATTTAAATTTCTTTTTGACTGTAGATCGCAATTGAAGTAATATGTAATAGAATTTTTAAATGCTTGACACTGGATTCAAAGCTTGAAATACATTTTGTTTCAACTTGAATTTCACTAAAAATGTTTATTGGGTGTGTAATAAGTTTTTTTGGCCCTATGTGATTTTTTATTATGAAATGAAGAAATATTTAAAAATATGAAAGTCGAAAAATCGATTATTTAGAAATTGAAAAAAAAAACGAAAATTCGAATATTTGTTCCAACTATAGAACCCTAATTTCAATGAAAAACAGATTACAATATTTACATACTATAAATAAAAATATTACTCTTTAAAGTTAATTAATAAAGAAACCAATGCACAACCATTTCAACAAAAGTATTAGCATCTGGAAGTACTTTTAGAAACTAAAAAAAGTATAAGAGAACGTTTTTAAATTCAATAAAGTCAAATAAATTTTATTAAAAGAACTTTTAGCTTAATAACTAAAATGTTTTGTATAATTTTTATTTATTTCTGAATTTTGTTGCCATTGAAGGTTAATTTTCAAAAATAATAATTTAAATTTAATGGAATAAAGGATTATAACATAAACACAAAACAAGCGGATAAAATATTGTTAAAAAAAAATAATACGGAAAAATGTTTCAAGTTAAAAATTACTGTACGTACTATTACTAGGGCTAAATATGCAAACTACTGTTCCAATTCCTCACTCTGTATATCTAAAACAGCTCTTAGAATACCCACTTCTAATTTAGCCGCCGAACGAGGGCGCAAACGATTCATGACATTAGCCACATATAGACCTAAGGCTTCATGACGTGAAGAATTGCATAGATTTTTAAAGAATGTTGGTGGCAAAGAGTTATCAAAATTGCCCAAATTAATAATCTCTGAAGTATTAGCGACTTTACCGGTGAGACCAGCGCTGTTAACACCATTATTGGCATCAAAAATAATATCATTGCGAAAATCAATATCTTCTATACGTGGAGAAAAACCATTGGTAGAAGCGGTCGAAGCTACTGTGGCAGCGGTGGAGGAGGAGGGACCACCACCACCAGTTGATATGAGACCATTAACAAGACCTGTAGAAGGATTAGCTGGAATTGTAATGAGATTTATGCCAGCTGTGTTTGCGGAATTTGAAACCGCAGATTGTTGCTGTTGATCACTGCGGTCTTGTTTAAGTTGCAAAAGCTGAGCTGTGGTTGTGTGCTGTTGTCTTTGTGGCGATGTAGATTTTGCCGATGGTGAAGCATTGTTAGATTGTGGAGTTGACTGTTGATTAGCTTTTTTAGTTTGTGGCGTCATTAGTTGATCTTCTGATAATTTACGTTTTAATGAGTCAGGCAATTGTATAGTTTTTCCTACCTCTAAACCATGCATGGCTCCAGCGTTGGCAACAGTACGACCTAAACACAATAATTTTGCATAAAATGTGATTTTCAGTATTTTTAGCAATCTTACCAGTTATTTTACCTTGTTGATTTTTAAGACTTTGATTTATTAAAGAACGATTTTGCTGATTGCCTGTCTTTTTCATAGTGATACCTTTCTTTTGCAATGCAGCTGCCGTGGCCGATGGTGTTTGTGGTGTAGCGATATTTGTGTTATTTTTGGGTGTATTGGCTGCTAAAGAATTTAGCAATTTCGTTGAAGGTGTTTTATTGTCTTGATTATGAGCATTACTAGTGGGTGTAGTCTGCTGACGGGTCAAGGTTTTTGCAACTGGTTTTTCTTCTTTTTCCGGCGATGTTGTAGTACTGTGGGACTTAACGGGGCTTTCGCCTTCTGAAGCCGACTCACCCGAATGACCCGGTTGCCCATTATCTTCCTCTTCCTGCACCTCTAGCATTTCATACTCTTCATCCTCTTCCATGGGCACATTAGGCTCACTTTAAAAATAATTAATTACTAATGATTTTTTTATTTACTTTTTTTTTTTTTTTGCTTACTCTTCCTTTGTTTCAACTTTTTCCTCTACTTTTTTGTGTATTTGGTCCATTAAACCAAACAACTTCCATGCAGAAGACTCTTTCAACTTCTCTTGTTCATATTTCTTTTGCAACACTTTAAAAATGGAACGAGATTCATGCACTAAAAAGTTTTTTAAATAAGTTGCGTAGTTAATGGAAATATATAAATAAAAAATTATTAACTTCGTTTTACTTACCTGACAAGCTACTATTCTTTCCCACTCTAGTCCAGGCGTCATCAATTTCTTTTTTTGTGGCGCCCTGATAGTTGGGATGCAATACTTTTTCATTGGCAATATCGCCCAAAATTTTATCTAACTGTATTGGCATTTTAGTTTCTTATATTTATTAATAATTAATTTATTGTTTAGATTTATTTTAATTATTTTAATAATTATTTTAGAATCTTAAAAATTTTGCAATAAATTTCCTTTTTCTCCAAGCACAATACAATCTTTTTTGCCGCTGCGCTTCGTTATTGCGCTTTCTACTTTGTTATGCTTTTTCGCGGCATACCACAAAATTATAGAGTTGCATTTTTCACAGCAAAGAGCTGCCATATCAAGTAAAAGTTAAGTGATTCTAATCAATAGAGTTTCAGAATCGTTAGCTTATAAATAGGTTATGGAGACGTTATTCTTTTATATACCATTTATGCCAAAACAAAAACTAGTTGGTTTTTGAAAAACTTAATTTACAAAACCATAACGTTTACATACCCAGTTTTCTAACTATGTTATTTTTACTGACACATTAATTTTTTATAAATTTTAATTTAAATCAAATTTAGTTTATTCTTGCTGTTTATATGCCGTTTACTCCAAACGATTTCATTTGGTTTTTAATTGAAATACTACATGAATTTAGTTTAGTTTTTGCACACAAACAAAAAGCCATATTGATCTATTTAAAATATTAAAATAACTATTTATAATACAGCCTATTCAGTTGATTTCAGAACAGTAAGCTGTTATATATAATGAAATATATAAATGACAGAAAATTTATGTTCTTTTATAAATTACTAACTAATCCGTCAAACGTTGTTTTGCCAAATAACTTATTTCTAGCGAATATTTTGGTTTTTAATTAAAAAATAAGGAATGTGTTTTAAGTGAATGGGGATAGGTGGGCGTGCCGTTTTTGCTTTATTTTACGCCCTAAATGTTAAAATTTATAGTCTTTAATTCCCTTAAAATTTTAAACAATCGTCGGATAATTAATTAAGAAGACATGGTTAGGCGGAGCTTTTACCCGTTTTGCCCTATTTTACTCCCTAAATGTTGGAATTCGCAAAAAAATGTATATCTTTAAGTTCCTTTCACATGTTACAGTATCTGCATGCCAAATTTTAAGAAAACCGGTTGATTAGTTAAGAAGGTAATTGAGAGTGCGCTTTTACCCCTCTTGCCTTATTTCCCGTTCTAAATAATAAAAATTATAGACTATAGTTCATCTCAGATGTTGCACTATTTGCCTGCCAAATTTCAAGAAAATCGGTTAAGAAGATATACGGAGGGGAACTTTTGCCCTATTTTACACCCTAAATAATAAAAATTATAGGCTATGGTTCATACCAGATGTTACACTGTTTGCCTGCCAAATTTCGATAAAATCGGTTTATTAGTTAAGAAGATATAGGGAGGGGAGCTTTTACACTTTGTGGCCTATTTTACGCCCTCTAGCGATATGAAATATACTTTACGACCTATTCTCATATCTAACAAATACACATACAAAATTTATAAAAATCGGTTAAGCCGTTTCAAACATTTTTATTTGAACATTTAAATCATGGTGAAGCGTTTTAAAAAAGTCGATTTGATGCTGGAATGTTTTGAATTAATGAAATTTTGGATTGTTTTCTAAAGATATTCTTATACCTTATCTAATTATTTTCAAAAGCATAATAAATTATGTGGCATTCTTTATTGTAAACAAAAACCGATTGCTTTTTCAATTAATGAAGCTTTTCTTTAAGTTAAATAAATATGTGTTATTAATATTGCGTCCGGTATATGTACAATTTGCTTCATTTCAAATCCGTTTTTTTCGATTTTTGCTGTAAACATTGTTTGTACTCAACTTTGGCATTAGACTGTCCGAAAGCTATTGAATAAGGAAAATTTTCAAATCCTACACAAGCAGCTGAATAATTTCCCAAACGATCAGTTACCACTAAACCTCCACTAAAATCTGGGTAATATTTTACTATTCTACCCATACTCTTGACTGCAGCTTCCTCTGGCGTTAAACCTCCGCGTAAAAATTCTACAGCCAATAGCGAGGGTAAAAATCGCATCATTACATCGCCATCTCCCGTGGCCACTGCTGCTCCAACATCGTTATCAGCATAGGCACCAGCTCCTGGTATAGGAGAATCTCCTACACGTCCTGGTATTTTATGACGAGCACCATTTGTTGAAGTCCCTGCATATATATGGCCATCCAAATCGATTACTATCATACCTATAGTGTCATGATTCCATTGATCTACTTTATACGAATAACGTTCATTATCGCTCCTGAGCCATTTATTATGAGGTTTATATGGACCACATTGTTTGGCGGAGTCCGGTATGACATTAACCCAAAAATTTGGTTGACAATAATTGTTGCGCCAATCTTGCCAAATTTGTTTAGATTTTGGTGTAGTTAAGGATTCTCGGCGAAATCCCATCATTTCGGCAAAATTACTAGCGGAATCTCCTACCAGCAAAGTATGTTTGGTGTGTTCCAAAACCATTCTAGCAACTTTAGCGGCAGATTTTATTTGCCGTAAACCACCCACTGCACCTATATTCATATTTGAACCATCCATTATCATCGCATCCAAAGTGGTTTCGCCATTTTCATCGGGTGAACCACCATAGCCCACTGTACCATCACACTGTTGCTCCTCACAGCTAGTGCAACCATCGACTAAAGCATCTAGTGCTGAATTACCTTGGTGCAATGATGCCCAGGCTGCCTCATTGGCCTCTATGAAGGCCCAAGTATTTATGACCAAAGGAAGTTTATTTTCAGCACAAATTTTTGAAATTTTTACAAAGAATAGTGAAATTAATAAAGATATTTTTAAATAATTGTATTTTTTAAACATTTTTAACAATTTTACTTTGTTTTAATTGTATTTAAGTGCATAATGATAAAAATTTATTCTTATCAGGGTTTATAGAAAAGTGTCAAACTAGGATGATGCCATATTTTTAATAAATGTTTATTTTAAATAATTAAAAGTTCGTTAATTCCATTTATTTTTAAAATTCCATTTTCAGATTTTAATTGGCTGCCATTGGATCCACTTTCACTAAAAATAATACAAAAAAGATTTGCTAGTACTCAAAAATCCATAAATGTAGAATATTTAAAAATGTTTATACAACAAGATCTTAAAACATTTTACAAAGTTTTATTTAATTCCTATAACAACTATTTTGAATTTTTAAATGATTCTTGTGTGATTTATGAAAATATTTTCCTTTTGGCAAAGGAATTGCAAACTTATTGTTTAAATGTTTCGAGTGATGCAAGCATTTTATATCTACCTACCAATAAGCAGCAGGTTAGTAGATTTCTTTTGATTTTTTTATTTTAATATAGAGAATTAATCTCTTTTTTTATTTATAGTATCTGAAGATAAATGAAGAATCCTTGGCTTTGCTTACCAATAGCTCTATGCTTATTTATAACACTTCCTCAAATCCGCTTAGAATCACACAAAAATTGGCTACAGCTAATCCAAAACAAATGGCTTTAGGTTCATTTAAAAATCATACATTTTTGGCTGTTTTAAGCAATGCCCAAACAAGTTCATTAAATAAAGGATTTGTGGATATTTATAGGTAAATTGATTATTTTAATTAACTTCAATAAATAATTTTATTTTTTGATTTCTTTTAGATCTATTAATTCTTCTGCCTTTAATTTGTTCCAGTCATGGGAGAATTTACAGCCTAAACAAATTAAATTTTCATATATAGAAAAATCAGATGATTTTCTTTTACATGTCTTAACCGATTCATTTGTTAAACCATACTTAATTTATCAATATCAGGGTATAATGGGTTTTCAGGAGTTACTGTCGGATTCTATTTTGCCAGCTCAAGCTAATAATTTCCAAATTTTCAATTTATACTCAAGCCAAAAATATTTAGTCGCTTTAATTGGTCAAGATAAAGTTTCGTTGATGGAAATTGCTTTAAAACAAATATTATAAAAGTGTAATTATTGTTTTTTGTATACAGTTGTATAATATGATGTAAATAAACTGTTAAATATCTGTATAATATAAAAATTTTAGATTAATTTACTGAAATATTTAATCGAAATTAATAAAGGTTGGAATTTCAATCCATAAAAAGATTTTACATTTGAAACGAATTATTTTACAATAAAAAAATTAGGTTAATATTAAAACATTACATTTTTTATAAATTAAAAACAATTTCAAATTGAATGCATTTTTTTATTGTAATTTGAATTTTAGCTAATTTGTACTTGATTTAAGGGAAAAAAGATAACACAATAGAATTATGTTCTTAAAGAAATTAAAAAGAATGAATGTAATTCCTCTAAAACATTTAAGATTAAGCCTAAGACTTCATTTGTTATCAATGCTTTAAAAGAATGATTAAAATATTTTATCTAGACTAGTCTATGAAAAAATCTAGTATCTCAAAACTTTACAATTAATAAAGTGTTACATTTTATTTCATAAAAAGATTTCTAATCAAGGCTGTAGTATTTATTCCATGGAATATATTTCAATCTTTTTTTTGCTTCAATAATTATTTTTCATTTTTATTAAAAGATACGACTTTGATTTTTATTTTCTGTAACGATTATTTTTTATAGATTGTTTTTATTAAAAAAGAAAGATTAATTTTTATTCAACGTGTTCCTAACGTTCTTCGATCATATTTCTTTGGTCGTTATTAGCAGGGTTGATTAAAATTGAATTTTTTATAATTTTAATTATTCTCAAGGTAATTTTAATTGAATAAAAAGAACAAATTTTAATTGTTGGCTAATTTGTAATAGATTTGATTTAAGGAAAAATTAACACAATAGTGTTATAAAAGCAGTTAATTTTCAAATATTATTCTCTGAAGAATAAGCATTACGCCCAAGAATTAATTCGTTATGAATACTTTTAAAAAATGATCATTTTATTTTAAAAAGTCTATGAAAGAACTAATCCCTCAAAGATTTGGTAAGTGTCAACAGTTCGAACAACAGTTTAATTACTTTAAGTGCTTTCTGTTCACTTTGAAAGATTTCTCCCCTAACTAGTGGGAATTCAAAACCTACATGTAGCAAAAATCTTCAATAAGGACTATTGGTCTCTTAAAATATGCTTTTATTATTAAATGTAAAAATTTTAAATTGTCAAGCTAGCACACGAAACTTTTTTTAAAATCTATTAACTTATTTCACAAAATATATATATATATATATATATATATATATAATAAACACTGCTATTTGTAATCACCAATAACTCCATAAAATTTTATATTTTTGTGTATAAAATAAAAACTTTATTTTCTTCCTTCAGTAAAATGGATATTTGTTTATTTTTCTTTAAACCTAAGTCCGTTTTAGAACAAACAATTAAACGTAAAAAACATTACCCCAACCAAAACTTATTGCCTTAATTGCCAATAACTACAATCTGGCGAGGATACGTTTCGCGTAGAATTTAATCATCATTGGATTCAACATTTTCGGTTTGCAAGTTCTTATAGGTAGGTACGGGGACATAAGTAACCAAAGTGTACAATTTGTTGGGGGAATCTTCATCATCATTACGACGACGAGCCAAACGTACACGCACGCGGAAGGGAGTCGATCTAAAAATAGACAAGATAAAACAATAAGTTAATTTTAAAATGTAAACAATAGTTTTATAAAGGTAAACACTAACCTAATACCCTTGGACCAAATGTGCTTGTTCAAACGGGTATCGATTCTGACATCATTCGTACCCATTTCCTTTTCAGCAAATTTACGAATTTCTTTGATAGCACGAGGAGCACGTTTCTTGAAGCCAATGTTGTGGACACGTTTCGCCAAGTGAATGGTGCACTCACGGGTTACCACTTCATTGATGGCGGATTTGTTGCGTTTTTCACCCTTTGTTTTGGCCATTTTTCTAGTTATGAAAACGCTTATCTGCTATTCAAAGTCCTAAAATATGAAAAAGGAAATTCCCTATTAACTTTTAAGTTTCTAGATACAATTTAGAAAATAAAAACACTATTGTATGGTATAAGCACTCATTTAGTTGATTTAATTTTTGGCATTTTATTCTTTAAATTAACCGTAAACTAGCACAATTTTAGAGCATATTTTTATAGAAACACAGACTACACTTGATTTCGTTTAACATTTTGTTAATTATTTTATGATTTGTTTGATGTTTTTGGATTTATTTTATCAAATTTTATAAAAACCAACCTATCGGAAATGAAAGCCTGACGTAAAAGAAAGGGAGAACTGTCAAACGTCAACGCCATCACATATTTGACGTTAATCGCTAATTGCTGCTACATGCGACCTCTAGTTTAATTAGGAAGTGTTTGGTTTTGTAACAAAACAAACACGAAGAAAAATAAATATACATATCTAAATTTAATATTTAACAAAATATATTTTAGTGTTTATAATTTTCATTTTAAATTTAGTAATTTCTTCGTTTGAATTATATATATATATTGTGCATATATATATATATATATTATTTCTGTGAAAATTTTGAAATGTGTTATGTCCAAAAGCGGCTTCGCTTGTACAGCCCGTCTAGACGTAACAGCTCGTCTAGACGTAACATAATATGTAAGATTTTTGTGTCAGAGAGTGTCAAATTCGCTCTCTGAGAGAATTATTTCACGTGTAGATTCAAATATTAGTATTATAAGATGTATTATGAGACTGTTGTGATGAGATTTCGCTACACAGCCATCTTTTAAGATGTACTGTCAAAACTATACATATACGAAAGTTTGTTTGTGTGTGTGCATGTGTATTTTGGAAATTACTAAAAACACTATTGTTTTGTAAAATTGTTTCTTTTTAGTGTTTGTTTTACATGTTAAAAAACATTTTTATAAAAATTGTGCTAAAAAAGTGCGAATTACTTAAATAAAAAGGACATGTTTACTCTCCTCTGCTGTCGTTGTCTCACATATTATATAAAGTGTTAATCTCGATTGTAGACCTGGGGGTATACATTTTTTTTTAATATAAGTTTCTTTCGAAAGTACGTTTTTCAATAGCCTATAAATTACTTCGAAACTATTCACTTTCTCTCAAAGATTTTTACATAATATTTTCAGCGTTAAAAGCATTATAAACGATAAAAAAAAAACGGAGTTGAGTCAGAACATTCAATTTAAACCGAAATTCCTATTGTTTATTAAATATTCTTATAGGGCATTCAGACCAACGGGAAATTACGTACTTTCGTGATTTCGACCGAAATCAAGTTGAAAATTTTGACACTAGCGAAATTACATAATTTTGTGTAATTTTGGCGAAATTACGATGCCCATTTCCGTGCAACTCTATACATGGTTGGAAAAAACTTTTTTTCAACTATGTTCTACATGTTTCAACTTAAAATCTTAAAATTAATTATTAACGTGATTTTGCAAAATGAAACCTATCTTTTTTACATTTTTAATTGTTGGAAATTAATAATTTCTAATTCAGTAAGTGGTTGTTTTTTATTTATTTCCTTTTCCAAATACTTTATTTACCCCTATAACAATTAAAAATGTAAACAATAAGTATCAGCTGTTCACGAAATTACATCAAATGTCATCTAGCCAGTATGAACACTCTAGATTTCATTCGTAAATTCGGCATGAAATCTCGTAATTTCGCGCCGGTCTGAACAAGGCTTTAAATTTATTTCGTTCAGTTTCTAAGCGATATAAATTTTTTATCCCTGCTTCAATAGAATAATACAAGCAGCGATGATTGTCAATATCCGTACGTTAAAACATATTACTTTTTAATCTTTAATACAAAAAAATTATTTATTTTAGTATCTTTAATTGCGGTGGGCATACTTTGGGGCTGCACAAATCCTTTTATAAAACTGGGCAGTCAAGGTATTGAAAAAATAAATACCGGCTCTGTCACCAAAAATGTATGGCTAGAATTAAAAACATTGGTATTGCGCCTTAAATACTGGGTGCCATTTTTGCTTAATCAGTCTGGAAGCCTTCTCTATGTTTGGACTTTACAATCATGTAATATAACAGCTGCTGTGCCAGTAGCCAATTCTTTGACTTTTGCTTTTACCGCCATAACGGGTTATATGCTGGGAGAAAAAATTCCCGGAAAAAGTGAGTTACTACATATTTTAATAAAGAAATTATTATTGACAAAGAGTTTATCTTTATTTTTAGATATTATTGTGGGCACTTTGTTAGTATGCATCGGTTCTTCTTTAATGTTATATGACCAAGTTTTAAAAGAAGCCTCGTAATCATTGGTCGGGTAAATAAAGTAAACACCACCAATTCTATTCAAATTAACAAACCATTACCATAAAAAGTTTTGTTTTCTTTTACTCAAACAAAATAAGTTTAACTTAATCTATAACGCTTTATGGACAGTATCTACTAAAGTCTCCATACTAACAATGGGTGTTTGTGGCGTTATACCATGACCCAAATTAGCAATGTAGCGAGTTTTACCAAATTTGCGCACCATTGTTGTGGTCAAATCGCGTATTTCCTCGGGCGTTTTATACATATCTTGAGGATCCAAATTTCCCTGTAAAGTAATATTAGGTCCCACCTGTTTGCGGGCCTCTTCAGGATCTACCGTCCAATCAAGACCTATAACTTCATAGCCCAATTTTGCTTGTTCAGCCAAAGAATGGCCAGCACCTTTGGCGAATATTGTCTAAAAAAAATCAGAATCAACATTTTTCTGCAAAGAAGATAAGAACTTATTTTTTAAAATTTACCATGGGTACTAAAGGTATTCCTTGTTCGGTTAAACGTTGTTTTAATTTGTCATTAATTTCCTTAATGTAAGGCATACACCATTTTAAAAAGTCTTCTTTTCGCAGATGCTCAGCTGAGGATTCGAAAATTTGTAAAAGCTGTGCACCAGCCTTTACTTGCATTTCCAAATAGTCCACTATAGATGAAGTAAGCATCTCTAAAAGTTTCGTTGCATCTTCAGGATATTCAGAAAGCCAAAATTTAGCCTTAGACATGGTTTTGCTGCCACCTCCCTCTATCATATAGCCCATAAGAGTCCACTAGAAAAAAAAAATAGTTTAACGTTTTCAAACCAGAAGAATAATCTAACTAAATTTTAAAACTTACTGGGGCGCCAGTAAAGCCTATAAGTGGTACTTTGCCTTCCAATTTGTGTCTCATCATGGTAATGGCTTCTCCCACATAAGTTAAACGGCTGACGGCACCTTTAGGTGTAAGTTTAGACAGATCGGCGGGAGTTTGCAAGGGTTCGGGAAAAACGGGACCCTAAAAATTTTTGTTATTCTTAAAATAATTATAAACTCATTTAACTAATATTAACTTACCACTCCGGGATGCATTTCTACCGTCATACCCAAAGCCTGTGGTATAACCAATATATCTGAGAATATAATAGAAGCATCCAAATCAAATCTTCTCAAGGGTTGCATAGTAACCTCACAAGCCAATTCAGGTGTTCTACATATGGTAAAGAAATCATGTTGCTTGCGTACTTCTTGAAATTCGGGTAAATAGCGACCGGCTTGTCTCATTACCCAAACGGGTACACGATCTACCGCATCACCTCGAGCGGCTCTCAACAAATTGTCATTTTTTAAAATCGGAAAATTCTGCTTGGTAAAATTTAAACACACATATGTACTTATTTTAAATGCGGATATAAGAATTAAAATTAATTTTACAATTCCCAACATTTTTTTTGTGAAAATTTACATATGATATAATTTCAGTGCAATTGATGTTTTTTTTTCTTGACATGATTCTTTTACCTTAGCATCCTTCATGTTTTATTATTTAGAACTTTGTTATAATATGTGTTACTAATGTTATTATTTTAGCTATATTTGCATGAATTTGCAATTATTTTAACATGTATATATGTATGTATTTCGTTTATTTTTCTTATGATTATCAATTAATGTAATTGCTTCAACAATTAAATTGTCATTGTTGGGTTTTTGGGTCAGCTGTTTTACAATACTATCCATTCACTATAGCTCATTAACCCTAAAGTGAATAAATTAAATGTTACTGGGAGTGTACAGTAAATGTGAATTTTCAAGTTATATCGAGAAAGTATGCTAAAAGAAAAAATTTGCTTTTGGATCGGCTTCGTACTAGATTTTCGTCTGGAATAAATAAAGCTGGCTATTAAAAAAAGTGTTTAACTACAATCATATTTTTCCACAGTTTTTAAAATTATTTTACAATAAAAGCTCATATTAAAAATAAAATATATTATATATAAAAAAAGTAAAAATACGGTGCTACGGCAAATCTTATATTCTTTCTCCATGTTATTGTGAAAACCGATTGAATTTTTAACTAAGCTTAAACAAATAAATACAAAATAATTGTTTCTTTTACTAATGGAATGTTTAAGAAGTTCTTCAATTTAAAAATTTTAATAATATAATTTCATTTTTATTACTATAATTATTATTATATTGAATTTTTTTCTTGTGAAAATTATTTGTAAATCAGCAGAATGTTGAAGTGTTTACTCGTGATAGAAAAACCCGACGTTACGTTATTTTAAATAAAATGTATTGAAATACAATTTTATAAATCATCGTGTCAGAAAATGTATCACTTTAAACTTCAAATTTAACACCTAAGATTTCTTGGCGTTATCGTAAAAAATCACTTAAATTTAAGTTGTAACACTTAAAATATATATAAAAAAATCATTATTAAATTTTTAGGTAGGTAGGTAGGTAGGTAAAGAAGTGTTGCCCAGCACTTATACGAGTACCTGCGCATCCACTCGGAGACCATGAGGTTCATTGTGAGTCCCTTCGTGAAGAAAATAGAAATAAACTACAGACAGGACATAGAAAAAGAGCAAGAAGGAAAATAATGGAGAAAGATCCGAGACCAAGAGAAGTATAGAAAAGAATAGAAAGAATATGAAAAGAAAAAGTGCTACCTCCCCGTGTCGCTCGCCCTAGGCCAACGATCCCCTCTCAGCCAGCCTATTCCCATGACAAATCCTATCAGTCTATCGAGATCCAACCTCGATATACTGTCCAATTCGTCAAGGAATCGACTGCCTAACCATTTCTGCCTACTTAGTTGTAGACATGGACAGTGACATATAATATGTTCCACCGTCTCCAGCTCCTCATTATCTTCGCACATTCTGCAAAGACCGGAGGAGCCCCTATCCCAATTCCCTATCATTCCCCCTATGGGACAATGACCTGTCAGAACACCTATCATAGTCTTCAGGTTTCCCCTTTTCATGCTTAAAAGTAGATTTGTATCTGCTTTATCAAGTTTGGGCCATAGGACCCTTGATAATCTGCAGTCCGTTCTACAATTCCATGCATGATTGGTTCTATCCCGAATCCATTCCCCAACTAACCTGAAGTAAAAGCCCAGAGGTGGTCTCACACCGCTTTCACTTGCAGTCCTATCCAAAGCTGAGCCGTTCCTAGCCAATTCGTCAGCCACCTCATTGCCCTTTATCTCGCAATGACCCGGTACCCAGCAGAGTCTGATACGATAATCCCTCATCAATCTCCTAAGAGCCCTCTTACAGTCGCTAACTAGCCTAGACTTGACAAAGTGTCCTTTCAAGGCCTTCAGCGCCGCCTGACTATCCACATACAGAGTTACCTCTGTATTCACTTCAATGTTCCCTGCAATCAATTCTGTGGCCCTAAGAATACCTAGAATTTCCGCCTGGAACACACTACAACTATCCGGGAGTCTATACGTCCTTCTGATGTTTCCCTCAACTAGATACACACCTGCACCAGTGCCTGTATCCATTTTGGATCCATCAGTGAACACCGATGCCCCGCTGAATAGTTTCTCCCTATCTGACCATTGGTTCCTACTCGGAATAATCAGTATAGGATTTTCCCCGAAATCGACCTCCGTGCACATATAGTCCGTGGATCCAGAAGGAACCAGGGTATGTCCACCGAGATTGACCTCGTTTAAAAGTTTGGAATGTCCTATTCTGATTGATCCTTTAAGTCCTAGTTCACTAAGTCTAAGCAGGCTCCTTGCAGCCATTCCCATCACGAACTCCTCAATGGGTAGGAGATGCAGAATGACGTCAAGTGCCGCCTGAGGTGTGCTTCTTACGGCACCCGTTATGCCTGCATGTGTAATAGGCGTTGAGACCTCTCCTAAGCCTCTCCTGAGTGTTCCTCTTCCAAGATAATTTACTATCAAGGAACACACCAAGATATTTTGCCTCCTTCTTCAATCCTAGTTCAGTCCCCCCTAGTACCGGTAGCCTAAATTGCTCAATCCTGTACCTTCTGGTGAAAAGAACTAGCTCTGTTTTCCCCGGGTTGACCCCTAAACCCATACTAGTGGCCCATGAGGACAGTTCGTTAAGTTCATACTGCATGACGTCGCTGATCGTGGAAAGAAATTTACCCGTGATCAGTATAACCACGTCATCAGCATAGGCAACGATTTTCCGCCCCCTTGCGTCAAATTGTCGAAGAATGACATTGACGGCTAAGAGCCATAGTAAGGGCGAGAGAACTCCTCCTTGCGGAGTTCCTCTAGTCACTATCTTCCTTACGCATGCATCTCCCAAGTTCGAATTAATTATTCGGCTATTCAGCATCAAAATAATCCATTCGATTAGGAAGCTTTGAATGCCTAATGATTCTAGTGATTCCCTAACAGCCTCAATCCTAATGTTATTGAAAGCTCCTTCTATATCAAGGAACGCTGCCAATGTATACTCCCTATACTGCAGGCCGCGTTCAATGTAACTCACCACATCATGTAGCGCACTCTCAACAGATTTACCCTTTAGATAAGCGTGTTGAGCCCTACTGATGATATGGTTGTCCATTGTCGTCCTCAGATAAAGATCGATCAATCTCTCTAATGTCTTCAAAAGAAAAGACGATAGGCTGATCGGTCTAAAATCCTTAGGTTTCGAGTGGCCAGACTTACCCGCCTTAGGTATGAAAATTACCCTAACCTCTCTCCACCTCCTTGGAATATATCTTCTAATAAGACACACACTAAAAAGCTCAGTGAGAAGATTTAGTGCCGTGTCACTGATGTTCTGCAGCATGGCTGGAAAAACACCGTCTTTACCCGGTGACTTGTAAGGTTCAAAGGTGTTCACCGCCCATGCTACCTTATCCATCGAGACTATGTCACCAACTACTTCACTAAGTTCCCTATCAGATACACATTCCGAGAATCCCAATATCCGTCCCGCCTGTGCATCTACCTCTAAGTTCCTACAGCCTGGAAAATGAGTTTCCATAAGTAAACTCAGGGACTCAGAGCAAGACTCCGTCCATGTGTTATCCGCACGCTGAATATATCCAGGAGCACTAGGATCCTTGGATAAAATTCGCCTGAATCTGGATAACTCATTAACGGAGTCAATGGACTCACAGTAATTCCTCCATGAGTCCCTTTTTGCCCTCTTAATGTCCGCCTTATACCTATTAAAACTTTCCCTATAGCTTTTCCAATCCTCACACTTGCGTGTCAGTTTCACCCTATTGAACAACTTCCTAACGGTTGACTTTGGTTCCTAAGTTCCCTGGTCCACCATTTAGGCTGTTCTCTCCTCCCCGGAAAAATTACCGGACAAGTTAGTTCATAGCTCCTCCTAACTTTCCCTGTGAAGTCCTCCACTAAACTCTCAACTCCCTCTGATGACGATTGCCATCCTGGAGCGGCGTTTAGTTCCCTATCCATAATGGCCCTAAAGGAGTCCCAATCGGTTCTCCTGGAGTTCCTATATGGTTCTCCCCTTGGCCTCGCGAAATCCAAACTAAAGGATATCCTGCTATGATTCGAAAAGGAACATTCACTATCCACCCTCCAGTTCTTAATGTATTCGCCCCTAAAGTTCGTCAGTGTTATATCTATAACTGCCTCTCTATCTTTAGTTCTGAATGTGGGCACATTACCCAAGTTACAGATAAAAAGATTGTTAGTAGTTATAAAATTAAAAACTAACTCACCTCTCTCGTTGATATCGGCGCTACCCCACTGGCAGTGATGTGCGTTAGAATCGCAACCGAGTACCAAATATATGCCTCTTCTCTTTGCATACTCTGTTAGTCTGCGCACCATATCACCCGGTGGGTTGGCCCCATCGTAGGGCATATAAACGGAGGCGAGTGCGAGTTTCCTCCCGTCTCTATCCTCTCTATTCACGACCGTTAGGTCTCCATTGCCAAAAGAATGAAAGTTTATAAAATTTAACTCATTCCTAGCCAGTATACACCTTCTTACCTTATCCCCAGTGGATGGTATAAAAAGTGTATACCCCTTGACACTTAATCCACATACCCTGGTGTTGTTGATCCAGGGCTCTTGGATTAAGGCCACATCCACTTTGGAGTCGACAAGGTTCATCGCTAATTCGATAGAGGCTGCTTCACAGTGATGCAAATTAATTTGCACCACTTGCAGCCTTTTTGGTACTTTCAGGTTTCGGATACCGGAACCTGATAGTGCCCAGACCGAAATTAGCGATTCCCCCAAAAGACTCCAATTTCCTGAGAGACTCCTGGTCTATAGCAAACCTGAAGTCTCTTCCGAGGTTCTCTTTACAAGCCAGAGAAGCTAACAACTTCCACTGACTTGTATCCAGACCCTCATTCTGATTGACCAGTACTGTCAGTATAGTTTCCACCGGTTTTATGGGTGGTGGAATCCACACTGTCACTATTGGTCTCAGGGGCAACTCAGATGCTAGTATCACATCCAGTTTCGCCTCTGGACAAAGGCTGCCACACTTGGCAATTGTGGCCTTGAGAAATTCAAGTGATTTCTCATTACCACAATTGACAGTTTTGACACCCTTTGACCAGTCCGCGCCTTTGAATGACACTTCATCCGGCCTTCCTTTCATTAAGGCGATCTCGTCGATGAGCCTATCTTCAATTGACCTCCATAGATCCGTATTAATCCTCCCATCTGGGTCAGTACGGTCTATGACAGCCGCCTGAAGATATTCCGTCTTCATCAACTCCTTCGCCTTTTTCGAGGTCGAAGGCTTGTCGTCACCAGATCTAGCTCTCTTAATGACCTCCTTTTGGGGGCCTTTAAGAGATCCAGTCGGTGTGTGACTCGCCTTCTTTGCGGTAGGGACTGGTTGGTCATCGCCAGACCTAGCTCTCTTAATGACCTCCTTACGGTGATCCTTAAGAGAGCCAGATGGCTTATGACCAGCCCCACTACCAGCATTCTTTATCATCTTCTTTCGAAGACCTTTAAGAGAGCTGGGAGTCTTGTTTACCGCACATTTCTTACTGGTAGAGGGTTGGTCGTCTCCAGACCTTGCTCCTTTGGTGCTTGATTCACCAGAGTTGCCGGATGGTATACGATCAGCCCCCTTTTTAGCAATGATAGCCGGCCTTCCAGTTTCCACCGATCGTTCCGAAGATGTGATAGGTTTAATTGGTCGGCTGCTATCATTGCCTTTTTCTTTTGACTTCAGTGCGACCCCTGACACGTTTCCTATGCTCTCCAGAGCATTTTCCGGAATGGTGTCAAATATCGCATTTAGTCCTTCGGGATAAGACATTCCCAAGATAGCTGAGGTCGAGCCATAGATTTTTTCAAATCTAATCACACTCTTCCTATGCCTCTTGATAAGGTATTTATCCCTACCACTGACTGACGACAGATCCCTCTTGGCCATCTTATTAAGAAAGATCAAGGAGGATCTGACACCATTCTTTGCCTTGTCCGTTTTTGTTCGGCTGTCGACGACGGCAGTTACACATGGTTTTACCGCATCTTGCCGAACTATTTTTGAACCCAGCTGTCCACCATCCTGAGCGGATGACACCTCGGATGCTGGAGAACTCCTTTCCTGAGCGTGAGCTGAAATCATTGTAATTTCATGCTCCTCATCAGAAAAAAGAGAGAGATCCTCCAACCTCTCCGTAGTGCCCGTCCCCCCGAAAGAGTCTCCAGGCGAGCCCAAGAGGTCGTCCGTTTCGGCCAGTTCACTCAATAATTGTCCCTCCTGAGCAATTATGTCCTCGTGAATTCTTAAAAGGTCAGAGTCAGTGTCCGAAACTCCTACTGAAACTGCCCTATTCTCCTCCACATCCTTTTTATTATTATTTTCTTTGCTGCTAATCTTGGTCCCACGAAAAAGCACGTACTAAGTGGACCATCTCGCGCAGTGACGGCATACGCGGACTAGGCTTTTAAAAAATTACAACCAACCCGTGCCATGGGCGTTGGAGGGGAGCTGTTAACGATTAGTTTCTTTAAGCACTAACTAACCATGCAGATCCTCGGCACTGCTACCTCTCACCTTGATCTTAAAAGTGCACTTAATTTATTTGGTCCGCGAGAACTTCTATGAGTTTCTAGGTTTAGATGTAATGCTTAGGACCCGACTATAGTCAGTACATGGGGATCTGTAACCAAAAGGTAAGTGATCTCCAGTTTATTGGCTACAATCGGATCAGAAGCCTTACATCCGAACCCCCCTATCCGCCACCTGGGGACACGTCCGATGGGAGTAAATAAGTAAAGACTCCACACGGAATTGGAGTCTTCACTTTATTTTAAGTAAATTTTTAAATTTACTTAAAATAAAAACGCAAATATATTCAATTCATAATTTTCAAAAAAAAAAAAAAAACAAGTGAGTGCTATTCGGTTGAGCCGAATCTTCTGTACCCTTCACAAAATCTATATTTAATAAATATATAAACATATTGGAATTATATATTTTTTCAAAATTTTTGCCTTAATCTGGATATATACTTAATATTTGTAAACTGGCGTTAACCATGACATCGGAAATTTGTAACACAAAGATTCCCTCCTTGGGAATATGACTTAGCAAGATCACTCAGAACATCTTTGTTGAAGACCTGAATATAGAAGGGATATGTAAAATCGTTAATCCTTTTCAAGTTTTTTTCCAACATTTTTTTTCGAAAAAGATTCCTAGAATTAGATATTTTAAACATGAATTAGCTATTTTAAAATTTTCAGAATTTTTAAGAATTGTTAACTTTGTTAAAATTTACTATCTTAGTTGCTTATATAAAAAGCTTAAAACGCAACTCAAATCTACTCAAATACTTTTTTATAAAAAACACATCAAAACGTGGCTAGAAATTCTTGTCAAATTATTTTTTTAATGAAAATTTTTAGTTACGAAAATTTGAGGTTACGAACTCAGGCTGAACGGTTTGTAGTCTAGAACACTTCCTCTAGACTATTCAATCTCACAATTTTCTAGTAGAAAAACATTTATATATTATTGTATGTGAAATATTATTAAATTTGGGAAAAAGAGAATTGGAAAAAATTTTGAGGCTGTTTTAGAAAATCGTTTGTAACTCCGCCATTCCTAAACGGATTTAGCTGAATTTCAATACCAAGATTTTCGAGACTATATGCCACATATGTGCTGAAACAGAAATGTACTTATTGGACTATGAGCTTCACAAAATCCTTATCAACATCCAGTCAGACAGACTCTCAAAAGTTATTTTTAATCATAACAATTCTTATCTTTTCAAATTTTAACAGGGTTGCCAAGTACATAAATTTAGATCTTATAAGAGAATTAATTTTTATAATTTCATATACGTATTGATGTTGGAAATTCTGAAATTATTTTTATTTGTCATTTATGACGTAGTGTCTATACTAAACAAACGTCCAAAACAGTGTGAACCTATTATCACGTTTATACGTTCCTCATTTGCAAATAAAAATAACTTGCAAATAATTAACACGCCGTTTATACGGAAAATTGCATAAAGATTTATATTTTCTTATTTATTGTGCCGGATGGGATAAATACAACTATTATCATAGAAAATTCTATGAACATAGAAGAAAGTGGCTACGCCATACGCTTTATTTGCAATTAGTTTAACTAATCACGATTAGTTTCATGAGTTACTAACATGCAAATAAAATAAGTAAGATGTGTGTAAAACGCATTAATAAGCAACTTAAAAAATTCATTTGAACTGTTAACAAGCAACGTAAAAAATATTTCAAAAAATAAAAATTATGAACTACTGAAAAATATATTTTAATAATAACTGTTATTAAGCAACGTAAAATATATTTTTAAAAAATAAAAAAGTTATTGAGCAATAGACAAAACAGTTATCAAATAAAAATAAAAAATAAAAATATTTCTTATTCTTTACTCAGCTTCTTCAATTTGAAACAAAATTTAATAGTTATTTTTGGTCTCTGACTAAAACAGTAAAGGGGTGTTCAAATATTTAAATATTGTCTCAAATTGGAGTACATCTTGGCATATACAAATTTAGTTCTCATATAATTACATTTAAACAACATCAAAACATTTATTTTTGAAGCATATGGTGAAACATTTTTCATCACATATCTGCCAAGTGAGACGTTTATTATTATTATTATTATTATTATTATTATTATTATTATTTTCATAATTTTTAAACTAGTTCTTTAAACAAGTGATGAACTATTTTTGATCAGATGTTTGACAAGTGTAACCATAGTTTAACATTTACCTTAAAAAAATAGATGCATTCAAAATAACGAAGATTCTATCTATTTCTTAATTGCAATAATATAATAATACAAAAATGTTTCTAATAATTACGCATTTGTACTGATGTTTGTAACACTCAAACTACAGATTGCATTAAATAAATGAAATTTAGCATACGACTTTCTACTAGGTCATGGACAAAGCCTATTGAAATTGGTTATGATCGAGCCATTATTTTACCTAGCCCCCATACAAATGTCGCCGCGGAATAGGGAATTAACGATCATAAATGCCTTCAATATAGCAATATTTTTATTAAATTCGGTGTAAGGAAGTTTTGTATAAGTATCAATCTTTTTGCCAAATTTGACTATGATCGGTCCATAATTGACCATAGGTACCATACAAAACCCTCTTCCGAAAATCACTTTAACGTGCATATCTGATTTACATGTTAATATAAAGTTTATATTCGACACAAGTAAGTTTTGTATAAGTAGAAATCGCAGTGACAAATTTTATGAGGATCGCTCCATAATTTATCATAGCTCCCATATACGCCAAAGTCGTTAAGGTTTCTACGAACGAGAAAAAATAGTTATTATTATCTGTTAAATAAAATGGATTTAAGCAACATATATGTAAGTATCACAACTTCGTTATTTTGCTACTTGTTGAACTATTATATGAAGAAAAATCGGTGCATTTTTTTGGGTTAATTTGGATTTTTAGCATTTTTAGTGTTAGTTTTTGTTAAAACTGTGATATTTGATGCAAAAATATTCCTTTTAATGATTTTTTATATAATTTTTCAATTTTGGTGGAATTTTTTCCAAAACATGTCTATAATTTAAAGTAGATAACAAACCCTTAAGAAAACGGAATTTAAAAAATAATCATTTAAACGGATAAGTTTTTCCTGCTGTCTTATACTGTATACTCTTCTTAATCTTCTGAAGATGAATATAAAGCAAACTACAAGATTTTATTTTTATACATTGTACATATGTTTTTAAGAAATCGTAATAAAAATAATTTTAACAATGACGGTTATATGGTCGTTTTTAATTATATAAAATTATTTTTAGTGACAACGACTTCGATAATGTTCGTAATACGTGACACTCGTAATATGGGTTATTATGTTTAATACTCCCCAACTTTTCCTCGTAACTTCAAAACATTTTAAAAGGACAAGAAACAGACGGTCTTCCTCGCTTCCGTGGAAGGAAATAAAGAGTTCTTATGTTTACCTTTCAACCAGCTAACAGCCGATTTTGAGCGGCCGCTAAAAATTTTTACAAAAGCAGCCTCCGCCGTTAAAATTGTTCGGCGCAGGGCTCTTCATGAAGTGCATTTACCTTGTTGAATGAACAAACGGAATTAAGATGAAAAACAACAAGAAAATCATACAATAAATAATCGTAAAAAGAAACGCCGACAAATACAACAAATGTAAAGAAAAGAACATAAAAGAACATATTCTAAAAACAGATAATAGCTACATAAATTGCAGTCGTGTCACAAATAAACGCGATAAAAATTATCAAAAAAGAAAAACAACCAAACTCGTAAAAAAAATAATTAGAAAATTTTTAACATTGAAATAAAATTACTCACATAATTTGTTTATTACTAGCAGATTTTTTTTTTTATAAACTATTAAAAAACAAATATGGCTGATGAACAACAACCTAATTTATTGGCTGGACATCCACCGGCAGGTATGATTTATTATTATTGATTATAAATTTTTTTCCTCAAAAACTAATTGCGCATTAAAAAATGTTTTGTTTGAGGTTTGTTTTAAAATGACTTAATAATTAAAGTTGACCTTGAAATTTGTTATTGACTATGTTATGTTAATATATGAAATACTTGTTTTGGACTGGGAGTTCCGTTATTTTTTTTATTATTATTTTTTTTTATAAATATTTTAGTTAAAGCTGGCGGCATGCGCATTGTGCAACATAAAACTCCCAATGTGGAACGTCCCGCCAAAGATGCCGAGGATTGTACGGGTTTAACTGTGAGCATTTTTTTTATTTATGTGGCTTAATTTTATATCAAATAAATTTGCTTGTTTTTTTTTGTTTTTTTTTTTTTTTAGCAACCTGTTAATGTAAATGCGATGTCTGTAAGCGGAGCTCCTGTCAAGGGCAATTCGGATTATACGCCTCAAGCAGCCCAGGTAGCTCATAATCCCAAACCTCCGGCTCATGTTGCTACCAAGCCTCAAATTCACATTCAGCAGCCTCGCAAATGAGCTAACAATCAAAATTGTCAGTACTTAAGATGGTCGTCGGTATGTTAGAATCCTACATTAAACAATTCTCGTTGAATTTTAGAAGTTAAACTTCTTTCTGCTGCTTTAGCTTATTTTTTTGTTTTGGAAACGATGTCATTTCTTTAAATAATATATACATTCCTAATTTTTTTTATTATCCTTTTTCATATCAGTGTATATTTTTTTCTTTTTTTTTTGTGAATTTTGTACATTTTTGAATTTAAAATAATGTATTTTTTATGTTTCCGCTTAGATTTTTTAAAAAATACATCAAGTTTTTTAAAAACTATTTTCATATCAAAATTGTGTTATTTATTTAAAATGCGGTGGATTTTTAGGAGGCACCTTAACGTATGCTTCGTCTTATGGTATGTATTGTTTTCTCATTTGCGTTTAATTCCCATATTCTTTTTTATTGTATGTGTAAGTTAAATGCGTTGTGATTTGACTAGATTGTTGCCTCACTGAACTTCGGTGGTCCGGGGTGCAGGCTTCAAACCTGTAGTCGATTAACGTCGAAGTGGTTCGATTCCACCTGTGGGGCGTAAAAATCAAGTATTTTAAAAAACTTTTTTTAAATTTTATATTTTTAATTTTTATTTATTTTTTACTTTACATATAATTTAATTGAATAATTTTGTTTTTTTTTATTAAATAAAAACAAAGAAATTATACATTGTTTATTTGTATAAAAAATTAAATGTTTATAAATCTGAGTTGACACTTATTTCTTTTAATATTCTATTGTCAAAAACCTATTGTCAAACCCTATTGTCAAGAACCTAAGTCATATGATCCCCATGTCACACCCCCAGCCCATTAAATAACAAAAGTATAGCACTTTAAAAATTAATATTTAGAAAAATGAATCGATTTTTACTAGTAATATGTTTGTTAAAATCATAATTTAAAAATATATAATAAGTCTTATTTCTTTATCATTTTTACAATTTTGTGAAAAATTAAATAAAAATTATTTAAAAAGAATACCGGTACTTACAAAAAATTTTTGATTTCCAAAAAAAAAAGTTTATTCAGCGAAGCCGGTGTTCGACATACATAGAGGAGAAAGTCCTTTAGCCTGGCTACACAGAAAAAACTTTATTGATATTAAAAAAATATATTTTAATTCCAACTGTGCTGGTAACCTTGATTTGTTCCAAACATTTTTATAATCTTGTTTTAATTTTTTTTTTTTTATCAATAATTCAAATAAAAATGCAAATTAAATAATATTTTCTAAGTATTTTTTTTATTTATTTATTTTTTTATTTTTGAGATTTAAAGAACTTTCCAATTATATCCGTATTATATATATGACTATAGGCTTTTTCAAGCCCTTTCTAATGATATCCATATTACATATATAGTCAAAAATTATGATATTAACAAATATATTATGAGTAAACATCGATTCATTTCTCTGAATATTATTTTTTAAAGTGATATATTTTTGTTATTTAATAGGCTAGGAGTGTAATATGGGGATCATATGACTGCTTGAAATGTTCTCTAAATGATTTGATGTATAGGAGAGTACCGTTATATCGATATATTTTTGAGATAACGGTACTTTTGTAAAAAAAGTCAAAATAAAAAGTAATAAAATATCATATTGTCCCACCTTGGGTTAATGATTTGATATATCAATCGAGAGGCCTTCTCAAGACCTTTCCAATGATACACATATTTTTCATTTTCATTAAAGGAGGAAGGAGGAAATTGCAAACTTACATCATAACTTAAAGTACCTATAACTCGAAAACTAACAGAGAGCAGAGAAACGGAAACGATTTTTTATTTATCGCTAATCATAGCAGACATTTTAGCGATTTTTATTTGACGCTGTTTTCTCTTGCAAATCATTTGCAAGATCAGACAATGACAAACAATATTTTTATAAAACTGGTGGTCACGCAATTTTTATCAAATATTTGCCAAATGTGAACATAGCTTAACAATATGTTAGAAAAATGCTTTGAAACAAAAACGCATAATTCTAGTGCCTGTACTTTTTTTTTGTAATTCTTTTCAATTGAGTTTTTTTTTTTTTTTTTTTTTTAAGTTTTATATATGTTAATCAATGGTTAAAATAATACTATATTGTAAGGTTGGAAACCGATACCGGTATAAATACTGTTTAAAATGGGTTACTGTAACCGATACTAAAATTATTATTTTCCAAAAATACCGGTATTCAAATACCGTTACCGGTATTTTAGTTTCGGTCTTTTAATCCACATTCATATCAATATTATGAAATCAAGTGTGTTTGTTTGTAACGCAAAAACGCCTAAACCGCTGAACCGATTTCTAATAAAATAAAAATAAAAAACAATAAACAAAAGAGTAATAATAAATATACATAGACGAATTTTATAAGGTGGAAGGAATTATAGGATACAAACCAATTGCATATTGATGAAAGTGGCTAAAATATTGCAGTATTGCGCACTTAAATTTTTTCTTCATTTTGTCGATAAAACTAGAAGTTTTAATAGCAGAAGTATTACTTGAAACCTTCTAGATTCTATGCAACGCAGGGGCATTCATCTAGTATATACTCTTTTCTATGTAATATGTTTTATAAAAATAATTAACGTATTATGCGTTTGAGCTGACGTTTGTAACGCATAGAAAAAGTTATCCAACACCCCCCTTAATGTATACCACTCGATTCAGAATCACTTTTTAAATAGATCTAACGATGTCGCAATTTTAAAGATGATTCAATGAAATTTGACACGCGGGAATTTTTGAAATTGTGATCGGTCTGTTATTTCCCCCATACAAATGTCCCCCCGGAATAGAGTTTAAACACTCATAAATGTCTTAAAAATAAGAATATTTTAATGAAATTCGGTGCAAAAAAATTTTGTACCCGTATCAATCTTTGTACCAAATTTTATGAAGATCGGTCCACAATTGACCATAGCTCCCATATAAACCTCTCTTCCGAAAATCTGTTTAAAGTGCATAAATCCTATACGAATCTTAGTATCACGTTAATATACGACACAAATAAGTTTTATGTAAGTAGAAACAACATTGTCAAATTTTATGATAATCGGGCCATAATATACCATAGCTCCTATATAAACCCACTTCCAGCAATTAAACAAGTGCATAAAATCATATAGATGTTCGTAAAAACGCAGTTTTCGGTATTTGTATATTTTATTCTTCCCGAATTTTTATGATCGTACATTATGGTGTAGGGTATCATATAGTCGGTCTTGACCAACTATATATTTATTTCTAGTTTTTCGTATAATTTACTTGCTTCAAGAAAGATTAAACTATTTTTAATAATGTAATAAGAGTTTTCTTAATGTAATATTTGAGTCGTTTATTTTGAAATTGGCCTAAGTCCATACACAAAAATGATGAAATTAGGTATGAAAATTTATACGTAATTATTTGATTCTTATTTAATTTTTTCTTTTATATTAAAACTTTTTAAGATTTTTGACTGAATAAAGAAGAAAACTTAAATTAGGATAAAATTATGACGTAAACATTTAACCATTTCTATGACTAACCCGTTTTTTGATGAAGGAACTTAGGCCATTTTCAAAATAAACTATTGATTCATGGAATTTAGTTTTTATCAAGATTTTCAAAGAAACAATTTCTTTGTTCCAACAGATTTCCCAAAACGACCCGTACTGATCAGCTTAATACAAGAAAAATATTAAAAAAAAGTAATAAAGATACAAATTTATCTTCAGTTCTCTACCAGCGATTAAAAATCATCGCTTTCTAAAAATTCTTAATACAAGCCAACAAAGTGGCAGAGAAAATTGTATCGTAAATAATTTTACGTAGTTCATATCCCTTGTGCTAGATGTGATAAAGTTACCCAAACGTACTCAAAAGAGAAAGTCTTCATTCTGAAATGTTTTTGGGCCACAAATTTGGCTTTTTAGCATTCCCCTGCTTTTGAAAACTTTTTTACAATTTGAGAGAGTAAATTTTTTAATACTCTCATTTGTCTAAACTTTCCCAAAAGTTAGTCGTTCACAGCGATCACGTCACTGTTTTATGAGACAACGACCTTTAATTTTGATATTTTTCAACAACTTTTACGCATAAATTTTAAATACTTATATTAGGCTTAAAAACTATTACGTTATTCAGGTTTATTTTCCGATATCATTTATATTTGGTTCTTTTCTTAATATTCTCTGAGAAAATTAAACATTTTGTTCAGAAAGCTACAGTTAGAACCATTTTTAATTAGTTCCAAGCTGCATTTATATATACTTTAACTGTGGACGTTAATTTTTTGTAACACTATCCTGGACGTGGGGTCTCAAAAATTTAAACAAACAATTCTTAACGAACTGCCACAAATGCGCCTTAATTATAGCTTTAAACAAGGATATGACGATTATAAATTTTATATCAAAGCAACTTCAAAATTTGCATTACTTTTAGAATTGGCTATTATAAAGCCCATACTTATACCTCCTTTATAAATTTTAATATTTTTTAAATAATATTGTCAAAACACATTTTTTACAGTATAATTTTGATTGTTTTGTAATTTTCGTCATCTGGGTTGGGGACAACTTTTGCGTCGTTGTAATTATATCTTAAGTACAGATAGGCGGGTTTTTGTTGTTTGGCCTTCGAGAATTTTGAGTCTTATAATAACATTCGCTAAATGTGCACCTACCGCCTGACTGTACCGCGTTACAGTTTTTCGGTACTTTTACATTTGTCTATTGCAATGTATTTTAACCTTACTTTTACTTTGGATAATTGGTAGAGTACCATATAAAATTCAAAGGATTGATATTGGGGACCATAAAATTCAGGGAGCTGAATTCGGAAACTGTAGCTTTCTATACATAGGTATAGATCGATGCACAGTGGGGTCAAACGCAAATTTTTTGGTAATAAATCTACTGGTCGGATCAAATTGAAATGCATGGAAGAGTTGTAGAGGAGGACCTAAGCTTTCAGAAAAATCATCTTGCAGTCACCCTGTGATAACACGAGATAAGCTACAGGGTGTCAAAGTTGACTACCTCGAGTATGTAAAAGTTAAAAAAAATCGTAACTTGTACAAATGAAGTCCGATTTTAAAGATTTTTATATTTCTGGAAAGTGCTTGGCAAGAAAAATAAATAAGCTTACTCATCTAAGTTATCTCTTACAGTTAAAGAGATATTTACGCTTGAATTTTGAATTTCTGATTTTTTGGCTCGACTTTCTTTCGTTTTTCGGGAACAAATATATGAGGTAAAAATTTTTTAAAAATATTCTGTAATTTGCTACATATTTCAAAATAATATGCTGAAAGAATTTTCGGATTATCTCAATTCGTCTAGACGTGAAAAATATTCAAAGTCAGCACTCTGAAATTGGTATGAAAAATGGCTATTTTTTTACAAAAATATAGTACAATTCATTCACTTTTTTCTCAAAGTTCCGTTAATAAAAAATTTTTTTCCTTATTAATTTCAAAAGATAAGGCTTCATAAATGGTTAATAAAGAAATTTTTAATTGATTTAAGTTTGCACCCTACATCCAGCATTGGCCGAAAATTGTCAATTTTAAAAAATAGTTTCATTTTTATCGATTAATAAAAAAATGTCACGCGAGCTTTTTTAAATTTGGCACCCATATTTTTTATAGAAATAGATTTAAAATGTTTTAACACTAAACTCCTTCCCGTCCGGCCAAAAACGAATGCAGGAGTGGAGATTTTATGTTAAAAGTCAGTTTTTTTAACGACTATTTTTAAAAGCATATTAAAGCATATTAGCATAATATTTTTAATATTATTTCTTATGTAATGTATAAAACACAAATCAAGCTTTCATTCCTAAAAAAATCACCCATAGCGATGGGTGATTTGTGATGGAGGCTCCTCCTGCAATCAGCACCCTGGCAATATGTTGGCAGATATTTACGCCATTTAAACTTTTAAAACCCATAACATTCATTATATATTCATATTCTCTTTGTCATGGTTGTGGCGCGTTAAAAGTAAATCTTTTAACCTTTTCAAAAATTCTAATGAGTATTTGAAGCAAGTTAGGAACCTAATTATTACCACATTTTTTAGAACTATTTCTTCTCTACAAAATGTAATTGACATATTTGTTCTAGCTCTTAACTAAGTATTTTCAATGGGTTAAATTTGTAATGAGCTGTTTTCCAGTGATTGGAACGAGTAACTTTTTCTAATAATTGGAATGAATATTCCCAGCAAAAACTTTGCTTTCCTGGTAAGCTAACAGGTATAATTGGAAACAAAAATAAACTATTTATTTTTTGCCTGAATAATTAGTTATTTTTGTTCGACTTGTCCACAAATTCATGTAGTTATTTTTGACTCTATTGGTATTCAAAAATATGTACCTAAACGAAAACAAAAATAAAAAAAACAAAAAAAAAAAATTTGTCGTCGGTGTGACTCGAACTTGGACACACACTAACCATTCGTTTTTGCTGACTAACGTCTTATTGAGTACACCATCTCGCACATACCATCCCAAGCGACAAAAACTCTATTTAGTTTAAAATATCTTTTTAGACATTTTGTTACAAAAAACTAACAGCTTCAGAATGGGGTTGAACCAACAACCTTCTGGTTGTTAATCCGGCGCTCTAGCCAACTCACCCACGTGATTGCAGTGTTACTGTCCTATTATACTATTGTGTACTTATTAATGTAATACAGAGTAGGCAAATAATAATTACGCCTCATTACCAAGAAACTACTTTAATAAGCAGTTGTTATTACTGAAAACCAAAAAGTTTTTGCAGGGTTCCTACAAAAAAGCATTCACAACGTCTTTTTCATTATATTTTTTTAGTGTTGATCTGTGATGTTACTGAAATAAACAGGTTTATTTTACAAAACGTCAATTTTGTCAACATACCGTTATGGTATTATTTCATAGAAGTCGGTGCTAAACCGCCACAAAAAGTAAATTGCAGTTTAAAGCATAAAATATTTTTATATTTGATGTTTTAAAGTGACATAAAATATAAAAATATGTAACTCAAAGTTTTTATGAATTTTAATAAAAAATTAATTAAAATATAAATTTTATTGTTTTTGTTATGTTTTTAATAATAACGGTATATAACGGCATTTTAGTTTCGGTATCGGTATACCGATGTAATTTAAAATACCGTTATCAATACCGTTACCGAAATAAAAATAAATCGAATACCCGTACCGTTAATCGTTGCTATAATGTATGATTTTTACTAGGGACACAAAATAATTATTCTTGAAATTTTAACCAAAAAATCTGATATAAAGAGCGCACAAAAGTGTTGAATACAGAAATCTAATGCTCAGAACAGATTCTATCGAAACCCAACAAGATTTTCTTTTTCTTTTTTGATTTTTAGTAAAAAAAATCAATTTTAATGATTATTTTTGATTTTTATTTTTTGCTCAAAAATAATGATTATTTTAAAAAAAAAATATTGATTATTTTTGAAAAATAAAAAATGTAAAAAAATAATAATGAAAATCAAATTTTTCACAACAAATCCGATTTTACGTTACACGCTAATGGTCGGGGGAATTTCTAATAACTTTAATATTTTTTTAACTCTTTTTATCTTCTTTGACAGATCATTATGACTAAATTTCGATTTAATTTAATGCTGCAAAAAGTGTTTATAATAACTTAAATAAAAATTACTATTTATATACTTAAATGTACCGTACACGTCAGGCACGTGTTAGCGACATTCGATTGCACAAAAAGAACAATCCTAGGGGAGTTACGGCAGAAAGTCTGCATTTTTTTTGGAGCAGTCATTATACATATTGTATGATTTTTACCAGCGACAGAAGATAATGATTATTTTTGAAATTTTAAACAAAAAAGAACGACCGCACAAAAGTGTTAAATATTGAAATTTTGATTTTTTATTAAAAAGTGAATTTTAACGATTATTTTAGAGCAATGTTGTCAAACGATTCTTAAAGGTAAAAAGGGTAAAAAGTTTTATTTAAATTTATACGTTTTTTGAGCAAATTCGGTAACCATATTTTAGCGATAACGGTATCGTTGTTATTTCGGTAATGGTATTTTAAGAGTAACGGTTGTTTCAGAAACTTCACAGATATCGGTTCAAATCCTTGAAATATAAAGTGCAGCCAAATATTAAAAGGTCGGCCTAGGATAGCCAAACTTTCTTAAAAGTTTTAATTTAATTTTATTTAAAATAATTATTTTTTCTCAAACTGTGTAATAACGGCAATGTTATTTTAGCGGTAATGATAATTTATTTTATTTTGGTAACGATATTTTAGTGCTAACGGTATTTCCAATTATTTTTAGTGGTAACGGTATTTTAGGGGTAACTGTAGTCAAGTTGAATGGGCTTTTTAGCGGTAAAAGTATTTTAGTGCTTATTTTTTTGCTCAACTAATGATAATTTTTATTTTTTTGCTCATAAAATAAAACATATATTGAAGCAAAATGATTTCTGGTAAAAAAAAGATTTTCTTTGATAATTACTTTTTGTTAAAATTAAATACACACACTAAATACCTTTAAATGAATTTTTTGCTCATCAAAACTTTCTTATATTTGATTTTAAGTTTATATATGAAAAATTTTAAATACAAATTTATTTATTTTTTAATTGTAAAAATAATTTAAACACAAATGTCATCTTTATTTAGAATATTGTTGTATTTTACTAACACAATAAAAGAAAAACGGCGATGAAAGACAATATTTTTCAAAATCTAATTAATTTTAAGTAGATTTTGGTAAAATCTTGTTAGAAACTAGATTTTGGTTTTTATGAAAAATCTAATTAAAATCTAATAAAATTATGTAGATTTAGTTTGAAATCTTATTTAAACTAAATTTTGGGCAAATTTGAAATGGTTTATAAAGGTATTTTTTATTAATCATATTTCTATGGAAAATTTTTCTGTTGAGCTTTGATAAATTTAAAATTTTTATTATGAACAAGGCAGTAAAAATATAATTTTCAAAAAACCGATTTTATTTTAAAAATAAAATTGTTCACTAAAAATCAGATTATTTTTACTAAAAATCGCGTAGATTTCTAAATGTTAAGTTAATTTTAGAGTTTTAAATTTGCTTATAAAGCAAAGGAAGGTAGCTTTTTAACTCTATTAAAATTTTTATATATGTCCTAAATAAGTGTTGGCTTATGAAACATTTCTAAATTTATTTTCCATTTCTTTTTAAAAATTTCTACTTTGAAGTCCTTGAATCAATTATTTTCTTTAAAGCTAAACATATTCGTACATATCGTTGTAAATGCTATTTTGTTTAAAATAAAACAAATTGTTCATATACATATCTATTTTAAGACAAATTATATTTTATGTTATATTTGGAGCATACTTTCAGGAGCAATAATTAAAAATGTATAGAAAGTTTAAGTTAGAGATAAAATAGAGTAAGCTACAGTTGTACAAAATGTCTATAAATTATTGCATCGATATATGCTTTTATAGAAAAAAGATTTATAATAAAATGCAATTAATTTCGAAAAATTGTGGGTAAATTTTATGTTTTAAATGTTAAAAAAAAATCCTTTTAATATTTTATGCAGGTAAAAAGCCTAATTATTCTAATCAATATATCATTAGATATATTTGAACGTTCAATGCTCCTCAAGTTAATAAAATTGAATTCACCCAAAAGTTGTATATTTTTCAGTTTTTATTTCAAAATTTGTTTTTGTTTTAAGTGTTAGTTAAACGAGTAATTTTTGTGCTCATGTTATAAAAAGCAGGCAGTTAATAACGTTTAATAATCAACAAATTTCACAATATTTACTAATTTTTTTTGGGAAAATCCAAATCATTTGCGTTAATTAACATTTGGTTAGGAAAAAACTTTGTTGATTAAACTCATTTATCTGATTCTTGAGTCGTTCATTGTTCACTTGAAATAAATTAAAATGAATTGCCATTTCTTATCTTTAAAATAAATAGAATATATAACTACAAAATGGAGGGAATCAAAAAAATGAACTTTCAAATGGTTTTAATAACCAAGTTATTATTTATTTAATAAGCTTTACAAATTTTTAAATTATTTTTTTATTTTCTTAGTTTAAATAAATAAATAAAAATTTTGAAATAGAAACATTTTAAAGTGAATTTGAACGGCTTTTGATATGAGGTTGCCATTAAGAGAATGGGCGTTATTTGTATTTTTTGGAGAAAATTGTTTTTCTTTTAAAATTGGTATTTTTGAAAATAAATATTCTTATTGTTTTAAGTGACACATTTTTTTTAAATGTTTTTTTTCAAAAAATATAATCGTATTTTGTTTAAATTTTAATTTGTCAATAAATTACTTTTTTTTTTGGAAAATCGTGTTTTTTTAAATATTCCTCCTTTTTTGGAATATTGGTATTGTTTTTATAAAATGCACCCAAGGCGAATTAAACACTTATCCTCACTTAATCAGCTGATTATTTTTTTAGTACTTAAAACTGCTAAACTCCATATAAGCACAATTTTTCCTTACCCGCTGAAGTGTTAAACTCCATTTATAAAAAAATAATGAATTCACAAATAAATGAATTCACCGTATCATTGAAATAAGAAGCAATAAAGATCGCAAAAAGAGACTCATGGAAAGGTTTCTGCGAATCTATCAACAATACCAAGGAATCTGCAAGACTCAGTAAGGTTATGGCAAATCGTCATAATAATACATCCTATATTAAAAGAACAGATGGCTCATGGTCAGAATCGTCGGCGGAATCTTTGGACATTTTACTCAATACTCTTTTTCCTGGCTGTACAGATGTTTCCTGACCTGGAGATGGGGCATATTAACTCCTCGCAAGGAATCGAGGATGACATGATATCCGTGGAGATAATTTCATGGGCATCGGATAGCTTCTCTCCATACAAATCTGCAGGGCCTGATGGCATTATACCATGGATGCTACAAAGTGCAAAGGTATACATCATACCCTGGCTACATAGAATCTTTAAACTCTGCCTAACCCTCAACTATGTTCCACGGAATTGGAGGTGAGTAAAGGTAGTGTTCATTCCAAAAACCGTAAAAAGAAGTCATGAGAATGCAAAGGACTTCCGTCCGATTAGTCTCTCATCTTTTCATCGGAAAACTCATTGATTTACATATAAGGCAGCGTCTAGAGGGTACAACTCGACTCTAAGGAAGTCAACACGCCTACATTAAATGTCGCTCCACGGAGACTGCTCTTCATGAAGTCGTAAGGGTCATCGTGGAATCCATTGAATTTAAACAATACACAATGGCTGTCTTTCTGGACATAGAAGGCGCCTTTAACAATGTCACGACTATGGCGATACAGAAAGCTCTGCACCAACTGGCTGTTCTCAATGCTAGAGACAAGAATCGTCATTGCAAATTTAGGCAACAGTGTTAAGACCAAACAAATTACGCGTGGAACTCCACAAGGAGGTGTGATTTCTCCGCTGTTGTCGCTTCTTGTTATTACTATCTTCCACTGCGAATTGGACGACAAGGGAGTGAAAGTCGTGGCTTATGCGCACGATGTGGTGATACTAGTATCAGGACTGTTTCAGAACGTGATAAGCGATATCATGTCAACTTCTCTGACCACACTCAGTACCTGGGCCAAAGAATGTGGACTAGGAGTGAATCAGGGCAAGACAGAGCTGGTACTTTTCACCACAAAGACCAAGATTCCGAGCTTCAGACTACCAGGTGAACTCACCTTGTCGGACAACGCATAGTACTTGGGCATTATTTTGGACTCCAAGCTTTCATGGAAGCTAAACATTCAACATAGGGTTAGTAAGGCTACGGTAGCATACTACACCTGCAGAAAGATGTTTAATGTGAAATGGGGTTTAAGTCCAAAATTGACAAAATGGCTATACACTGCAATAGTACGGCCCATTCTTGTATATGGATCTCATGTTTGGTGGATCGCTACTAGTAAGATATACGTGATGGATCAACTTTACAGGACACAAAGATCCGCTTCCATTAGCATTACGGGTGCATTACGTACTAGTCCATCAGAAGCTCTGAACACTATATTGCACCTAACACCCATAGACCTACACATTATTGAATCATCAGTAAATAGTGCGATAAGATTATCTGCAACGAAAAGCTGGAGATCAAGAACATATGGGCACGCGAGGATATTAAGTTTAATACCCCCGTAATTCAATTAATCTACCGACTATATGATTCCCCAGATGGACTTCAGAAATATTATTAAAGTCTTATTCCCCACCAGGAGCGAATGGAGAAGGGGAAATCTTCTTGAACAATATGGAACTTAGATAACACTGACGGCTCAAAGATGAACTGCAGTTTCGGATCTGGTGTCTTCTCTAACGATCTTGGAATTAGACACTTATATAGACTCCCTGCTCAGGCAAGCGTATTCCAAGCGGTAATACTAGCGGTCAGAAAGCGTGTAAACTAATTCAAGGTAATGTTGGTTTATTTGTCGACAACCAAGCGGCAATTCTGTCGATCAAATCACCCAAAACTACCTCTATTCTACTCAGACAGTGTAAAGAATAACTGCTAGAACTAAGTCGACTGTATGACATTACTACAGTCTGGGTTCCTACGCATAGGGATTACTATGGTCTTGAACAGGCAGACGAATTAGCCCGGGCAGGTTCTGCTATGAATGTCTCCTTATCGGTTTCTGTAGCAATCCCGTTAATATCTGTCAAAAGCAGAATCCAAAAACACTATCTAGAAAAAGCGAAAAAATAGATGGCGAAATCTGGACAAATGTAGAGTCGCGAAAGAAACTTGGCCTACCTACAACGAAAAACGCACAATGCAACTCATTAGCTACAAACGCAAAGACATCTTGAGACTAATAGCATTGTTTACAGGTCACTGGACGATCGGAAAACATACAAGCAGACTTGGCCTCCCTTATAATGAATATTGTCGTAGTTGTAGCAATCGCGGGAAGGAGGAGACAGTATATCATCTTCTATGTGAATGCCCAGCCTTGAACGCAATCAAACATAAATTTCTGGGAATCTACCAATTAGACAACTTCTGTGAGATATTTGACACTAGACTCAGTGACATTATTAAATATCTAAATGTTGCAGGCTGGACCTAATTAATTTATGTTCTCATTTTTCTTCCCTACACTTCTATCTCATTACAGACTCAATCCAACTCTTTTACTTGGCGAGTAGTGTGGTCCCATCAAAACTGAATCTAAGAAGTCTAATTGATTGCTCGTAAGTTTACGGGCTACCACGTAAACCAACCAATCAAATTTCCTATTTTTGGTGAAATTCGAATTTTTGGCGATATTTCGGCTATCTGATTTTTGGCGTTTTCAGTGAATTTTTAGATTTTTTTGGTGAAATTTTTGTGAAATATTGATAATTTGGTGAACATCAATTTTAAAGCACAAAATTACAAAAAAAAAAAAAAAAAAAAAAAAATATAATAAAAATAAAAACAAAATGAAAAATGTTTGAGTTTGCTGTTAATAAATATAATGAGGGTAAAAGACAACACCATTAGAAAAAAAAACATCTGACCCATCATTAACAGCATTACATTTCACAGTGGGGCAGATTCGATTTTTCTCTCTGACAGAAAAAAAATTTTCATCGCTTGCTAAAATTCGTGAAATATTAGATTTTAAAGTGGCTTAGTTTTGGTTCTATAAAGGATATTGGATTTTTTATTAACATTTTAAAGAGAGAGAGAGAGAGAGATAGAATTTGACAATTGCAACATAAAAATGTCTACGTGTAGACTAGGAGTCAAGATGTATTTTCACTGATTATTAACTTTATAATTTGAAATAGTTAAGTCTAGAAAAAATTAAAATTTTTGTAAAAGGAACTCCACAATTTCAAAAAAAAAAAAGAAAAACGAAGAAAATCCCAAAAATGGAATTTTTTGAATTTTGCCCATAAAGTCCACATTTATTGCAGATTTGGGAAAAAGAATTGGCAAACTCTTTGGAACACCTTACAGTTTTCGAAAATGCATTCGGTTTCCACAACTAGCTTTTGTGATTTTAAAACACATAGGTTAAAGTCAAAATTTTAATTTAAAATAGGTCAAATTGGGTAGGGCCTGTAAATAGTCCTGCTGGGTGTTTGAGCTCGCTTTTTCTAAATTCTAAAATCGTCTCTATGAAGATACTATTTACAAAGGTGTAAAATTATTCTATGTTCTTAAATAAAATTTTATTTTAAAGAAAAAAGAATGTAGATACTTTTTGGGCAAAAAAAAAAAAAAAAAAACGAAAATTATAATTTTTGCAATTTTCAATTTCAACGCAGTACAGAGTACAAAATAAGAGATAATTAGTACATACAAGCATGTTTTTCATAGGCTTATCGAGGGTTTTAAGAAGATGAAAAAATATTTGAAATCGGATAAGAAACAAAAATTTGTCAAGCGGTTAAAAATTATCTATGTCAGAGTTACTCCAAGAGACAACACCAACCTAGACACCACCTGAGACCAATGGGCCGCCAGAATCACCTTGGAAAGAATCCTTACCGACAGTGTAGGTACAGATCATGCTAGACTTAATTTGTCTACCATAACCGTATGTGGAAGAAGCACATTTCCTGCGACCAACAATCTTAAGGTTGACATATCTTAATTGAGAAGGAATGCTATCAGAGGAAGTGGTACCCAACCGGAAACAGACATGGTTAAGGATGAGCTTAAACGGATAACAGCAATATCGTTAATCTTAGTGCTTTGATTGTAACATTCATGGTTCTTGAAAGCAGCAACACCAACCTAAACACCACAGAAATTCCAGTATAGGTAGAAGTAGAGACGGATTGCAAACAGTGAGCAGCTGTAACAATGATCTTAGAGTTATAGATGGAACCACCACAGGAGTGAGAACCATTACGTTTGAGTGAGATTTGTCAGGGGAAGGAGCTGATGATGGTATCAACAACACCAACAATGCATCCATCCAATTAGGGTACCATACCTACTCAGGAATGGCAGCTCCCAAAGCACAGGTTACAGCCGACAACAAAATCACAAACTTCAACATGTTGTTTAATAACTAACTAATGAGTTTTAACGAAACATTACGGACTATTTAAACCAATGTACCAAATAGAAGATATTAATAAAATATCGCTAATATGTTAATAGTTTAAATTTTATTTAGTAGAGATAATACCGTTTGATATTTTCTTTATACTAAAAGATGTACAAGTCCATTTACAAGATAAGATTTTAAATACATCATAATTAAGGTACATATTTATCTATAATTGAGGAAATACATTGTGGTTAAATTGAGAAATTTGTCAATGAACTTAAGAGGAAGGAGTACTTAATTTTAACTGTGTAGTCAAAATGTTGGACAGGCGTGATCTCTAGCTAAACAGTTTATGTTTTCATACCCCAACCACCTATGGTGGTGTTATGTGTTTTTTAAAGTATACTAATCGACTCAGAATCAATTTTTGAGTCGATCTAACGTCTGTCCATCTGGTTGGACGGCTGGCTGTCCATGTAAAACTTGTGCACAAAGCACAGGTCACAATTTTGAAGATAATTCAATGAAATTTGGCACGTAGGACTTTCATAACATAAGGTCGAAGCCTATTGAAATTGGTTATGATCGGTCCATTATTTCATCTAGCCCCCATACAAATGTTCTCCCGGAATAGGGGTTTAGTGATCATAAATACTTTAAATATAGCAATATTTTAATGAAATTCGTGTAAGGAAGTTTTTATATAATTATCAATCAATTTCATGAAAATTGGTCCATAATTGACCTTAGCTCCCATATAAAACCCTTTTCCGAAAATCACTGTATAACATACACATACACACATACACATGTTAGTATCAAGTTTATATTTGACACAAATAAGTTTTATATAAGTAGAAATCACAGTGAATAATTTTATGAGGATTGCTCCATAATTTACCATAGCTCCCATATAAGCCCACTTTCGGGAGTCACCCTAAAGTTCATAAATTCATATAAATGTCAGTATTAACGTAATATTCTGTATTCGTATATTTTATTTTACACTTAGTAAAAGTATCGGTCCAGAATTATCTACATGTCTAACATAAGACCCCTTCACGATTTTTGATGGACATATACAATGGTTTGGGGTATCATATGGTCGGGCTTGAGCGACTATATCTTTCTTACTTGTTTAACTTCCGATTAAGTACCAAATTTAGTATTCTTAAAATAGGGTTTTTAATAATAGGAAGTTTTTTTTTCGGAATTATTGAAAATACTTTTAAATTTCGTATTATATTTAGGTACTTTTGAATACGAAAGCATTTTATTCTATAAACAATGATTTATGTGATTCCTTAAAGTTTTCCATAAACTTTCATTTCCCGCAAATATTTAAGTATTAATACCTTGGCAACACAAAATCATTTTACGGTTGCTATTGGCAATATTTATGATTATTTATATTTGAAAATAAAACTTTCGATTAGAATTCTAAAATTAAAGCAAGAATTAAAAAAATAATAAATAATATATTTTATTCTATAATGAAAAATGTTCTCAACAAATATCGAGGCTAAAATAACAGCTGAAGAGTTACAAAGATTACAGGAAATTTGTATGGAGACTTTAAAGTCTGGGGAATTGCGAACATTAAGAAATGATGCAAAACTTAGAGCTGTTAACACCACTCAAACTTATGATGAATTTAAGTAAGTTTATTAAAAAAAAAAAAAAATGATAATAATAATGTTAATTGAATACTAAGAATAAAATCTTTTTTTTAGAGATATAGTGGATGCAGCACATTTGAAGCCCATATCCAAACAAGATAAAATGAATGCAAAAACTAAAAATCGTTTATGGAATTCGGCTGCTAGAGAAAATGAAAATTAAGTTATAAAAATCATTATTTTATTTGTTGCATATTAAATATTAACAATCTTATTCAATATAGCTTATTAAAAGCCAAAAAGAAATTTTGAAAAATTTTTATTCATAATAACTTTTTTGATTTATAAGCATTTAATAAAACTGTGCCTTTTTTGCACTTTTAATGCAGTTTTATCGCAATTTTGCAAAGTTTTTTAACATTTTCATTAAGATGGATTTATAATGGGAAAATAAATTATGAGACAAGTTATAGGATTTTGTTTCAACCAATAATTGCTCCTTCTGTCTGTTTCATAAAATCTATATAGAGTGTCTGAGTACATATCTAAAATTATTAAAATATTTCGCTGAAAAAATGTGCAGTAATTTTGAAATACAACAAATAAACATACTTTTTCCAAAAAAAATCATACTTAAGTATTTTTGTGAAAAAAAAAACTTAGAGTTATTTTAATTATCTTGGCGTAAGGCCAAACTTTTTCGCCGTTAAGGCGAAAAAAAAAAATATGTTGGATCTAATAAAAATGCATATGCTATGAAGTATATTTATAGTGATGGTGCTTAATGGATTCATATATTCATTAATGAAGTACTCCATAAGCTTCATTCGATTTTTAAGGCGATTTTAATTGCTTTAAGAATGAAATAAGAATGAAAAATAACTGTACTAAAATGTAGGTCCATTACTAACGCTATTTGTGCATTAAAATTGACACTTTTTATTTTTTCTATTATAAAATACAAGTTTTTTTTTTTGTTTTTTTTTTTTTTTTTTGAAAATATAGCTCTTTTTTTATCAATTAAGTTACTTCCGGTTGCGCAGTTGATCTGCTAGGAAAGACTATTTAAAATAATACACAAAAAGAAAAAAATTAATTAAGAAACTAAATAGGAAATTGGTGATATATATTAAATTCGAGTGTCTTAAATATTTTCAAAATTATATACCAAAACTATTTATGTTTCCACTCGTCTTCATAAGCTGTTTTTGTAGAAAAAAGCATGAAATAAAGGAAAAACTAAAATATTTTTTTAAATTACCGAATAAATTTTCAATATTTTGTTTATCACTAATAGAAAATTGAGAGAAAATAAACAAAGCATTGCCAGTAGAAAACAAAAACTTTTTAATAGTTATTGAACTGTTTTTAATATACTATGAATAATGTTTTCTTACATAGAATACAACTAGAAGTTTATGGGAGAGACAAAAACCTAATTGAGTTGTCAAAATCGTAATTCATGCAACAACAAAATATATGTAGTCACATATATTTTCTTTTTGTGTTTTGAAAATTTTGTTTGAACTGCCTCTCACATAAACTTCTAGTTGTATTCTATGTTTTCTTATAAGAAGTTAATAAGGATAAAACTGTTTATTATATATTTTGTACATTAAGCCAAAAATATGAATTTATTACGAATATAAGACCGTAATAATACATACATAATATAACAATTTATAAATATTTTAATAAAATATTCCCTACTACAATTAAACTAACCTTTATCAGTTTTATTGTAATCTTAAAAAAAACTAGTTAGTATAAGCGTGGGTCTGCAAAATGGTTTTTAAGTATTTTGCAAAAATAAAAAAATTTAGAATCTTATCCAGATATTCAAATTTTAAAAATGAAAATCTTTAGATTTGCAATTCGTATAAATATCAGGAGTTGAAGTTTAAAATTTTAGTAGTTGATTAATTTAACAATCAACATGTTGAAATTTGCATCAACTCTTACCCCTAGCAGATCTTTCTTAAACGTAGTGGCTCAGACCAGCGTTGTCACAAAAAAAAAAAAAAAAGATATAGTCGGTGAAGCCCGACCATATGAAAAGCCACACCATTGTGCATGTCAATAAAAATTCGTGGAGGGGTCTTATATAAGGCATGTGGACAATACCTTTACTAAGTGTAAAATAAAATATACGAATACAAAATATTACGTTAATACTAACATTTATATGAATTTATGCACTTTAGGGTGACTCCCGAAAGTGGGCTTATATGGGAGCTATGGTAAATTATGAAGCGATCCTCACAAAATTTGTCACTATGATTTCTACTTATATACAACTTATTTGTGCCGAATATAAACCTGATACTAACATGTGTGTGTGATTTATGCACTTTAAAGTGATTTTCGGAAAACAGTTTTATATGGGAGCTATGGTCAATTATAGACCGATCTTCATGAAATTTGGCACAAAGAGTTTAACTTATACACAATTTCTTTACAGCGAATTTCATTAAAATATTTCTATATTTAAGGAATTTATGATCGTTAAACCCCTATTCCGGGAGGACATTTGTATGGGGAATAGGTGAAATAATGAACCGATCATAACCAATTTCAATAGGCTTCTTGTGTCATTAAAGTTCTACGTGCCAAATTTCATTGAATTATCTTCAAAATTGCGACCTGTACTTTGTGCACAAGTTTTACATGGACAGCCAGCCGTTTAGTCAGCCAAACGGACGGACGGACGGACATCGTTAGATCGACTCAAAAAGTGATTCTGAGTCGATTGGTATAGTTTAAGGTGGGTGCAGGATGACAACTTAAATATTAAAAGGTTCATATTTGTATTTTTTTTTAATATTTTAACTTCAGCAGAAATAGTGAATTGAATTTCGAATCAAATTTAAAATTGGAGCTTTTATTACAGATGTAAGAGGTAAAAATTTATGTATAATTAAAATTACTGATTCATAAGAGCTTTTTCCAAAAATTTAAATTCATAAAACTGTTATCTCCGGTTAGACTTAGTGTAAAACCTTTGATTTAATCAGTCCAATTTTTTTCCAACAAAGGCAATTCTTAAAATAGATAGGAACGTGTTTGGAAGAACCTGGAAAATAACTAATAAATTCTTTATTCAATGGGATTGGGAAAACGGCTAGACATCTCAAATGAACACTTTAAACAAAATAATTCAGAATGTATTTTTTGACATTGAAATAAAAATGAAATGAAATAAAAAAAAAACGTTTTAGTTTTTTTATTCAACACTTTTAAAATTAATAATAATGTTCTAATGTTTTTCTCTGGTGAGATAAATTCTTATGTCCAAGTTAACGAAAACTTCTTAATTTTATTTTTCAATCATTATAAATATCTTAACTGTTTAAAATATTTTTTTTTTTTGGTCAAACAAATATGTGAGGGATTATTATTTTCTAATCTAAATAACCATCATGATTAAAATAATAAATATCTTTAAAAATAAATATCGGTTTGAAAATTCTTTCAAATTATTGTTTTTTTATTCATACTTTTGTTTTTGTTGCAAAATATTATTTCTACTATTTTTTTATTAGAAATTTTCTGGGTGATTACATTTTGAATATTGTTCATTCAACGAAATTTTTGTTATTTAGAATTTTTCATCCGATGAAAAAGGCTAAAAATAATTTTCAACTTTTGTAATAAAAATCAGCATTTTTTTATTTTTTTCGATCAAAAATAAAAAAAATATGATAAATTTTTATTATTTTTTGAACACCAAAGATTGTTTTCTGACTAAAGTAAATATAAGATATAAAAATGATTAAAATAAATATAAAATATAAATTTTATCATTAAAAAATTAAAAATATTTTGATTGCATTTTAAATGCATTCTGAAAGCCACACTCTATTGGTTATGGATATTTAATAATGAATATGAAGTATTTTAAAGAATGTAATGTAATGAAATCATAACATATAAAATTCAATGTTAATTAATATTCTATGTAAATATTTTACGAAATTGAATTTTTTTTCTATCAATTTTAAAACGTCGAAAATTTTAATAATTTTGTTAAAAATTCTATTATTATTATTATTATTATTATTATTATTATTATTATTCTATTAGCCTTATAGATAGTAAAATGTTGTTCAGCTCATAGTTGTCTAAAATTTACTAAAAATAATAATTTTCTACTGTTTCACACAGGCTCTAAAATATTATTGTTTATTAGTTAATAGGGACGTTAACAACTGTAAGGAACCTCCGGTCACCCGGGTTGCAGGGTTCTTACATAAAATAACAATACTTTTATTAAATTCTACACTTCTTCCTTTATTACTTATCTTTTCAATTTATATACTTTTTTCATAAACTTCTATCTTCTTTGTTGAGACAGCGCTGTTTCGCGAAGCCTATCACTTGGCCTGAGCAGCGCTTTCCTCCTACCACTTCAACCAGATTGTAAATCCTGCTGAAGCTTTTAATCTTACTGATTGTAAAACAATATATCCTACGTTGAATTGATGTAATCAATTCAACCAACTTAACATTTTTTACCCAAACTGCTTCTTTTAGTTTTTTTTTATTTACTTTTATTAACCGGCTACTCATCATGTCTGTCTTGTTCACTCTCCAGCACTAAAGAGAGAAAAGAGAGTTCGTTTGTAACTTTACACTGGCTTATATACATTTCTTAAAACTAATATTATTGTAGTTTTCCTGCAATTTGTTCGAACCGATAGCGGTTGTTGCATCGAACTTTCCTTTCTGCTGCCTCCTTTATGTTCGCTGCTGTAACAGTTTCGTTCATCTGTGTCTGTGTATGTGGCCTCTTGTTTGTTCATTTTGTCTTCTTCTTGCTTGCTGTGTTTGAATATTTTTGTGTATTTCTCCCTGCTGCTTCTACTCTCTACTGTTGTGTTCTTGCTTCTACCTACGTTATTCATCAGTTCTGCTATTCGCCTGCTCAGCTGTGACGATGTAGGCATTGATGTCTTCACTCGGCTTTTCTCCCTGCTGCTTTCTACTGTAATTTCTGCTTGCGGCGTTTTCTTACAGTTAACTCTTAAATGGTTAGCATAGTCATTTAAGGTCAAACCCACCATCTGCTCCTAACCTCAATGATTTTCCTCCTGTGTACGCCCTCCTTTACTCAATCGGCCTCCGGAATATCTGAAATGAAATAAGTTACGTAATCGAATGTAATTCGCCCTCAATCTAGATGGATGTAATCCATCTCCCGACATGTAAAACGCCAATGCATCCTTTATTTTATTCTTATGTTTACATTTCAAAAAGTTATTCTTAATGATTATGTGGGTCAAAATTGCAAGAATTTTAGTCCTCACACGACATATCTCTGAAGTAAAACGCTCCAATTTAGCAACTTTTTTGAAAAAAGCGCAAACTTAATATATTGCGACTTCTGGTTGTAAATCTAGTGCGGAAAGCGCTAAATTGGCAACACTGGCTCAGACTCTTGAGGTGGTTCTGTTTACAACTACAACATCATTGTTACTACTGCCCATTACTCTCTACTTCTTTCTTGAGGGTTCAAGTTGGTTCTTCCTACTGAAACTTTGGTGGTGTTTTAGTTTCTGTTACTGCTTTCAATAATTACGAAGGTTATGATGCCAAACCCATGTTTAACGATATTTCCGTCATCCGTTTGGTCTCCTTCTTGACAATGTCTTCCAACATTAAGGCTATTGCTTTGGCTACCACTGATCAATTAAGATATGTTGATGTTAAGATTGTTGGCCGCAATCAATGTGCTTCTTCCACTTACGGATATGGCTTTGAAATCAAGGCTAGCATCATCTGTGCCTACAATGTCTGTAAGGACTCTCGGCAAGGTGACTCTGGCGGTCAATTGGTATCCGGTCGTCGTTTGGTTGGTGGTTTTTCCTAATTTTGAGCTTGTTTTAAAAAAATATCGGTTCATTGCTTTTTTTTTTTTGAAAAAATAGTTTTACTGAAATATTGATCGATATTAAAGTATTTTAAAGAAATTTTTCACCAGTTCGCCCTAAAAATACTCTATTGTACCGAAATCACTAGAGAATTTTTAAAATTAGTTTTCAAATTTAGGAAAGTTTTTGAGATATATTTCGGTACAAATCTCGAAACAGCCCCTTGTCAAAGATGTATCAGACTTTTGATTTTCAATCTCTGTTAGGGAACTGAAGATTCATTTTTAAATATTTTTAATATTTTTCTTTGATTTGATCTTTGAAAAAATATATATAATTTCCGCTTCTGAGAGGACTTAAACTCGAATATTCCTCAGTTACGCTATATCTTTACATATACCAAAAATATTTCCATTTTACTCTCCAAACATCCAAGACTTTAAAATCTGTAAAAATAATTTGTAAAAAAACTAATTTATTTTTTAAAGGTTTTTATTTAAAAGATTTTATTTAATGGTTGGAATAGTTCAATGTCAAACTTTGAAAATTTTATAATAAATTCTTATCAATTTTACAATTTTAGTGTTCTTAAAACCTTAAAAAAAGTTGTTTTAAAAATCAATATAAACCAATTAGGGAATGCATCCCGGGATTTCCCGTCCCCTTATTAGCGGGAAATTTAAAATTTTTCAAGTCCCGTTCATCTCGGATGAAATTCCTGGAAATTTTAAAAGTGCTTTTAAAATGGAAAAAAAACTGCATGAATTTTAACAAAAACTTATATATTTTAGTAATTTTTAAAAGAAAATTAAGCAAAAAATTTAAATGGGCACTATATCTCAAAAACGTTTCATGAATTAATCTGTATTTACAATTTTTAGATGATTTATATGGGATGAATGGCATGAATTCAATTAAACGTCTTAATAAAATGTCAGCACCAGCAAAAGGAAAGGTGCAACTGATTTAAAGTATCTTGTAGGCATTTTAAACATACGTTATTAATTTGTCAGTGGTATAGATAACATTAGAGACAAAATTCTTAATTGGCTTCCGATTTCATAAAATTTTTTATTTCATTTATTTTATTTATTTCGTTATTATAAAAATTATGAAAAAATAAAGGAGCACTAGCATCTAAGGCTTTCATAAAAATATCAACAATCATCGTGGGAAGTTGAAATTTGGCAAATATATTACATACATATTATGTCCCCTTTGATACTTTTAGGCACTTTTAAGTGTGCGCTACCCTTTGGTTATTTTCGTACAGTGTTGGGCCATCCTTTTGAAGCTACAAACAATGTAATACCGACCCCGAAGAGTTTCGAAAAAGGGCGTTATCAGCCAATACTTTTAGAATTATTAAATTCTACATTTTTTAGTGAATTCTTAATAAATTTAATATTTAAAGATATTTACGAAACTTTCTTAAAAATTGTTTGAATTATATCAATGTCTGAGTAAATATTTTGTTATGTAATTTCTGATATATCAATTTTCTGTCGCAAATATGACATTGTTTTATGGTTCATATCTTTTACATAATTATAAAAATATTTCTCATTAGTGTGTCGATATCCAAAGAACTCTTTCATGACATATAATATTTCAGAACTTATTCGAATTTTGGGAAGTCGAAAAATGTTTCCCCTTGTCCCGGGAAATCAAAAAAATCCGGGTAATTGCGATCCCTAAAACCAATGCATTTCATAAAATATCAGCTATAAATCTCTTAAATTGGTTAATTTATATTTATGGTCACATACGTTTGTGACGAATATTAAATTAATTTATTATTATCTATAAATTTGATTGTTTTACAAAGATTGATAACTTTTATATCAAATGCTAGTTGGACATATAATGAATGTATGTTGTTAAAATGAGAACATAAGGGCGTATAAACCTAATTTTTCAAAATGGGTTTTTTTTTTTTATAATATTGCTTTAGT